>MEJB01000011.1:1600416-1909770 GCA_001752375.1 Rhazya stricta | reverse complement strand
GGKTTTTTTTTYSGGGAAGAGTTTAGAGGGTTTTTCTATGGAAGAATTTAAATGGATTTTTTGAAGAAGAGTTTAGTCATGGAGGAGAAGAATGAGAGGAAGGAGATGAAGAAAAAAGGTTATATAAGTCTTAAAAACTTAATACACATATTTTTATTTTTAAAATTTTGAGAAAAGTAATCAGAATACCATCCCTAGCAGGTATTATTTTTTCGAGGGTTGTGCAGTTATTTTCTTTAATTTGAGGAATCTGATTCCTTTAAAATACTAAAGTAATTCTCCAAACATCKAAATTTAATAATGAAGAATTAAATTATTTTCCTAATGCAGAATCCATTACAATCAAACTAGGCCTAAATGGAAAGCAAAGTTGATTGGAAGATTTTGAACAGTTTTGGCAATGTGTTGCAATCTGAATATAACTCCTCTTATTAAAGCTGCAGTTCAAACGATTCAAGATGCTGTGGAAAGACAAGAAGAAGATACAACTTTCATGGTTTTAGAATTGAGAGAATTGGAAGGGATCAAGGTCAAACTTTGATCACTGTTAATATTCTAGAAGCATGATTAATGGAGCTATATTTGGAACATATCTTGTTYTAAAAGATTTCCTACTTGTATTATAATTAGTTAGTTAGTTTTCATATCATACTAATATTGTATTAACTAGTTACTTTCTTATTTCTTGCCCAACTGTGATTGGTTAGTTTCCTTAATACTTGTTTTATAGGGTTTGATTATTATAATTATAGTGCATTCAAACTTTGTAATAATAATGAGATTTCAAATTATTACTGATATTTTAAGAGATTATTTCTTTTATACTTGAAACTTATCAAGTTGTATACTTGTTATGTCCTACTTTGATTTATCACTTAGATTGTAGGCAATACTTAGACTAAGTGTGGTGTCTTCCTTGTAGTTTTGGTTATTGTCTTTTTACAGAAAAGGTCAAGGCACAATAAACTTGTTTCTTAATGGTTCTTGACATTCTTTTTACTTACTGTCGAGTTTTGCTTTATGGGTTAGTATGGGGTTTTGATCAGTTGGTATCAAAGCTTTGGTTGCAAGGTTAGTTTGATTATCTTTTTTGGTTTTCTTGTTTTCCTTGTTTCAAATCTGACTTTGGCAGTTGTGGAGCTTGTATCAGTATCAATTGTCGATTTTTAGAACAAGTTTATGAGGTTCACATCATCCTAATTGTCGAGTTTCACAACAAGTTTGTAAGGCTTACGTCGTTTTGATAGCAATGTCTAGGTTCCGAATAAGGTCTTTTCTTATTCTTGGGTCYTGTTTGTCTTTCTTTGTGATCTTGTTCTTTCTTGATTTCTTAATCTCTCGGCGTCTCTTTTGTTCTTCTTTCCATTTTTCTTGAGTCATTTGCTTTCTTGAAAGCAAAGTTGCCATCTTTTGTTGTTTCTTGATTGTTTAGAGTAAAAGAAAAAAAAAAAAAAGAATGAGACTAGTCTGTGTGGGAAAAAATATT
This sequence comes from Rhazya stricta, assembly GCA_001752375.1. NCBI lineage: Eukaryota > Viridiplantae > Streptophyta > Magnoliopsida > Gentianales > Apocynaceae > Rhazya > Rhazya stricta. Next base: position 1,908,284 of record MEJB01000011.1, on the reverse strand, counting down.
ATAAAAGCTTGTATTATCGAAGCTTAAATAAGAAAGTCATGCTCATATTACAACATATTATCGAAACAATTCAAAATCATCCAATCAACTTTGCTTTGTATTTAACACCTCTATTTAATATTCAGATTTATATCATTCTCTCTCTCTTCAAAAGAATTCGTCCTCAAATTCTACAGCAAAGGACTAGAAGAAGTAACTTTTGCACACTTTTTTCGAATTTCCACACCTTTATTTGTATGATATGTATTTTATGCATTTATCTAAAATTCCAAATTCATATTACTCTGCGTCCTAAATTCAAGCTTCCACAAATGCCTCTCCATATGATCGAACAGGTGACCATCGAGATCACTTGAAAGCTGCTTGCTGTACTTCTAAGGCACCTATGCTATCCTATTTGGAGGATTGGTTACAATTGTCGTAGGAGTGGGCATCTCAAGGAAATAAAATCATATCTCCTTCCATTTGTCTAYTTGCTATTTGTAATATTAAAAAATATGACACTTTTTATAATATGAAAAGTTTAAAAATATGATATATTCTAAAAGAATTTAATGTTACTATCATATTATTCTTATATCTTTAGATTAGACATAAAGTACTAATTGATTTACGAATTCTGTGAATATTATTATGATTTCGATTTTTATATGAAATTTCATGCTGAGTCAAATAATATACTAAAAGAAAATAGGATGGGCGAGCACCCTTGCTAATGGGGTGTTGTTCATTCTCAATTTGTAAGTCTTTATACATTTATATAAGAGATCCTTTACCAAAAAAAAAAAAAAAAAAAAAAGGATGGAGGAAGTACTCTCAATCAACTCAAGCTTGACGCTCCTGTTGCAAGCAAATTGGAGCGGTGCTGCATCTAAATAGAGTTATAAGGGAACTTTCGGGTGGGTGATCTATCATATTGCTTTGTGCCTCAGTTAAAGGCCACCTACTAATCTCTTCGATACGCTGCTTTCCATGTGATTTTTGAAAGAAAGGCCAATATCATTTACTCCTTGGTAAATCTCGGGTCCAACTCTCTTAACTTCTCAATTCTCAAATTTTCTATTAATCCAATGAGGCAAAAATAATAAAAAGTCAAGTGATGATTATGAATATTTTACACCCACTCATAAGAGAATACCTAGGTCCACAATTAAAAGTGTTACATTCAAATCTATAATGACATCCAAAATATACTTGTTGCTTGTTTGTATTTGAAATGGTTCTTCCCCTTATATGTTTTAGTTGGAAAAGTTGTAAAAAATAATATTTTTTGGACGTGAATTGTCATTTATCTATCAATGACGAAATGGACTACTAAATAAATTTTTTAGGGCTCAAGACTTTTGAATTTTCATATAGTACAAATAATATAACTAGATTAATTTTTTCTCCTTATCGTGATTATAGAACTTTGTAAAGATTATGTGTATCTTTTTAAATAATATATGCACGTGCATCGCTTCCTATATTAAAAAAACTTGTGCAACAATAAATGTTCATGCTGTATTAAATTTTTATTTTAAGGATGGATATAATACTATTAAATCATGTAAATATATATCTCTACTTTGCATGTAGCTCATGACACTTGTTATTTAACCTTTATAAACCTCATATTGATATTGAATATAGTTATACTATGGTTTTTATAATGACTTCACTCACATTGTATGGATGTTTGTAGAAATACAAACTTAAGGCTTATGAGTTTCAAGATCTCAATGTACTCAAAGTAAAGTTGTTCAACTTACCTTTTGAGAGATTCAATAGTTTATAGGTTTTATCTAAGTACAAASGTTTATCCTTCTTATTTAAAATTGTACTCAAACTTAGATTTAATTTCCTTGTTAATGTTTTTTGATCCTTGCATAAAATATTTTCCAAATGTTTTCAAATGTGTTATTCTTTGGAAATACATTGGTGCTAGACTTATAATAGTATTTAGGACTCTAGAAGTTTATTTGGAAATGAGTTCAAAGTTGTTTATACACTTTGGACTCAAGACCTACTTAAGTCAGAAGTCCTTTGGTGAAGGTTTGGATGAAACATGACTTTCATTCAGACATCCAAATGTGTCAAGCACTATGTCTACACTTATTTTGGACTCAGGATTTATATTTGTCTTGGACGTCTGAAGCTGGTTTATGTTAAGTTCAAGTACATTCCAGTAGGCATCGGATGATATCATGTGTGATATCAAGCATTCGAATGCCTCTTGTAGCAACGTGCGAAGGATGGTTTATTCGGTCCTTTTGGATCTCCGGAGAGTCCTGAAGTTGAGTCCAATATCCTTTTGTAAAGGGTGTAATACCCGGGATTTTACTCTTTATAAATTTTGTATGGTTGTATGATTATGTGTGCCAACTAGGGTTGGATAATTTTCTATGTGGTTATTATTATTTTATCGTACGTTTAATAAGTATGGGATTATCATATTAATYAAATGGAGGTCCTTGGTTAGTTAGTGGCTCGACTTGTTATGCTTATTTGTGTCTCATTCGGAAACTAGATTTTTACCGAAAAGAAAGTTCGTAGAATTTAATTTAATGGATTGGATTAGTTATGGAATGGGAAGGCCTAAAGGGTTGTGTTAGGGCCCAAGTTTGAAGTTTAAAAAAAAGAAAAAAAAGAAAAAGGGATTAGGGTTTTAGCCATACCTAACGCCCCCACCTCCATCTCCATTATTGCTGCTGCCGCATCCACTCCCAGGAAATTCTTGCCGCTGCCACCCCTCCCCTCTTCACTCACCGTCTCTCCTTCCCTGCTACGCAAATCGTCTTTGCCAGCTGCTCGAGAGGTTCGCAGCAGGCCACCGCTCGCAGTCCATCTCGGCTCCATCATTGTGTGCCGCTCAACCGGCTCACCCAATGCTTAGCCAGGAGGTACTAGTCGACTGTCCGCGCATTCATCCAGAGATCATCTAGATCTAGACCTCACGATGATGCCTGCTGTCTCCCAGATCTGCTGTCGATTTCCTCTGCTTGTCGTTTGCTGCTGTTGCCCATTGCCCGAGCTCGGTTGGAGCTACGAATCGCTGCGGCACCTCTGCTAGGGCCACTTGCTGGTGCTCAAACCTAATTTCTGGCTTCTCGAAGAACCCAGATTTCGTTCGATGGGTTTGAGAGTCGCAACTACACCAGTTTTGTTCGATCTGCCATCTCTTCCATCATTCTTCCTCCCTCGCAACTTGGTCTAGACTCTGTACTTTTGCACCACTCTGGCTCGACTTTCGGGTCTACCGTGCATCGTCCCATGGTGCTTCGGCTAGGTTGCCATTGCTAGTTGCTCGCCGCCTTCATCCGCCTAGAGAGGGTGTTCAAAACAGCAGCAGTCGAAAGCTAGGTCCTTGCTAGTTGTTCGCCGGTTTCCAAATTAGGGGATGCCCAGGCCCCCGAGGGCCCCGACGCCCAGACTCCCAGGCGACTAGGCAGCGTGCGTGACCAGGGCTGTTGCGCACATGCTGCTTGAGCACACACCCGGGGCGCAACACCACTTCTGCGACACTTAGAGTTTGTTGATTTAAAGGTGAAAATATTATTATTCGATATTGGAATTTGATGACTTATGTAATTATGTCCTAAAATTAAATTATGAGAGAATATAAATTAGGTTTTATACCCGATCTAAAGAGTTTAAGTTGTACGTTTAAGAGCATGATAGTTTGATGATGTGATAATTAAGTATGAATTAAAAATTGCAAATGACATTCATGGAATAAGCGTTAAATATTTAAGTTTGGACAATCATATTAAATGGACTTTCTTTTGTAATCACAATTAGGTCATTTTCGAGCACATTGACATTAAGAACGGTCGAGGAACTTTGCTTTGTAATTTAAATAAAAATTTTAACATAAAGGACTCCAAGTAAGTAAATTCTCACATTCCATTGATGCATATGTATTGTTGTTATAATTAAATTGCTCTTAGGTAAATTGAATGTGTATTGAATCTAAATTCTATGTAAGTAAATCCCCATACCTGCCTACGTTTTTTGTTGAGCATTATCTAGTGACTGTATTGGACTGTGTTATGAAATGTGTTATGATTGTGTTGAATGATTTCACGTAATATACATATATATCTTTCRTACTGCTATTATGTTGAATGGTATTTAAATACGGTTTATGTAGTTCATGTCATGGGCATATAGTTATAGTATTCTACATTATTCTTGGCATGTTCCATTCGTACATTTAAAAAGAGAAGGGTTTAGCAAATAAAGTTTGAAAGGAAATGAAATTTTGTAAATGAATTATTATTAGGAGAATGATAAGATCTTGGAAAGGAGTGTAAACCTACTATGAAAGATGTGAGTGGGAAACGGGACATGGGACATCGACGCACCCGACCCAACCCTCTTGTAGGGTAGGGAGATAAGTAACATTCACTTCTTGRGAGGTGAAAAGGTGAAAGGAAAAGTTGAGTGATGTTAACCGTATTGCGATTCTACCGGTAGGAAATGTGATTGGGTTCCAAAGAATAATGGTCTACTGCAAGCTTAATGGCTAGGTGTTACACTAAGTGAGCTCACGATTTTGATGAAATGGAAAGGTTTTTACAAAGTTTTTACACTTTGAAATGGAAGTTTTATGAAAGTATTTAGAAAGTTTTATTGAAAAAGTGAACTATGAATTCATAATATATAGTGCATTTCACATACTTTCATGCATGGGATTTGCTTATTCAGGTTTATAGCTCATTTCATTTCTTTCATTCTACATTTTAGATGATGAGTAGCCAAATGGTGTGTGGAGGTTGCTTGTGGACAAGCCTTGATACCCCATAGCATTATTTAAATAAATTTTAGTAAATAAGATAAATGATTGACTAGAGAGGTTTTATGTATTGTTAAAAATATTTATTTATTGGTTTAATTAATCGTGTTTTAAATTCTTTCAAGTTTTGCAAATTTTATTTTGGTAAATATTAGGTTGGTAAAGGAATGTTGGAATACATTATTTATTATATTGGATATTTGTTGGTTTGAAATGCATGTTGTTTACGAGAATTGAAAATGTTTGAGACCCTTTTGAATGTACGGGGGTAGTTTACGAAATTATAGAGGAAACTTTGCTGGGATGTTTATGAAGCGTTTTAGTCAAGTGTTCAGATCTCTTTTGTTTCCTACAGTATTTGATATGATTATGAATAAGGTCAGTAATACTCTCGACATAGGACAGCTCCTAATATGGGGGTGTTACAAAAGGTTTGGACGATACTTTGGAAACTCCCTTGTTTTAGTTCGGACGAACTGTTCTATTTTTTACTGTTACTTTGGGAGTCTAAAAGGACTTCTAGGGTCTTCTTTAACACCAAGAACTTTGGTATCCAAAGCTATTATCTTGAAAAAACATCTTCAAGAGTATCCATTGATTATTTTTGTAACACTCCCAGATTAATCCAAAAATGTCATCATTTACTCACTGACATAAATTTGCGAAAATTTTTGAAATAATAAAAATCTTGAAATTTAAAATAGAAAAGAGATTTATAAAAATCTCAGCAGAGTTTCCTCTACAATTTCAACAGCTATTCTCTGTATACATTCAAAACATTTCTCAAAGATTTTCAACACTCATAGACAACATGCATTCCAACCCAACAAACATCCAATATAAAAAATATTGTATTCCAACAAATCTTTTACCAAAATAACATTTATCAAAACAGAAATTTGCGAAAATCAAAATAATTTAAAGGATGATAATTAAACCAATAAATAAATATCCTAACAATCCACAAAACCATTCTAGTCAATCATCTATCATATTCAGTAAAATTTATTTAAAATTTATTCGGGGTATCAAGACCTGCCCACAAGCAACCTCCACACATCATCTAGTTATACATCACCTGAAATGCAGAATGAAGGGAATGGATTGAGCTATAAAGCTCAATAAGCAAATCTCATGCATGAATGCATGAATAATGCCCTACATGTCATAAATTATAAAATTTTGCTTTCTCACTGAAAACTTTCTAAACATTTCCATTTCATAAAATTTTCATAAAAGCTTTCCTTTGAAAATGTAAGAACTTTGTAAAACCTTTCCATTTCATTACAGCCGTGAGCTCATTGAGTGTAACGCCTAGCCATTAAGCTTGCAGTGGGCCATTATTCTTTGGAACCGGATTACATTTCTACCGGTAGAACCGCAAAGCGATTTCTATACTTTTCCTTTCATCTTTTCACCTCTAAAGAGGTGAACATTACATCTCCCTACCCTCCAAGATGGTTGGATTGGGTGCGTTGGTCCACCACACCCACTTTTCCACTCACATCTTTCATGACTAGGTTTATACTCCTTTCCAAAAATCTTAACATTTTTCTGAACATAATACATGTATAAAATTTCATTCCCTTTCAAAATTCATTTCCTAAACCATTCGCTTTCTAAATGTATGAATGGCTCATGCCAGGAATGATGTAGAATACTATATTAGATGCCAATAACATGAACTACATAAAACTGTATYAAGATACCATTCAACATAATAACAGTACAAAATATAAATCATGTGAAAACATTCTACACAATCTCAACACATTTCATAACACAGTCCCACACAGCCACCACATAATACACAACAAAAGAGGTAGGTGGGTATGGGGATTTACTTACACAGCAGTCATAGACAACACRTTCAATTTACCAAAAAGGAATTTAGAAGCGTCAATACATATGTATCAATGAAATGTGAGAATTTACTTACTTGGAGTCCTTTACGTTAAAGGTGCTTATTTAAATTGCGAAAATTGAATCCCTCGACCATTCTCAACATCAATGCGCTCGAAAACGACCTAATTATGATTATAGAAGGAAAGTCCATTTAGTACGATTGTCCAAGCTTAGATATTCAATGTTTATTCCATGAACTTCATTTGAAAATTTTTAATTCATACTTGATTTCCACGTCACCAAATCATCCCATTCTTAAACATACAATTAAAACACCTTAGCTCGGGTATTAAACCTAATCTATGTTCTCCTACAACTTTACTTTAGGATATAATTACATAGGTCATAAATTTCCAATATTGAATAGTAATATTTTCACCTTAAGTCAACAAAATCTAAGTGTCGCGGAAGTAGTGTTGTGCCCCGAGCGTGCGCTCAGGGAGCGCGCGCCACAGCCCTGGTCGCGCAAGATGCTCGGTCAACTAGGCATTTAGGCGCTTGGTTGCTGGGCGTTTGTTAGCCCAGCAACAGCCTCCAACAGATATGTTTCCGGCAAGACTTTCGACGAGTGGTTTATCAGGGTTGCAAATCTGTGGAGATCTAGTTAGTGAGTAGCTTCCCAAGGAGATCAGCTACCAACGGTAGCAAACTCCACTCCAGAAGGAATCTTGAAGCACTCGACGATCGGCTAGGAATACAACGACAAGCAGGCGTAGGAGGAGAAGATCGGCTCTATAGGTCTAGCTCAAATGGATGAGTGCCCCCTATTCTGGTCGAAGTCGACGAGTTGGAAGCACCTCATCGAGCAGCGATCTCCAACACTAGTGCTCATCTGGTCGCATAGTGATTGCACAACAACGAGCAGTAAGGATCAATAGCAAACCGGTGACTGAGGAGCTCTTGAAGGCAGCAACAAGAGCAACAAGAGCAACAAGTTTTTGGATCTGGGCAACACACCCTTGCGCAGGTTGTAGAAATCGACAACCACTAGGAAGAGATCCGTTGGCTACGCGTGCAGAGAGGACTCGCGGGTTCGATGTCCGAACTAAACTGCGAGGGAAGATCCAAATCTGTGCGGCAGCTCCGGATTTTCGACAGCAAAGCTGCACCAGGCAGAAAAAATGCAGCGGCTGCTAGAGAGAAGAAAGGGGGAGGACGGCGATGATCAGTGCGGCGTCTGTAACTSTGGAGAAAACCAGATCCAATCCAGGGACACAGTTATCTCGTGCGAGTCTAGCTGATGAGTGGCGAGCGAGCGTGCTGGCACACTAGCCAGCAGCAGTGGCGATGCTCGGTGCAGCGTCGATCGAGGAAAAATGAGAGGCGACAAGTGCAGCGACAGGAATATTCGAGAATGGGGAGGGCGGCGGGTAGGGTTTGGAGGGAAAGAAGAAAGGTTTAGGGTTTCTTTTATTTAATTTTTTTCCTTTTTCTCTTTTCTCTTTTTTTTCTCCTCTTCTTTTTTTTTTTTTTAAAACTTGGGCCCTAACCTAAATCTTTCGAGCCTTCTCATTCCATAACCAATCCAGTCCATTAAATTAAACTCTACGGGCTTTTCCCTTCGGTAAAAATCTAGTCTTTTTCGAATGAAAAAGAATAAGCCCAACAAGTCGAGCCTTTAACGAACTAAGGACCCTCATTCGATTAACACGATCATCTCATACTTATTAGACGTACAATAAAAAAATAACCACACAAAAAATTATCCAGCCCTAATTAGCACACATAATCATACGACCATACAAAATTCATCAAATTTATAAAAAGTAAAATCCCGGATATTTCAATTTTATTCCACAAGTGCAATGAATCCTTTAGCAAAGCTTTCTGAAATTAAATCTACTGATCTTAAATTTCGTACTCTCACTTTCTAGAGCGAAAAGTTGTAACAAAATTTCTCTACTTTTGAGAAGAAGATTCCAAGGTTGTCTAGCACATAAAACCTTTGTTGAAAGGTGGACTTGAGGTTATAAAAGGGTTATTGTATAAAACACATTTGTTGGGGAGCCCATTGTGTAAAAAGGGTCATGGGGTGTAAGACTCATTTGTTTGGTGAGCCCTTTGTGTAAAGTCTTTTTGACTTTTCCAATTCCAAAGGGTGTGTCTCTAGGTAATTGATAACCATAGATAATATCCCTATATTTACCCATATTTTTGCTCAATTTTGACTAGTTTCTTATGATTTATGCTCTTAATAGTGGTTTGTGACCTCAATTTTGATATCTCTATGAAGAATATATTTGAGAATACAAATTGCTAGATAAGTGATTAATTGAATTTAAAAAGCTTGATCTTTAATAGAGTTTTGCAGGATTATGAAAATGCTACAGCATTCATATTTTCGAGGATGGGCTTGAGGAGCATCTTCCAATAAAGCAATATGAATCCCTTGCATTTAATAAAGAATCTCAGTGAGAATGACGACATCACCCAAAATGTACACTACAACACCAAATGTCTGCTAAGTGAAATGTCAAAGAGAATTGCTATAGCAATTGCCAACTCAACAACATTTCAAGCTCTATATAAGGAACAAGTTTTCAATGGGATAGGGAGTTAGTTAGAACATAGAGTTTAGATTAGGGTTTAGTTCTTAGGGTTCTCTTTAATAGAAGGAACCACCTTATATTGGTAGTTTATATTAGAGAAAATGGACGAAAGTCACCTATCTCTTAGTGTAATCTTCCTTCATCTTTAATCAAAAGCTTTATGACATTTCAATGCAATTAGTTTCAAGCTTTAGCAGAACAATAGAGTTTTTTCATGAGTTATGAGTTCTTTATTCTTCTACAACGATGTGGTTTTTATCATCTATTTCAAGGGCAGAAAGCTTGACAAAGCTAACTACCAAAGATTAGAGTTGTTTAAGTTTTTATCGAGCAAACTTCTTTGAGATATCAAGGAAATCCATTTGAGGTTTAGGAAGCCTAAAGCTTAACCTGACCATTTTTTGAACTGAATATTAATAAGTAAAATAACTAAGTATCATAGCCATAGACATATGGCTTGTATACGAAGTGAAATCTGTAAAAGAGTTGCTAGGGGTTAAAGGAATGACATTCTTTAAGCCTTTAATGACTTATTGCTACAACATTCTAGTACTTGGCAGAGATAAGGATTCTTATCTCCCCAGTGAACGATCCTAAAACATTACGAAATTGTTAGGAAAATTGCCATAGAAATGTGGTCATGTCTCCTTACATCTCCCATAGTTGGACTACAATAGCTTCATGTAAAACATTACATGAGATTGCTTATTAATGCTATAGCATCCAGAACTGGCTCTAACTTTTAACTGTTGCAACTGACTTTTTATAGCTTTCTGTCCTATTTTCAATTCCATTTGCTTCAGTAATTTTACATTTATTTACTCGCTTTTGGTCATCCCCATTAACTATCCTCTATATTGCTACAATCTTTTTATTACTTTTGTATAAGTTTACATAATTTTTCTTTCTTTTGACTATCCTCGAGGGATCAACACTCTATTTATTCTTACTATTTTTGGGCCGCGTATACTTGTGCATGTGTTAGTCTCATTGCAATGGGATTCGATCCCTACAAGTTTTTGGCACCATGAATAGAGAKAAGTGAAGCCAAATTTTGTAAACTTTCTTGTTTTAACATTTGCTAATCTTTTCAGCTATCATTTATATTTGGGAATGCTAGTTTATGAGAACCACAACATAAGTTAAATTGCAAGTTCCTGAAGCATCTGTCCTTGACAAAAAAAACTGAGAAAATCATCAGAAAAGGAAAAAAAAGTTACCGATGGAAGCCCAACAAGTAACTGAGCAGAACCATCATTAGCAAAAGTTGCATCTTTGACCAATATGATGAAGAATATGAACTTGCCTCCTGCACAAAGGCCACAACAATCTACCGTTAACTGTGTATTGTGTAGATCCACACACTTTTAATAATTGCCCATCTAATTCAGAGTCTGTGTCTTACATTGGGAATTTCAACAAGGAAAACGACCCATTCTCAAATACTTATAACCTTGGATGGAGGCAGCATTCAATTTCTTCATGGAATAATCAAGGAGGAAATGCTATAGCAAATCAACACTAGAGAACACTTAATCCTCCTATTTTTTCACAACATCATAGACCAATACACGAGGAACAACCAAACACTATAGATGCATTGTTGAAAGAGTACATGGCTAGAACTGACGTCATCATATAGAACAATGTTACATCATTGAGGAAATTGGAAAATCAATTAGGCCAGGTTATTTCAGCATTGAGTACCAGATAGTAAGGCACTGCCAATTGATACAAAAAATTTCAAAGAGATAGAAAGGAGCATTTTAAGGCAATAACCCTCAAAAGTGGAATGAGAGATCCAATGACTACCAAGGATCAACAAAAGAACAGACAACTACTAAAAAACAGTAGTGTAGAAGTTAGTAAAGAATCAGTCTCTCGGCCAGCAAAAGAATCTAATGTTGCAGTAATTCGACCAAGTATTGATAATAAACTAATTATGTCAAATTCATGAAATCAAAGAAAAGACAATTAGGGGAATTCGAAACAGTAGCATTGACCAAGAAATGCACATCGATTTTGCAGAATAAGTTGCCCCCAAACTTAAAAGATCTCAGAAGCTTCACTATTCTATTTTCAATTGTGGCAGAGAACTGTGTGATTTTGGAGCTAGTATTAACCTCATGCCCATGTCTATTTTCGAACAGCTCGGGATCGAAAAGACAATACCGCCATGGTCACTTGAAAATTGGTAGACCGAAAGTTCATTTTTCCAGTAGATTTCATGATTTTGGATTATGAAGCCGACAAAGATGTGCCCATCATTTTGAGAAGAGCCTTCCTTGCTATAGGGAGAATTGTTATTAATGTCATTAAGGGGAACTAACTATAAGGGTGGATCAGTAAGTCACCTTCAACATCTTCAATGCACTGAATTTCCTGAATGAGCAAGAAGAGTGTTCCATACTGAAGGAAGTGGAACCAGTAAATGCCAAACATATTAAAGAATGCTATAGCTGTAATACCCGTAATTTTTYCTTTATTAATTTTGTTTGATTTTGCGTGAAATTGTGTGCCAACTAAGGTTGGAAATTTTATATGTGATTAATATTTTGAAATCGCACGTTTAATAAGTACGAAAATATTGTCCGTGTMGAATAAAAGTTATTGGTTGGTTAAAGGTTCGACTCAAGGGCCTATTTGTTTGTTAGTCAGAAGTTGGGCTTTTTATCGAAAGGAAGCCCTTTAAATTTAATTTATGAATTTTGGGTTATGATTTGGATGGGAAGGCCCAAAGGGTTTGGGTTACGGCCTAAAATATAAAATTAAAAAAAGAAAATATAAGAAAACAAAAAGAAAGAAAGAAATGAAAAGAAAAAGGAAAAAACCCATCTTCTTCATCGCGTAACCTAAGCCACTGCCACCGCCGCCGTGCCACTTCTCCCTCTGCCAGACCCGACGCCGCTCGTCTTGGCCCTTCCTTGCTCTTTCTCTCCTTTCCCTCTTCTCTCCCCTTCACCTATCGCTGACGCTTGAAGTGGCCGTTGCTCGTCGCAATTTACGATCGGCAAGCCGCTTGCCGCACTAGATTTCCTGGAAGATCCGTCCCTCCCACGTCGATGCTCGAAGGACGCCACTTGCAGCACGCATCGCTAGTGCTCGATTCTCGCCAGATCTGCTCGCATCAGATCGGTAGCCGCTTGTGACGAAGCGCTCCATCCAGAACGGCCTTCGTCTTCTTCTCTTTCTTCTCTGCTCGACCGAAGTTGCCATAGCCGCGCTCAGAACAGCGACTGCTTGAGGAAGCCTTACCACGAATTGCTCGCTGCTTGGCTGTCACCTTTGCTATCTGTCTCGCTGCTGCAACCCGCCAAATATGCCAAGCGACCGACCCAGACCAGAATCAGAGGTTCTGGAAAATGATTGCTGTGTCGTCTTCCTCGCGTGCTGTCACCGTTGTTGCTATTGCGGGTTACTGCTGCCTGTTGCTCGCGCTACCTATCGCCAGGAACAGAGGTCTGCGAAGGCAACGGCTGTCTTCCTCGCTGGTGCTCAGCGAGTGCGGCTGAGAGGTTGCTGCCAGTGGTCGATCGATTTGCCGATTAGCTACGTTTTTGGCCAAGAACAAGGGACAGTAATAGGGCCCGGCACTCAGTGCTAGTTYGAACAGTGACAGTCCTAGTATTACCAAGCGCCCAGGAGCACCAAGATCCCAGCAAGCGCCCAGTGCCCAGCACCCAGGCGCCCGACGCCCAGGGGCACCGACGCCCTGACACCCAGGCACCTAGGTGCCCAGACACCAAGGGCTATTGTGCGGGTAGCCTGAGATCACGTCGGGAATTCAGTATCGCTCCTGCAACACTTGGATATCGTGAACTTAAAGGTGAAAATGTTAACACTTGATATTGAAATTTATGACTTGTACATAATTATGCCCTGAAGTGAATTGGTGGGAGAACATAGATTAGTTTTATACCYAAGCTAAGGAGTTGAATTGTAACCTTAAAAATGTGATACTTGATAATATAAGTATTGAATATGGATTTATAATTAAGAAGGACATTCTGGGATTAAACACATAATATCTAAGTTGGGACGATCGAACTAAATAGACTTCTTTTTTGTAATCACAATTAGGTCATTTCGAGGCCTTACATTGAGAAAGGTTGAAGGAGGCACTTCACAATTTAAGTAAGAACCCATTAACATAAGGGACTCCAGGTAAGTAAATTCTCACATCTCATTAATGTTTATGAATGAATGTAATTGAACTCTTTTGGATAGTCTATGTGTTGTGTATGGGATTTTATTATGAAGCGCTGTAATTGTGTGGAATAGTTGACATGTGTGGTCAATCGTTCTAATAGTTACTTTATGTTGACTGGACCGGATAATATATATAAGTTGTAGGGGATTCATGTCAATGGCAGTGTAGTAGGATTCTAAATCAGTTCGACATGAGAGCCATTCACACATGTAGAAAGTCGAATGGTTCAGGAAATGAGAATTTTAAAGAAACAATGTTAAAATGTTGGAATAAATGTTAAAGTTTTCGAAAGAGGAGTGTTAAACCTAGCCAGGAAGGATGTGAGGGGAAATGGGGCGTGTGCACGCGCACCCCGACCCCTACCTCGGAGATGGTGAGGCAGGTAGAATGATCACCTCGGGGAGGTTGGAAGAGATGAAAGAATGTAATCGTGCTCTGCAGTAGCGACAGTAGGAATTATCGGGTCCAGAATTTAAGAATGGCCCACGTGTAGAGCCTAACAGCGCTAGGCGATTACCACTCAGTGAGCTCACGAATAAAATGAAATGGAATGTTTTACAAGATTACTATATTTTGAAGGAAAGGTTTGTAAAGAGGTTTCGAAAAGGGAATGTTTTGGAAAGTTTTTCATTTAAAAAGGCATAATTTAACTTCATGACATGTACGACATACTTATGCATTCATGCATGAGGTTTACTTACTAGGCTTTTTAGCTCACTCCTTTCTCTTATTTTTCATTTCAGATGATGTGTAACCAGATAGGGTGAGGAGGTAGCTTGTGGGCAAGTTATGATACTCTGGAACGTGTTTTAAATAAATTTTATGTAGTAAGATAATTGTCCACTTGAATAGCTTCCGCTTACTATTAAGTATTTTTTTTGAATGGTTTAAATTCTTCAGGTTTCTGTGATTTTTATTTTGAATAAATGTTGGAATAGTGAGGATTTGTTAAAACACATTTTTTTAACTCTTTTGGGTATTGCTAAGTTTTAAATGGATAGTTGATTAGTTTCGAGTAGAGTAATGTAATATTCTCGGCTTAGGACAGTTCCTAAACTGGGAGTGTTACAGTTTTGGTGTCAGAGCTTAGGATTTTTAAAAACGATTCTGTAGACTTCATAAGAAAATGATTTATGAATTCTTGAAAAGTATATAGGTATCGAGCCATGCAACAAGCTTCCTTTCCTGGACCATCTGTTAAGTTTATGTTTTGATTTAAATTCTCGAATGAAGCRAATGTTAAGTGTTATAGTATGTCTTGTCTATATTTTGCTTTGAATTGGGAATGATGTAGAATGTTTGGAATTTTGAAGATTCATTTAGACAAGAGGCATTGCGTTTCATTTGTAATACCTAAATGAAATCGTAAATGTCGTTTCTTACCTATCCACGAGATGAAATTAAAAGTATAACGAATATAAATTTGATGCCAAATTTAGGAAAAGGTGTTTGTAAAATAAAGTGTCTGAAGGAAATCTTTTGCTAGGAATGTGATACTTACTATATATTTAAGTATTGTTTAAATGTTTAAGATGTGAGACTCTTCTCACTTGATTCAGAAGTCTTGATTAAAGTAAATGTTGTTTGATTATAAGGTGATTCGTTAGTTTGGATGAAAAATCATTGATAAGTAAGATACTGAATTTCTTTTGACAATGCTCAAGGAGTTTTTGGTCGATTTGAATAGGTTTAACTTTGGTTGGGATAGGTATTTAAGCAAAGTATTTTCATAAGGAGAAGTAAAGGATTTTGATTCCAAGATGCTGAAGGGAATTAAGAACAAATTTGTGATTGATTTCGGACTATAAGGTTTCGATTTTGACTTTTGATGGTTTTGGCTTTTGACGAGAAGATTACTATGTTGTATTTCTGCTTTTTTGGAGATTGTTAAAATTTCTTCTTTAAGAAGTTGATTTKATTTTAATTGTAATTGAGAAGATTAAGATGTTTTGAGGAATGGAAATAGAATTCATAGGAACAAATATGGTAGGTTGGATCTAGCGCAATTTAAGAAGTGATGATGTATGTAAGCTTATCAATATATAAAATAGGGTTTATGGACCCTCTAGAATTATAAAAGGCCAAAATGTGGTTTATTGCGAGAAAAGTTAAAATACCACTAGGTATCTAGTGTTCTTTTAATATTTCAAGAAATTTTTGAGGTTTAGTTGGAAAACTAGTCCTACTAATAAAATTGACGATCATGTACCTAGTTTCACCATGGGTTGCACATGTGTTGTTCGTGAAGAAGAATGATGGATCTATGAGGTTATGTATAGATTATATAGAATTGGACGAGGTGACGATAACGAATAGGCACCCATTGTCTAGGATTGATGATTCATTGATCAACTTCAGGTGCTAGATATTTTTCTAAGATTGATCTGTGATCAGGCTACTATTGATATGGCTCCTTAAGATAAAGCATAGAAAAGAGACAAATGAGATGTGTACTAAGTACCCACAACTTTTTAGTAAACTCTAAATTTCGAGGACGAAATTTATTTTATGGGGTAGGGTATTGTAATATTCGAAAATTTTCCTTTATTAATTTTGTTTGATTTTTCGTGAAATTGTGTGCCAGGGTTGGAAATTTTATATGTGATTAATATTTTGAAATCGCACGTTTAATAAGTACGAAAATATTATCCGTGTTGAATAAGAGTCATTGGTTGGTTAAAGGCTCAGCTTGAGGGCTTATTTATTTGTTAGTCGGAACTTGGGCTTTTCATCGAAAGGAAGCTCATTATATTTAATTTACGAATTTTGGGTTAGATTCGAATGGGAAGGCCCGAAGGGTTTAGGTTACGGTCCAAAATATAAAATTTTTAAAAAAAGAAAATATAAGAAAATAAAAAGAAAGAAAGAAAAGAAAAGAAAAAGGAAAAAACCCATCTTCTTCCTCGCGTAACCCTAAGCTGCCACCACCGCTGTGCCGCTTCTCCCTCTGCTAGACCYGATGCCGCTTGTCGTGGCCTTTCCTTGCTCTTTCTCCTCTCTCCTTCTTCTCTCCCTTTCACCCACTGTGCATGCTTGAAGTGGCCGTTGCTCGTCGCGATTTGCGATTGGCAGGCCGCTCGTCGCACCAGATTTCTTGGCAAATCCGTCCCTCCCACGCCGATGCTCGAAGGATGCCACTTGCAGCATGCATCGCCAATGCTCAATTCTTGCCAGATCTGCTCGCATCAGATCTGTAGCTGCTTGTAATGAAGCACTCCGCCCAAAACAGCCTTCGTCTTTTTCTTCTTCTTCTCTGCTYGACCGAAGTTGCCATAGCCGCTTTCAGAACCGCGACTGCTCGAGGGCCTCGCACTGCTCGCCGCTTGGCTATCATCGCTGCTACTGCCCGCCAGATATGCCGAGCGACCAACCCAGACCAGAATCAGAGGTTCTGGAAAGCGATCGCTGTTTCATCTTTCGCGCTTGCTATCGCCGTTGTTGCTGCTGCCTATTGYGACTGCTACCAGTCGCCAAGAACAGGGGTCTGCGAAGGCAATAGCTGTCTTTCTCGCTGGTGCTTAGCGAGTGCAGCTGAGAGGTTGCTGCCGGTAGCCGACTAATTTGCCGGTCAGCTGAGTTTTTGGCCAAGAACAAGGGACAGCAACAGTGCCTAGCACTCAATGCTAGTCCCAGTAGTGCCCGTCCCAGCAGTACTAGGCGCCCAGAAGCACCAGAAGCCCAGCAAGAGCCCAGGCACCTAAGCGTCCAGGCGCAACGACGCGTAGATGCCCAGGTGACCAGGCGCCCAGACGCCTAGGTTATTGGCGTTGCGCCTTGGCCTAAGCCTCACACAGGGGAATTCAGTACTGCTCTCTCAACACATTGGATCTCGTGAACTTAAAGGTAAAACGGTTAACAGCGTCTTGATATTGAAAAATTATATGACTTGTATATAAATTATGGCACCTGAAGTGAATTGGTGGGGGAAACATAGATTAAGATTTATATCCGAAGCTAAGAGTTGAATTGTAACCTTAAAAAACGTGATAACTTGATATATTGAGATATGGAACTGAATAATGGATTTATATTTGAATAAGGACATTCTTGGAATTAAAACAACATAATATCTAAGTTGGACGATCGAACTAAGTAGACTTTCCTTTTTGTGATCCACAACTAGGTCATTTCGAGGCCTACGTTGAGAACGGTTGAAGGAGTTCACTTTACAATTTATTGTCAGAAACCCATTAAACGTAAGGGACTCCGGGTAGTATTCTTATGAATGAATGTAATTGAACTCTTTTGGATAGTCTATGTGTTGTGTATGAGATTTTATTATGAGGTGTTAATTTTGTGGAATATTACATGTGTTTCATATCTTGTATTACTTTTATGTCGAATGATATGTTATATATAGTTCTATGCATTTCATGTCATGGGCATGTAGTCAGGGATTCTACATCATTTCTGACATGAGCCATTCACACATTTAGAAAGTGAATGGTTTAGGAAATGGAATTTTAAAGAAAAATGTTAAAGTTTTTGGAAAGAAGTGTAAACCCAGCCATGAAGGATGGGAGTGGGAAATAGGGCGTGGGCGACCGGTGCACTTGACCCTACCCTCRAGGAGGGTAGGTAATGATTTACCTCAGGGAGGTGAAGAGATGAAAGAATGTTAACCGCTCTGCAGTATTACCGGTAGGAATGTAATCGGGTTCCAAATAAGAATGGCGCACTGTAGAGCCTAATGGCTAGGCGTTACACTCAGTGAGCTCACGATTGAAATGAAATGGAATGTTTTACAAATTATATATTTTGAAGGAAAGGTTTGTAAAGAGGTTTCGAAAAGGGAATGTTTTGGAAAGGCTTTCATTTAGAAAGGCATAATTTTATAACTTCATGACATGTAGGACATCCTTATGTATTCATGCATGAGATTTACTTACTGGGCTTTTTAGCTCATTCCTTTCTCTTATTTTTCATTTCAGATGATGTGTAACCAGATGGGATGAGGAGGTCGCTTGTGGGCAAGCTATGATACCTTGGAACGTGTTTTAAATAAATTTTATGTAGTAAGATAATTGTCCACTTAAATGGCTTCAGCTTACTATTAAGTATTTTTTTTTTGAATGGTTAAAATTCTCGAGGTTTTTTTAATTTTTATTTTGAATAAATGTTGGGATAGTGAGGATTTGTTAAAACTCATTTTTTTAACTCTTTTGGGTATTGTTGAGTTTCAAATGGATAGTTGATTATTTGCGAGTAGAGTGATGTAATATTCTCAGCTTAGGACAGTTCCTAAACTAGGAGTGTTACAATAGCATTGTGTACTCAGATGAAGAAGAAGATGATTATGCTGAGAATGAATGTTCAAATAATGAGCATCGGTACGGGTAAACTCCCAGCAAACATTTGAAAAAGTTGGTTGAGGATTTGAATCATTGGAGTTATCTCAGAGGARTGTTCAATAACTCAAACCATCAATTGAAGATCCACTAGCAGTGGAAGAAAATGCATTCCATCTCATTTGAATTATGCTTATTTGAGAGAAAAAAAAGAAGTTGCCAGTCATTATTACTATAGCATTGACCATCAAAAGGAAGATAAGTTCCTGGCTATTCTAAGGAGTCATAAGAAGGCATTTGGATGAACAATGGTAGACATAAATGGAATAAGCCTGACTATATGTATGCACAAAATCATTTTGGTAGGAATGGTGTAGCAACTTTGTGGAACTTCAAAGGAGACTCAACCTAATTATGAAAGAAGTTGCAAAGAAATAAATCGGCAAATGATTAGATGCTGGAATAATTTACCAATTTYAGATAGCCAATGGTTGCATCCAGTCTAATGTGTTCCAAAGAAGGGAGGTGTAACAATAGTAAGGAATGAAAAAAAATGAATTAATTCCAACAAGAACCATGACTGGTTGGAGAGTGTGCATGGACTACTAGAAGCTCAACAAAGCTACAAGGAAGGATTATTTCCCTCTACCTTTCATTGACTAGATGCTAGATAGACTTTTAGGGAGAGATCAATATAGGAGCCACATTTACTTGTCCTTATGGTACGTTTTCATTTCAAAGGATGTTTTCGGGCTTTGTAATGCTCTAGCAACATTTCAAAGGTATGGTAATCTTCACAGATATGGTATAAGTCACCTTTTCTATCCCTTTAACTATTATCTCTCCAAGTATCCCGTGAGACTTTTAACAAGCATTTCAGCCCTAACCTAATATCCTCAGGTAAATTTCCATTGTTAATCTATTCTATTGATAATTCTAAGTGTTTAAAATGCTATAATAATAAGGGGGTTCCTTTAGGAAAAATCATTAATGTTTATAACATATATGAAAACAGGAATTCTTTCACTCTAAAATTGCTAAACATCCCATAATTGTTGAAACCTGGGTGCGTATACCTAATTTTGAAAATTTTCAACTGAGTGATTTGTTGAGGTAACACGGTTGGATTAGGAATGTAAGCCCTCTGCATACTCTGTCTATGATATTAGTCAGGTAATTTTATTCTAATATGGATAGGACTATAGAATTACCTAGGAATTTCAGTTTTGGGTCTACTATTGTGGAAATGGATACCTTTTAGTCCTGCTACTATTGCATCTGCTCTTGGATTACATGTTGTTGAGCATGCTGATTTTTCCTTCAAAATTGTGTTAGACATGTCTGTGGTAGCTGTCACTCTAATTGGAAATATTGATTATGTTTGACCTAATATAGTGGACTTCCTTGTTACATTTTTGACTCCATTTTACCGATTTTTACATCGCATCTTTTTGACAAATTGGATGCCATCAAAGACATAATGCTACAGTTAGGGCAGATAGGACTAGATTTCTGTTTGTTGTTAGGACGGGCTAGTCCATTGATTTGTCTTCTTGGATATTTAGATAGACTTTGAATGAGTCTATGAGTAAGAGGGAGAAGAGGATTTTACCATTTCCATATCTCATTCATCATTTAATTGCTAATCATAAGTTGAAAGCTTCTACAAATAAAACATATATGTGTCTGAGAGTTCTTGATTAGCTATTGTATAAGTTACCACTTCAGACCTACCACCTCCACTTGACGAGTTGCTTGCTCAGGATTTTAGCTTCCCTCTCATGAGTTGGAGGCACTAGATGTTTGTTGAGTTCGATGGGCTACAACATGCACATTTTGCTTTATAGCAGAGTCATCTCCAGTTGCTATGCAAACCACTCTCCAACAAATTGCGCGTGGTTTGGGGGGCCGGGTAGACAGCCCCAACATCACCTAAGGGAGGACTCTGGCATCTGAGCCGACTGAGACTGAGTATTCGTATAAGGAGTCATCGATTATTTTGCACAGTAGAACATCTTCGCCTGGCAAGGCTATTTTTTTTACTGGCCTCATCAGATGTTCTGTTCATTTGCCTCACCAATTGTAACACTTTCAGATTAGAAACCGTCCTAAGTTGAGAGTATTACATCATTTCACTCGAAAATAATCAACTATCTATTTAAAACTCAATATTACTCGAAGGAGTCAAAAATATATTCTAACAAATCCTCACTATCCCAGCATTTATTCAAAACAAAAATCACAAAAACTTCAAGAATTAAAACATTCAAAAATATTTATCTTATTACGTAAATTGATTTGAAAACTAGTTTYCGGTTATCATAGCTCGCCCACAAGTGACCTTCTCACCCCATCTGATTACATATCATCTGCAATGAAACATAAGAAAAAGAAATGAGCTAAAAAGTCCAGTAAGTAACCTCATGCATGAATGCATGAACATGTCCTACATGTCATGAAATTTTAAGGTTTTGCCTTTTAAATGAAAATTTTTCCAAACATTCCCTTTTTAAAATTTCTTTACAAAACATTCCCTTCAAAATTCACTTAYATTAAAACATTCCGTTTCCTTTCATTCATGAGCTCACTAGAGTGTAACACCTAGCCATTAAGCTCTGTAGTGGGCATCCTTTTTGGAACCTGATTCCATTCCAATCGGTAGTACCGCAAAGCGGTTAAAATTTTATTTCTTTTAACTTCCATACTTTCAACTCCAAGGAGGTGAACATTCCATTCTTACCTACCTTCCAAGAGGGTAGGGTCGGGTACGCCAATCTCCTACGTCCCATTTCCCACTCACATCTATTGTGGCTATAATTTACACTCCTTTACGAAAACTTTAGCATTTCAAAACTTTACATTTTTCTTAAAATTCCATTTCCTAAACCATTCACCTTCTAAGTGTGTGAATGGCTCATGCCAAAGGTGATGTAGAATTCTAACTACATACTCATGACATGAAACTTATACAACCTTATATAATATAACTTTCAACAAATAGTACAAGATATGAAACATAATAGCATATCATTTGACATAAATGTGCTACAGGATATGAACACATTGACATTCCCCACAATTACACACATCAACATACAAATCTCATACGCAACATATTAGAGCAATTAAAAGCGTTAAATTTCATTCATTTATAATGTTAATGAGATGGGAGGATTACGTACTCAGAGTCCTTTACGTTAACGGGTTCTTACTTAAGTTGTGAARTGAACTCCTTCAACCGATCTTAACGTAAGCCCTCGAAATGACCTAGTTGATTACAGAAAGAGGGTTTACTTAGTTCGATCGTCCCAACTTAGGTATTATGTGTTTAATCCAAAAATGTCCTTTATTAATTTATAAATTCATGTTTAGTTCTCATATTATTGAATATCACGTTTTTAAGGGTATAATTCGACTCCTTGGCTCGGGTATGTTCTCTCATAAATTCACTTCAGGGCATAATTATTTACAAGTCATGCAATTTCAATATTAAGTGTTAGCATTTTCACCTTAAGATTCACGATATCCAAATGTTGTAGAAGCGGTATTGGATTCCTGAATGTACGTTCAAGCAGCAAGCACAACAGCCCTGGGAGTCTTGGCATCGGTGCTYCTGGGCGTCGGGCTTGGCGCCTGGCATTGGCACTGGGTGCCAAGGCGTGCAGTGGGCACTTGCTGGGGGCCTAGTACTGCTGGGACTGGCACTGAGTGCCGATCCTGCCGCTATCTGCTCGTTCCTGGCCAAAAATGCCTTAGCTAACCGATAGTGTTTCTGTCAACTTTCGGCGACTGGTTGACGGCAAGGGACAACTGGTGACGCGAGCAACAAGGGCAAAGAGTCAAAATGATAGCCAACTGCAAAGATTTTGGCTTCAGTTTGAAGGGAAAATTCGTCGAGTAGAGGAAGAAAAACGGCGGCGGCAGATCCAGCAACGATGTCGCGCAGGTCTGGTCGCCTGAGAACGAAAAAGGATAACGATGGCAGATCTGGCGACAGTGTCGCACAGATCTGATCACTCGTGCAGGGAAAGAAAAAGGGTAACGACGGCGATCTGGCGACGGTGTCGCACAGATCCGGTCGCTCCTACAGAGAAAGAAAAAGGGTAACGATGGCAGATTTGGCAATGGTGTCGCACAGATCTGGTTGCTCGTATAGAGAAGAAAAGGGGCTAGATGGCTTACCGGATCTGGTAGGCATGGTTGCTCCTCACCGAACGTCCGCGAGCTTGTTGAGCGGCACACAGTGATGGTTTCGGATTGGCGCTGCGAATACACGAGAAAAGGCAACGCCTCCAGATGAGGAGTGGTGGTAGATCGATGGCACGACGGTGTACCACCGATCCATTGCGGCGTCAGTAGAGGAACGAAAAGAAGAAAGAAGGAGAAGCTAGGAAAAGCTGCGACGAGCGGTGTTGGGTTAGGCAAAGGGAGAAGCGGCATAGCAGTGGCGACGATGCCTTAGCATTACACGGGGGAAGAAGATGGATTTCTTTTGGTTTTTCTTTTTCTTTTCTTTTCTTTTTTTTAATTTTCTTAAATATATATATATTTTTTTTTGGGTCGTAACTCAAACCCGTCGGGCCTTCCCCATCCAAATCTAACCCAAAACCCGCAAATTAAACGTAACGGGCTTCCTTTCGATAAGAATCCCAACTTCCAACTAACAAATAGATAGGCAAACGAGTCGAGCCTTTAACTAACGATAACTCTTATTTGACATGGCCAATATTTTTGCACCTATTAAACGTGCAATTTAAAAAAATATTAATAGCATAAAATGTCTAACCCTAGTTGGCACACAATTTCATGTAAAATAAAACAAATTAAATAAAAGAAAAGTTCTGGGTGTTACAGTACCCCACCCCATAAAATAAATTTTGTCCTCGAAATTTGGGACTCAGCGAACAGGTGTGGGTACTTATCACTCATTTCCTTTTCTCATTCCCAAGTAGCCTCTTCAACTGCATGATTCCTTCAGAGGACTTTTACTAACGGTATTGGCTTCCTCCTCAATACTTTTTCCTCCCTTTCCAATATTTTCATAGGCATCTTTTCGTAAGACATGTTCTCGTGAAGATCCAATGCTTCATAACTGAGAATCTGGGAGGGATCCGAACATATTTCCTTAGCATGGAAATATGAAATACATCATGTACATCTGATAGGGTCAGTTGCAAAGCAACCCGATAGGCTAAGTGGCCCACCCTTTTGAGGATCTCGAAAGGTCCAACGAAACGGGGGCTCAACTTCCCTTTCTTCCCAAACCTCATAATTCCCTTCATAGGCGCCACTTTTAGGAAGACCTTGTCCCCTACATCGACTTCCAACTGCTTTCTCCTCCTATCCGCACAACTCTTCTGTCTACTCTGAGTAGTTCTCATCCGTTGACGAATCCTTTCAACTGCCTCTATGGTGTGTTGCACTATCTCGAGACCCAAGAAATTCCTCTCACCCACTTCATCCCAATGAATTGGCGACCTACATTTCCTTCCGTAAAGTGCTTCATAAGGGGCCATATCGATGGTAGCCTAATAGCTGTTGTTGTACGAAAATTCCACTAACGGAAGGAGTTCATCCCAGTTCCTCGGAAGTTAATTACACAAGCCCTCAGCATGTCCTCTAGGATCTAATTTGTCCTTCCGATCTGTCCATCTGTTTTGGGTGAAAAGTGGTACTAAAATTTAATYGTGTACCCATAGCCTTATGCAAGCTCTTCCAAAATACAGAAGTAAACCTTGGGTCACGATCCGACACAATGGATAGTGGGACATTGTGCAACTTGACGATCTCAGTCACATACAACTCTGCATATTTCTCTATGCTATAAGTAGTCTTAACCGATAGAAAGTGTGCCGACTTCGTAAGATGATCCACAATTACCCAGATAGCATTATATCCCTTTTTCATCTTAGGCAGCCCAACTATGAAATCCATACCAATGCGTTCCCATTTCCATTCTGGAATCATAAGGGGGTTGCAGGAGACCAAAGGGTCATTGATGTTCAACCTTCACCTATTGGCAGGTAGGACAATGTTGAACAAACTCCGTTACATCACGACTCATGCTAACCCACGAGAAATGTTTCCTCAGATCTCGATACATCTTCGTACTTCCTAGGTGAACCAAATAGGGTGTACTATGAGCTTCTCTCAAGATTTCATCCTTTAAACCCTTATCGTTCGGAACCACAAGTTTGTCGCCATACTGAAGAGCTCCATCAACCGTGATTATGAAATCTGAACGTTTCTTGTCCGCAACTTCTGTTCGCCATTTCAACAACGGGGGGTCATCCATCTACATATCCCTTATCCTCTCAAAGAGAGTGGGTGTAAGAGTCATATTTGCGAAGTAGCCTGATAAGTCTTGCGACACCATTTCCAAGTCGAGCTTCCAAATCTCCGCCATCAACAATTTCTGACGGACTCGTAAAGTGGCTTTGTCTCCATGTTTCATCCTGCTAAGCGCATCAGCCACTACATTAGCCTTACACGGGTGGTAGTTTATCAGGCAATCATAATCCTTTATGAGTTCTAACCATCGTCGTTGCCTCATATTCAACTCCTTCTAKGTGAAAAAGTATTTGAGACTCTTATGGTTGGTGAAAATCTTGCACCTTGTCCCCTACAGATAATGCCTCCAGATCTTCAACGCAAACACAATGGCAGCCAAGTCCACATCATACATTGGGTAGTTCTTCTCATACTCCTTCAATTGTCTTGAGGCATAAGCAATCACCTTACCATGTTACATCAAGACACAACCCAAACCCTTCATTGAGGCATCACTATAAATCACAAACCCTTCACAGCCTTGTGGAATTGTCAAAACTGGAGCGGATGTCAGTCGTCTCTTCAACTCTTCAAAACTATGCTCACAATCCATATTCCATAGAAATTTTGTGTTCTTCTTGGTCAACTGGGTCATAGGAGAGGCAATTTTGGAAAATCCTTCCACAAATCTTCGATAGTAACCAACTAACCCAAGGAAACTATGAACCTTCCCAATATTGGTAGGTGCAGGCCATCGTCGGACCGCCTCAATCTTACTCGGGTCTACTGCAATGCCTTCCTTGGACATAATATGTCCTAGAAATGGCACGCTATCAAGCCAGAATTCACACTTCTTAAACTTTGCAAAGAGTTTCTCGACTCTAAGTACTAGAGTACTTTCCTCAAATGCTCCTCATGCTCTTCCTTGGATCGAGAGTACGCCAATATATAGTCGATGAAGACTATGACGAATTGGTCCAAATACTCCTTGAAGATTCGATTCATCAATCCGTAAATGCAGTAGGTGCATTAGTCAATCCGAATGGCATCACTAGAAATTCTTAGTGCCCATACCGAGTTTGAAATGCAATCTCAGGAATGTCCTCATTTCGAAGCCTCAAATGATGATAGCCAGACCTTAGGTCAATCTTGGAGAAATATCCCGCTCCTTGGAGTTGGTTAAATAGATTATCGATCCTTGGCAACGGGTATCTATTCCTTATCGTCACCTTGTTCAACTCTCTGTAGTCTATGCATAATCTCATCGATTCATTCTTCTTCTTCACAAATAGCACAGGTGCACCCCATGGYGAGAAACTAGGTCGATGAAACCCTTATCCGTGAGGTCCTACAATTGCTCATTCACCTCCTTAAGTTCTGGTGCCCTAGAGATCGGTGCCATTCTAGGCGCCAAATCAACGGCAAAGTCAATCTCCCTTATCAGTGGTAAACCTTGAAGGTCATCTGGAAACACATCCACAAACTCTCGAACAATCGGAATCTATTCGATCGAGTGCTCTGTTTCAGGAATCTCCCCTAATRAAGCCAGGTAGCCAGTGCAACCCTTCTTCATCTTCCAATGGGCCTTCATGGCAGATATTATTGGGATGGACGATTTCACCCTTGACCCGACAAAGCAGAACTGTAGCTCGCCAAATAGACCAAACATAACCTTCTCTTCTTGTGGCAATCAATTGTGGCATGATGCTTTGACAGCCAATCCATGCCTAAAATGACATCGAACTCCTGAATGTCCAGCATCACAAGCTCTACCATCAGCTCGTTCCCATCCAGAACTATGGTACAATTCTTCAACATGCACTTCGAATTCATGACTTCCCCAGAAGGTGTGGACACACCAAGCGGTGTATCCATACATGTACACGAGGTTCGAAGTCTTTCAGTGAAAGTAGGGTGGACAAAGGAGTGGGTAGCTCCCGAATCAAATAGTATATTGGCAGGTGTATTACACACAGATAAAGTGCCTATATAATAGGTAATCTTAAATTCATGCAATCATTCATATTAACTTAATTAACAAAATTTTAAAACTATAGGTACCTGACACCACAGTTAGTGCTTCATCGGCCTGCTTCCTCGTCATGGTGAAGACGCGTGCTTGAGTAGCTGGCTTCGCCACTGTACAGTCCTTGGCTAGGTTTCTGAGCTTTCCATAGTTGAAGCACACTCCACCATTACTACCAGGACATTCCCTAACAAAATGCCCTATTTTCCCACACTTGTAGTACACTCTCTTGCCGAAAAGGCACTCACCCATATGTTCCTTGCCACATTTGGGGTAGGCTTTCTTCTGCTGTTTGCCTTGCTGATTTCCCTGCCTACGCCCTTGATCCTACCTCCTCTTCTGACCACTCTTAGGATTTCCACCTCTAAATCTCTGATTCGTGAATGGACTCCTAAACTCCTCCTTGCTCAACATTTGAGCCATCTCTACCAAGAGGGATTTATTAACAACCTCTCGGTACGAAGACAACTCAAATGGGATTACTGCTAGCTTAATCTGAGGCCTTAGCCCTTCTTCAAATCGCCTCGCTCTTCTTTCCTCCCTAGCAACCAAATCAGGCGCAAATTTGGCTAATCATGCAAACTYAGCTTCATAATCACCAACAGATCGGCTTCCCTACTCTAGCCTCACAACCYTCTCTTCTGCTGCTGTACGGTCTTGGGAAAGTATTTATCGTTGAAGGCCTCGATAAACATTTCCTAAGTGAAGGGACTAGTATCCCTCTCGTGCTAGCGCTGAACCACCAGCCACCAGTCATACGCCTTTCCTTGGAGCATGTATGCGGCGAAATCGACCTTATCTTCGCTTGAGCATCGCATGATAGAGAAGGTTTTTTGTATCTCGGTCAACCAATTCTCCTCTTCCACAGGATCAATGGTACCCGAGAATGGCGGTGGGGCGAGCCTTTTAAACTCCGAGATCTTTTCATACTTCCATGTTTCGCTCCTCCTCGACTGACTAGCCTGTTCGAAAGCAGTCATTGCCTGCATAAAGGCCTCCATGGTCATTAGAGTCCCTTGTGAGGCACGGGTACTACCTGCCCCATTGTCCTGGGGCTGAACCGCCCTTTCTTGGGCTTAAGAACGCGTAGTAAGAACCATTACTAAATCGAAAAATTTATCGTGTAAGAACTTATACACAGACATAGCACATGATTACAAAATCAAACATTTCACTTTACCCCAAATTCAAAGAAAAATCAAAATATACCACAACACTTAACATTTAACTCATTCGAAAATTTAAGTCAAAATATAAATTTAATACTTAACATACAACTCATTCAAAAATTTAAATCAAAATAGAATCTTACCAGATGGTCTAGAGAGAGAAGCTTGTGGCATGGCTTGATACCCATATGCTTTTCAAAAATTTTAAGTCTTTTTCTTATCAAGTCTACAGAATCGTTTTTAAAAATTCTAAGCTCTGATACCAAACTGTAACACCCCTAGATTAGGAATCTTCCTAAGCTGAGAGTATTACATCATTTCCCTCGAAAATAATCAACTACCTATTTAAAACTCAACATTACCCAAAGGAGTCAAAAATATATTTTAACAAATCCTCACCATCCAAATATTTATTCAAAACAAAAATTACAAAAACTTCAAGAATTTAAAACATTCAGAAATATTTATCTTATTACATAAATCGATTTGAAAACCAGTTTCCGAGTATCATAGCTAGCCCAAAAGCAACATCCTCGCCCCATCTGGTTATATATCATCTGCAATGAAACAWAAAAAAAAAAAAAAAAAAAAGAAATAAGCTAAAAAGCCCAGTAAGTAACCTCATGCATGAATGCATGAACATGTCCTACATGTCATGAAATTTTAAGGTTTTGCCTTTTAAATGAAAAACTTTCCAAACATTCCCTTTTTAAAATTTCTTTACAAAACATTCCCTTCAAAATTCACTTACATTAAAACATTCCATTTCCTTTCATTCGTAAGCTCACTAGAGTGTAACGCCTAGCCACTAAGTTCTGCAGTGGGCCACCTTATTTGGAACCCGATTCCAGTCCTACYGGTAGTACCGCAAAGCGATTAAAATTTTATTTCTTTTAACTTTCATACTTTCACCTCCAAGGAGGTGAACATTCCATTCTTACCTACCCTCTAAGAGGGTAGGGTCTGGTGCGCCGGTCCCCTACACCTCATTTCCCACTCACATTTTTTGTGGCCTAGGTTTACACTCCTTTCCGAAAACTTTAGCATTTCAAAAATTTACATTTTTCTTAAAATTCCATTTCCTAAACCATTCACCTTCTAAATGTGTGAATGGCTCATGCCAAAGGTGATGTAGAMTTCTAACTACATATTCATGACATGGAACACATACAACCTTATATAATATAACCTTCAACAAATAGTACAAAATATGAAACATAATAGCATATCATTTGACATAAAAGTGCTACAGGATATGAACACATTAACATTCCTCATAATTACACACATCAATATACAAATCTCATACACAACATATTAGATCAATTAAAAGCGTTAAATTTCATTCGTTTATAACGTTAATGAGATGGGAGGATTATTTACCCTGAGTCCTTTACGTTAACGGGTTCTTACTTAAGTTGTGAAGTAAACTCTTTCAACCGATCTTAACTTAAGCCCTCGAAATGACCTAGTTGATTAATGAAAGAGGGTCTACTTAGTTCGATCGTCCCAACTTAGGTATTATGTATTTAATCCAAAAATATCCTTTTCTAATTTATAAATTCATATTTAGTTCTCATATTATCGAATATCACGTTTTTAAGGGTACAATTCGACTCCTTAGCTTGGGTATAAACCTAACTATGTTCTCCCATAAATTCGCTTCAGGGTATAATTATTTACAAGTCATGCAATTTCAATATTAAATGTTAGCATTTTCACCCTAAAATTCACGATATTCAAATGTTGTGGGAGCGGTATTGGATTCCCAAATGTGCGTTCAAGTGACGCGCACAACGGCCTTGGGTGTCGRTGCGCATGGGCGTCGGGCGTCTGGGCGTCGAGCTCCTAGGCACCTGGCACTGGCACTAGGTGCCTGGGCGCTTGCTGGGCGCCTGGTGCCTCTGGGCGCCTAGTACTACTAGGACTGGCGCTGACTGCCGGTCCTGCTGCTATCTGCTCGTTCTTGGCCAAAAATGTCTCAGCTAACCAACAATGTTTCTGTCAACTTTCGATGGCTGGTTGATGGCAAGGGGCAATCGTCAACGCGACCAGCAAGGGCAGAGAGTCAAGATGACAGCCAATTGCAAAGATCTTGGCTTCAGTTCAAAGGGAAAATCAAACAAGCAGAGGAAGAAAAATGGCGGCGGCAGATCCGACGACGACGTCGAGCAGGTCTGGTCGCCCGAGAAGGGAAAAGTGTAATGACGGCAAATATGGCAATGGTGTTGCACAGATCCAATCGCTCATGCAGAGAAGGAAAACGGGTAACGATGGCGATCTGGCGACGGTGTCGCACAGATTTGGTCACTCCTACAGAGAAGGAAAAAGGGTAACGACGGCAGATTTGGCGACGGTGTCGGACAGATCCGGTTGCTTGTACAGAGAAGGAAATGGGGTAGATGGCTTACCGGATCTGGTAAGCATGGTTGCTCCTGGCTGAACGTTAGCAAGCCAGCTGAGCAGCACACAGCGACGGTTTCAGACTGGCGCTGCGAATACATGAGAGACAGCAACGTCTCCAGATGAGCAGCAGCGGTAGATCGATGGCGCAACGGGATACCACCGATCAGACTGCGATCGGTTGCGGCATCAGTAGAGGAACGAAGAGAAGAGAGAAGGAGAAGCTAGGAAAAGCTTTGACGAGCGGTGTCAGGTCAAGAAGAGGGAGAAGTGACACAGCGGTGGCTTCGGCTTACACGGGAGAAGAAGATGGATTTCTTTAGGTTTTTCTCTTTTCTTTTCTTTTCTTTTCTTTCTTTTTATTTTCTTATATATTTTCTTTTTTTGTTTTGGGTCGTAACTTAAACCCATCAGACCTTCCCATCCAAATCTAGCCCCAAAACCTATAAATTACAAGTAACAGGCTTCCTTTCGATAAGAAACCCAACTTCCGACTAACAAATAAATAGGCTCACGAGTCGAGCCTTTAACTAACGATAACTCTTATTCGACACGGACAATATTTTTACACCAATTAAACGTGCGATTTAAAAAAAATATTAATCATGTAAAATGTCCAACCCTGGTTGGCACAGAATTTTGCGTAAAATCAAACAAATTAAGTAAAGGAAAAATTTTGGGTGTTACACCAGCCTTGACATTTTTTGGTATTTGATGTGAACCACAAACAGGGACTAGCGTATTAGTAAGCTATTTTGACCTCTCTTTTCATATGAAACTGCATTTTTGGCTTGATGGCTTGTCTCATCTATAGTAGTTGGTTATTAGTGGACATTAGTGGTTATTTATCATTTACTAACTACAGGAATAGTATGGTTGATCTAAAGTGCAAGATATTGTTTTCCCAATACAAGACTGGATATGCAGTATTTTAGTTTGATAGAAGGAGTCTTATTAAACCTATTTCGATGTAGCTATTACGAATATGAGTATTGATGCTTRTCAAAATTGCTTCCCTATATGCCTAAGGACTATTCATATATATTGCTTGGCATGATAAATATGGTACTTATGTTCATATGAAAATGAAATAGGAAGAGATTGTAAGAACATAGTTTTTTGAAGTAACATAATATGAACAAAATATCTCGTTGTGTTCACAATGATTTTCATTGTGTTCACATTCATACATTAGTATATCCTTCGAAATTATCTTTAGCACATGTTTAATAGGATATGTCTGAATGTATATTGCAGATATTTTATTGATCCTTAGGGGTGGATGTTAATAGAACTCTGATTTATTCTTATATGGTTATCTTTTAGCATGAAGGTTTTTTCTAAAAAATATGAAAACGAGAGAGTTAAGCTTGGTAGAGAATTGTTCTTTCTTGGAGGAATATTGAGTAATCTTACTTAATATGTATCATTGATTACGATGGGTTTCGACCATGTTGTTTATTAAACCTCTTATTAAGACCCTTGTTATCTTTTGATATAGTAGATTTGGGTTTGATGTCTAGACGTGATCCCTCGGATGTAGTTATTTATGTTGAACCATGTTAAATCGCATCTCTTATGTTTTGCTTTTTGCATTAACTATTGATTATAATCGAATAAGCATACAAAGCAAAGTAGTAATCAACGTTTTCAGATGTGAAACTTCAGGTGAGTAACATTCTAGGGGATCGATTGCCAAGTCTAGTGCCTCTGTTGCTGTATTGATTGTTTCTCTAGGAAAGTAAAGAGGGTTCTGTTATTGGTTCACATCTAATATGAGTAAATTTCTCATGACAACTACATTACCCAATCCAAGCCCACCAAATTATTACTTAATCAATTGATTCGTTATGTGTATGAAGATGCATATATGTACTTCATGCTACTTATTTGATAAAATGCTTCAACAGTGGGTATGGTTCATTCAATTGCATATGCATGTCTTGTCATGAATTTATGCATGATTATCTTAGACCTAAAACTTATGGCTTTTTGGAATGTCCCACATAGGGAGTCCTGTCATTATTTGGTTTTCCCCAGTGCTTTATTTTCCTTTATGGTATTTGGAATGTTTATCTCATGTTTCATTCACTTCCTGATATTTGAAAATTGACATTGTATTTGGCTTTGTATTTATGGCCCTTTCAGTCTAGGCACGTAGATAGTCACGAGGATGTGAAAGTGGCAATGCTTGATGTTGTTGCAATCTTCCAAGCGGTTCTTTTATGTCTTTTGCCCACTAGCAACCACTTTAGAAATGTCAATAAAATTGGTGACAAACGTAGATAGTCTGGTGTCTCTATTGTTCAGTTAAGCAACTAGGAAGAAGTAGATTCTCAATCAATTTGTGGCAATGTGATACTCTATCTTATAAATTTCTGATTGTTTTCTTTTTTGAAGCCTTTTTAAAACCAAATCAATTATTTCAATTTGCAATTTTTGAAACCAAAACCAAACCAATTAAAACTCGAGACGATTCGTTCGATTTTATATCGATTTGGTCGGTTTTTTTTTATACACCCCTATTTTAAGATAGACAATGCACACCTATACAATTTGATTGCAATTTGCAAGTAATAGTACTTCCTTCACGTAGTAGGAGACAATACAACTTCAGAATTCAACAAAAAATAGAACAAGACAACATTGTGCTATGAAACAACTTCAAAATTCAACAAAAAATAGAACAAGACAACATTGTGCTATGAAACAACTTCAGAATTCAACAAAAATAGAACAAGACAACATTGTGCTATTAAACAAATTGTTTACACCAACAACAGACAGATACTCCTAGGCTGCCCTTTCTCCGCCTTGCTTATTTAATAGATGCTGAAAAGAGGTCTACAGGAATAAACAGAAGTAGAAGCATCAATCTTTGAATAGGGTGATCCGGTATCAAATACTAATAGATAAACACAAGGTTAAGTGCTATCATTTACGATTCCGACAGGGTGAGATTTCCTCATCTTGCAGGCTTTTAGAAGTTTAAACAAGAAAAACTGAGGCTGGGCAATGCATGACACAATCAGAATATAAAARTCTTTTCCTGAAAATTATTGAGGTTAGAATGTTACACAGAAAGTTTGGCAAAGAATAGCAAAATCTCCAAAGATATGAATCCGTCTCCTCTACATGAAAAACAAAGCAGAAAGATAATGTGAATAATAAAGCATGTTTTTTTCCCCATTATTTGAAAAGAAATATTAAGAGAGAGTACATCAAAAAAAGGATCACACAAACACAAAAAAGAAGAGGGAGACAAATTAGAACTAAAATCAGTGGATAGATCTCCACCTTACCACCCCATTTCTTTCCACTGATCATATATGAAACCATGAAACAGGTCTYATTTTGTCCCCAAGAGATTAAGGAACATATTCATACAAAATTTAGCACAAAAAGATTCGTGCTTAATTCCCATAATTCATCTAAACAGTAGCACATAGCAGGGGAAGTCTAAATTGATAGGGTATGAGTGTTTTGATCATAACTCTAGTTCTTGTTATTCAAATTGTCCAAACTAGGTCCCAAATTTTTCTAAGATTCATACTATCAAACCATACCTCATATGCAAAATTCCACCCAGTAATCAAGCCACATGTAAATAGGACAGTAGTGTGTTTTGTCAGCCAAACGAAGCTCGCAGCTTAAATGTAAGGATTCTCGTATTTATATCATAGCTCAAGGTTTACTAATTAAAATGAAGTGAAATCAGTCTCAAAAGGTTCCTAAGACAGTAATATTCCTAACCATATATCATACTAGTATTTTGAGTATATGGTTAAGCCACAAATAACACAAAATCATGATCTAGAGATGCTATGACCTTGATATTTGGCTTGCTTTAAACCTACAGTCCAGTGCTATAATATAGTATGATCAATTCCAAGTTCCTACAAGTAATTCTAAAGGAAAACAGGGAAAAAAAAAAAAAAAGCAGAGCATACCATATTTTCCTCAACAAATTCCAGCAATCATGAAACGTTTCTATCCTTTGCTAATCCATCATGCTATTCACATGAAAATAAAGCCTTAAAATCATAGAAAACAGTAGGCATGCTTATTTCCCTCTGAAAGCTGAGTAAATAGACATGTTATAATGCCATGAACCAAACAAATCAATACCTCAATAACCACAAAAATTGTCCAACAACAAGAACCTCAAAACCGTCACCAAATATTCATATCATCATGCTTAAATTCGATCTATTTGAAGCTATAAAATCCTAAACATGGCATGCTACTAGGAAGCAAAAACATTGACCTATGAAGATGAAGAAAATGATATCTTGGATAGAAAAAATGGCAGCTTGTGGTATGTCCAAATGGTCACACAAGTRGATGTAGAAGAAGAAGAAAATGAAGAGGGAGTCTTCTATTAGGGCAGCAAGGAAATAGTGGAAGATGAACCAAGAAAAGAGAACAATCCTTGCCTTATTTTGAGACTCAATACTGCTAGTGGGTGGCAGTGCAAGCATGGTACAAGGTGGTGCAAGGTGTTTGTGAGATGGTCCCGGTGAGGAGTGCTGGTGAGGGAAGGTCGAGAGAGAAAGACTTGAGAGTGTTTTTGAGAGTTCTTGCAATGGAAGTCGGCTGAGAGAGTGTACATATATATAGAGATAGGAGTTAATTTTGCTTTAAGGAAAAGAAATAGAAAATGCTTCCTAAATAAGCTTTAACAAGCTTCCAATGTAAAATTTCAAAGGCCATTTTAACTTAATTGAAATCAAGAAATCCGGAAGGAGTTTCGGCCAAGAGAAGAGGAGAAGAAGGGAAAAAAAAAAAAAAGAAAATGAAAAACATAAGAGTTAATGGGTTGTTCAAACATAGAAACAAGACTACACGGATAGAGGTTTATGAATTAGTGAAGAATTAGACAACATATGCATGCATGTATAATGGCTAATTCAACTTAAGGTTATTGTAGTAATTACACAAGGACTAGGTATTGAATAATGTMAACGACGGGTRCACTTCCCAAGAAACACTCGAGTTTTTTGATCGCGATAAAAATCAGTACGTATCAGTTCTAAAAGTTTAAATACGCTAATATGGAACTAAATACTTAAATAATACTAAACAAACCAAATTATTATCAAATTTCCAATTCCGATCACGCATTCGTTAGTATGAAACCCTAATTAGATATTTGAAAACTTAAAAAATATGGGACTTTAAAATTTCACCCTTTGGGTGAAATTATTAATCACTTGATAGGTGCAATAAATGCTAAGTCAAGTAAATCAAAGAGGAAAGTAAGGACAAGAGACACAAGATTTATAGTGGTTCAATTTCCATTGGAACCTACATCCACTATCTAGGATCATACCCTTAGGAATTTTAAATATACTAACAAAAATCACAGAAATATTTTACACGATACACAAAGGGTTCATCCACACAAATGAGTTTTACATATATAACCTTTTATATTTCTCAAGGTTCACATTTCAACGAAGGTTTTAAGTCCTAGACAACCTTGGAATCTTTTCTCAAAAGGAGATATAGTTTTGCTACACTTCGTTTCACTCTTAAAAGTGAGGATAAGAAAATGAAGATCATGAAATTTGATTTCACAATGTTTTGCAAAGAGATTCCTTGCAATTCTGCAATATAATAATCAAAGTATGCTTTTCAACATGTTCTCTTAAGGAGTTTCACTTTAAATCACTAAGTTGTTTATGTTTTGAAAAGTCTCAAATTCCTTAAATGCTCCACTTAGTAACAGTTCTAGTGGACCATTTTTTCTTAAAATCACATCTATTTCAAACATCCAACTAGAATAAGGGGAGCATTCGAACCAACRTCCAAACATCCACTAGAGGGATATTTGTAATACCCGGGATAATACTTTTTAATTTTTATGAATTTTGTATGATCATATGAATTGTGTGCCAACTAGGGTTTGATGATTTTCTATGTTATCATTATTTAATTGTACYTTTAAGTAAGTATGAAATTATCGTTTTAGTTGAATTAGGATTTTCAGTTCATTGGTGTAGGTTCAATTTGTTAGAGCTTATTCATGGTATATAGTGCATTTCACATACATTCATGCATTGGATTTGCTTATTGAGCTTTGTATCTCATTCCATTTCTTTCATTCTGCATTTTAGGTGATGTGTAGCCAGATGCTGCAAGGAGGTCATTTTGTTATTTAAATAAATTTTAGTGAATAAGATAAATGGTCAAATAGAGAGGTTTTATGTATTGTTTAAGTTATTTCTTTATTGATTTAACTATTCATGCATTAGATTCTTTCAAATTCTGCAAATTTCAATTTTGGTAAATGTTAAGTTAGTAAAGATTGTTGGAATACTCTATTTATTTATATTGGATGTTGTTGGTTTGGAATACATGATATTTATGAGTATTGATATGTATGGGAAATTTTTTGATCATATACAGCGAGTAGTTGTTGAAATTACAGAGGAAACTCTGTCGAAATTTTTATAAAACTTTTTAGAGAAAGTATTCAGATTTTAATTTTCTAGAGTAGTTGATATGAATATGAGTAAGGTCAATCATACTCTCGGTTTAGGACAATTCCTAATCTGGGGATGTTACAATATTGGACTCAATTTCAAGACTATTTGGACGTCCAAAGAATGCGTCTGAACTATCTTTCGGACGAATCTATCAAGAGGCCCTTCGACGTCCGTCGTCAAACTTGGCATCGTATGAGGCCTCACTTAAAGATATCTGGACTTGACATTAACTAGATTTGGATGACCATAGCAAATACAAGTCATGAGTGCAAACTAAGTTCGGACGCAATGCTTGATACTTTCGAACTGCTGAAAAGGAGCTATATCTCGCTGAACCTCCATCAAAAGATTTCAAACGTACAATTTATGTACTTAGAACATCCAAAGTAGCAAGGTCATGAGTTCCTAGTGTATGAACACTTCGTATTAATTTGCAATGGAACTTCTAAGGTCCTATATACTTTTGCAAGTAGAACAATAATTTTTTCCTTTAAAGAAATGATCTAAAAGAGTTTGAAAAACATTTTTGTGTAAGGATAAAAAAGCTATATCATGGAAACAAAATCTAAATTTAAGTACAATTATAGATTTGCAAAATAATGTATGTACTTGGAAAAAAGAACCTCTACATACACCTAGATATCTTCTTAAGTATATCCAACGACTTCAATTTGAGTCCACAGAGATCTTGAAGTTTGAACCCTTAGAGAAGGATATTGGACTCAATATTAGGATCATTCGGATGTCAAAAGGGACCATTGAACTATCATTTGGAGGTTAGATTAGGAGATAGTCCAATGTCTAATGTCAAACATGACATCGTCCGAAGCCTCATTAGAAGGTACTTAGACTTGACAAAAACCAGCTTCAAACAGGCAAAGCAAGCACAATTCCTAAGTAAAAAGTAAGTTCGAATGTAGTGCTTGGACCTTCGAATGTTTGAACAAAAGTTATGTTTTGTCCTAACCTTCACTAAAGAAGTTCGGACTTACAATCTTTGAACTTAGGATGTCCGAAATGAGAAGGTCCTAAGTCCAAAGTGTATAAGTCTAACACCTATATTTTCTCAAAGAATAAAACATTTGAAAAATATTTTATGCAAGGATAAAAAAGAAATAGTATCGAAATCAAATCTAAGCCTAAGTACAGTTCTAGATAAGAAAAATAATCATATGTGCACTTAAAAAAAGACTATATAACTGACTAGATCTCTATTTGAGTAAGTTGAATAACTTTACTTGAGTCCATTGAGATCTTCAAGTCCATTAGGATTAAATTTGCAATCCTCCAGTCATTCTTATATAATTTGAGTACAAGTCATTATTAAAATCATAGTAGAACTATATGAATATGAGGTTTACAATCTCTCTTCTTTTGGATAATGAGAATCATATAAAGGCGTTTACATTGGGATGAAATTAAAACAAAATCATCGAGAGCTATATATAAAGAATTCATAACAATTCATATCAAAGCTTCCCCCTTAACAATACTAGGTCTCATTGATTATAAAACCATAAAATATAAAGACCTATGACATGATTTGGGAAACTTTTTGACAGAGTTTCCTGTATATTTTGAACATTTTACAAGCATAAAAAGCCAGAAATCACAACAAAATCCCAATCACCCTCCTTAAACAGTTATATAAGGCCCCCCTCACTATAAGTAATTTATGTCTAAGAGGATTTTATAATTGCATTCTTCAAGATAAGCAGTTAAAAATTTGATTTTTGAAACAAATATATTCAAGAGAAGAATTGGAAAAAATATTCTATTCATTTGAAATTTCCAGATATTGTAATTCACTTTCAAAGTAATAAATTCTACATTTGTCTTTGTTTTTCTTGTGTTTCAATTAGAAGTGAAACTTAGTGTGTACAATAAGCATTAAACATCTCTATGTTAGATACAAGAAACTTCATCACTTCTTGAGCATATTGCATTACTTAAACTTTCCAGAATGAGATCRGATGTAACTTTGGCAGGCAATGGAACACTCGTTTTTTAGTAATTCATCATTAAATAATTAATAAATGGTATAAAATGAGTCATCATTGACTAACTTCTTATTAAAAATAGTTAACGTTTTGAATGAAAACTGCATGATTATTAACCAAAAAAAAGAAGTATAAAAGCACTAAGGCSTCATTTGATTGACAAGAAACGAAAGTTGTACTTGTAATTTCCTTACATGGAATAAAAATCCATTAGATATAGATCCTTACTAATTCCTTTATTTTGTTTGGAAGGTATATGAATTTTAACAAGGAAAATAAAAAAATTTCCCTTACAAGTGGCGGGTGTAAATAATGTAACTGGGAAGATACTTATTTTTGTATCAAATTGCCCAAATTTGCCCATGGATAGATAAAGATGTAAATGAATGAATTGAGATAAAGTGATATTGGGTAACTCTTTATTATATCATTCAAATATGATGAATTAAACATAACATTATTTTATTAAGTAAATAATACTAAGTAATTATTTTTTACTAAATCAAATGTCGTAGTTTTGTTACATAGGAAAGATTGACAGATTAGAGAGAATTGTAATTTCATTATGATAAAGTCACATTTTTACTATATTTTGGCTCTTACTTAAGCCAATTGTTATTATGTTATATTTGGTTGACCTTGTATTATACTAACTTTTTTTTTTTCCCGAAATATTTGTTCACAAGGTTCTGAAAGACAAGAAAATGGTCAAACTCCAGAGTTAGAAGAGCTGAAAAGGCTAAAGAATGAATTAAGAGAAGTGTGGGATCAAAGTGTAATTTTCAAAAGTTAAAAATCCTTAAAATTTGGTTAAGTATGGAAATAGGAAAACCACAAAATAGGCACCAATTTGGAGTCTGTTTTTACCAATTCCAGCTAGAGCTAAGCCGGTGCCAATTTGAGGTTCTGTGAGCAATCAGGCCTCGACTTTCAGAACACCCGATTCCAAGCGATTCAAATGGTGGATTTTAGAGCTTTTGAGGAGAAAAATAGATCCAGCGCCGGTATTTTACCCAAATCGGCACCTGGCTTTTGCTAGGCGAGAAAAAAACCAGCACGATTTCATTAGTTTTTAGGATCTTATGCTTTTTCTATAAATAGAAGATGTTGAAACCCTAAACAACAAGTGTTTCATTACATTTACATAGATTTAGACTACTTTTGGGAGAGAAAATATGGAGAACTCATTTGGGGGAACATCTTGGAGGTATAATCAATCAAGTTACATAAGGATTTGTTTATCAAATTGAGTTCTTTCTTTTCAATTTCTTGATTATAGTCATGTCTATTATGTTTTCCATTGATTTAATGAATTTATTTGGCTAAATTCTTATTGTTGGTTAGGGTTTTTCTTAAGATGGTTTCTTTATAATTACCTAAGTAGTTTTTGTGCCTTTCTTGTTCTCTCTCAAGCTACCTTAGTTTCTAATTGTCGTTGTGACATTCTTAATGCGTTTAGAGATTAGCTACAATAATTAATTAGAAACTTAGTAATGATAACCCGTAGTATTAAACCGACAAGGGATATAATAGGTTTCTATTGGGCGGTTTTCGAAGGTAGGTGATTGTGGTTAGTGAAATTGAAGAATTTCATAATTTATTAATGCAATTTTGATTAATCTAATTCACAAAAGGTTATGACCTTAATTGAAATTAGGGAATTTATGCCTTGGGATTAGGTAAACCTACTTTACAAAATTCTACCGTTAGCAATTAGATAGGATTTGGGAATTATAGCAATAAATGAGTGATTAACTTAGGTTGTTATTAGAATGAATTGGATCAATACCCTAAACACTCTTTTTATTCCATAAACCTCTTGGAAACTTTAGTAGTTAACCTCATAATTAGACTTTCTGGTGACTTTTCTTTATTTGTGGTTGTTAATTGATATTACTCATAATGAGTAGGTCTAAATTAGGGAAATTTGGTAATTTTAGTACTCAATTGAAAATCCTTGCGGGATCCACACTTACCCACTATACTCTTTTGGACACTATACTTGTTAGGAAATAGTGCATCTAGTTTTTGGCGCCGTTGCCAGGGCATTTTAATKGATATCATATAGTTGTTGAATTTCCTTGGGATTAGATTATTTTCTTTTGTTGTTTTGCTTCTGCTTTCAAGTATGTGTTTCCTTAGTCCAAATGCATACTAGATCTTTCAACAAACTTTTGGAGACTAATACAAAAGATCTTGAAGCTATTAGCAAACACAATAGGAAACAAATTAGAGAGGGAAAAGCTAAGGCTAGAGATGGGTGACCATCAAAATGAGGAGAGGGCCGAAACCCTTAGAAAGTATGCCACTCCAATGGTGGAAAGTGATGCACACAAACTGGATGCATTCTAATCCTAGCAAGTATACTAGTGTCCAAAAGTGAATAGCAAGTGAGCAAGGTCGATCCCACAAGGATTTCTAATCAAGTACAAAAATTACCAAATTTTTCTATATGAAATTCAATTTCCTAAATCCAAAATGATCTAATGTGATAAAAGAGGTTGGTAATGATCGGAATCATTCCTATAATGGGCTAAACTAATCACACTCTAATTGCCCTAATACCCAAATCTAATCTAATCTAATTGTTGATGGTAGAATTTTCTAATTTAGATTTTACCCAATCCCTTGACATAAAACCCCTAATTCAAATTAACTAAAGCCATATCCCTATGTCAATTAGATTAATTGAAATTGCATTAGTTATATAAGAAATTTTCCTATTACACTGACCACTATTAATTACTACTGGAAACCACCCAAAGGAAACCAATTCTATCCCTAGTCGGTTGAAAGCTAATGGATCATCATTGACTAAGTTCCAATCAATTAGTTCACCCCCTGTCCTTCTTAATTGATTATGAAATCGCCACAATGATAATAAATAACTTAACTAGTTTTGGAATCAACAATAAAGGCTCAATAGAGTTTAACCCATTACAAAGAAATCATCTTTTCAAATAGTCTTAACAAAAAGTTTAGCTTAAGAAACTCATGAAATCCACCATAGAAAGTATAGTGAAGATGTTACAACCAAAGATTAGAGAAGAAAGAACCGGTTTGATGAATAAATCTTTAAGAAATATTGGCTGAATACAAGTCTTCGAGCATTACAATGGCTTCCTCCAAGTTCCTTTCCAGAAAACTACACTAAAACTGTGAAATGATAGCGTTTGAAGCCACCAAAAGTGTCCAAAGTCAGCCATAAAGCACACTATTTTTAAGAGACATCAGATAACCCGAAATTGCATTTGACCAGCTCTTGAAATCTTCCAAATCGGCACTTGATTTGGACTAAACTAGCATTGGTTTACTTCAGGAAAAGTAGGGAAATTTAGCTTCAAACTTGCGCCTAATTGGTGAAAACCATGGGCCTTATTAGTTCTTGAAAATGGTTTCAACACTTGGCCAAATGTTTTAGGTACTTAATTCCAGAAATTGCTCCTCGACCCTAAAACTTCTATGAAATTGTTGTGTGGTCTCTTTAAGCCCTTCTTTTCCAGATTTCTGCCATTTTCTTGTCTTTGAGATAAAAACCTTGCACATAAACATTTCAAACCAAAACTAGTGTAATACAAGGTTAAACACATAAAACTCGACAAGAAACGACTTAAGTAAAGGATAAATATGACTATATCAACTAATCCCTACTTAACCTTTTGTTCATCCTCGAACAAAATATGGTGATAAGGCAAACAACAATCTAGATAATCCATCCAATCAACCAAAGAACTAGAAGACAGAGTTATTTACATGTTCAACCCTATAGCACATCCAAAATTTCATTAGAAAACAACAGAATAAAATTGTTAATAAGATCCATCCATTTGGAAAAGTGAGCAAGTGAGAATAGCCAAAAACCAAGTGCCTAGTAATGACTTGACAAACTTTTAGGGAATTATGAGTACTTCACCAACAATAAAAGCGTAAAGAAATGGAAAATCCACCCCATAGGTTTGTCCATCACCACCTCTCCACTAATCGAGACAACCAAAATCAACAAAGATCAACTAGGACTTTTAAGCTTGTAATGTAGTGCTAGTGTATAGGTAAGTCAAATGAAGGACAAGGAAAATGACAAGAATAAAGAAGTGTTGCAATAATCCACAATGAAACCTTATAACTCCCTTTTCTTCTTTCAAATTTCTTCACCAYATATTCCTTCCTTAATTGTTTGTCAACAACTAACAAAAGCCACAACTTCTTTTTATTCTAATGCCTTCTTTTTCCTTTCTTTCTCTTTTCTTCACTGATCTTCATTTTGAAGATTTCTAACATTTTCATCATTAGAATATGAGGTTCATATTTTAACCTCTCAAGAACCCATTTTCTTTCACAATTTTCTCAGCAACTTGAACTCCTTAACTCCTTTCATCAACCCCCACTTTTATCATCTTGACATGCATTCGATAAACTCCATTCAATCCCAAAAACAAGAGAAGATGCACCAAGTCTCTTACAATAGAAAAGGCAACATGTATGCAAATCTTACAAGGTAAGTCATATAAGGGTGTATCAAAGAACAATAAATATTTATAGGCTTAAAAATGGAACTAAGGATAAAATATAGAATGGGTAAGCTTGAAAGGGTCAAATAACACAAAGAAAGACTAAGACTTTCATTCCTACATCAATAATGGTCATCTTTCTATTTAGCTTTGAGGAGTAACAAAAACTAATTGTAGGGTGGTTTTGTTAAGTGAATCATCATAATTACCCCACTAGTCTGTCTGTTAAGCAATAACTATTAACAAAATAAAGGTTCATGCTAGAAAGCAAGTGATAGAGCAAATTAATACTAAAATTTTCAAGTCAAAAGAAAATGGTCTCTCATTTGTGTTATATCATTGAAACATGTAAACAAGTCACATAGAAAGCTCAAAAGTTTTGAAAAGTATGGGGAAAAATCAATAAAGGCGCACAAATTCAATAAAAGCAAACAAAGAATAATCCATTCTTCCACCCCCACTTAGAACGTAACATTATCCTCAATGTTAATCAAATAAACACAAAAGAAAGGTGAAAGAGACTCCCCTTGTGATTTGACCAAGAATATGACAAACTTCTACAACGCAATAATTAAAAATTGAAAATAAAAGAGAAATGTATTAGAAATGATAAAAATAAAAATATAAGAAGAGAAAAGGAAAAGTGAAAAGAAAGAATGAAGTTCTAGTTTATAGTCTCTAGCTTGACTTCCTTTAGTTCATCATCCCAAAGTAGGATCCAGGGGTTTCCATTTCTCATCCCTTAAAATAGGTTTCAAGGTTTCCTCAAAGAGATGTGATTTTATCTTATCAAGCAAGGGGGCACACAAGAAATAGGAAATGAAACTTTTCCATCAAACGTTTTCCTCTTGCCCCTAGACTTCCTAATCCTTTTCTTCTTACCCTTAAGATCTAAGAAGGGCTTTCAACACTAGGTTTGGGATTGTGTTCTTTTTGTTCAATTTCTTCA
Organism: Rhazya stricta; assembly: GCA_001752375.1. Taxonomy (NCBI): domain Eukaryota; kingdom Viridiplantae; phylum Streptophyta; class Magnoliopsida; order Gentianales; family Apocynaceae; genus Rhazya; species Rhazya stricta. The sequence goes on along the minus strand of MEJB01000011.1, from coordinate 1,863,739 downwards.
AATGTAAACCCCATAGTGTGCTCAACATGCTTAGTTTCAAGGAAATGGACAGCTTTGGTTAGATCTTGGCAGGGATATTTAGGCATTTTGAAAATGGCACACTCATCCCCAACTCTTATGGTTAGCTCTCCCTTCTCCACATCAATTAGAGTTTTCCTGGTGGCTAGGAAAGGTCTTCCTAACAACAAAGGCATTGCATGGTCATCCTCCGTATCCAATACCACAAATCTGCTGAGAAGATGAATTTGTCAACTTTGACTAATATATCCTCCACTACCCCCATAGGGTATCTAATAGATCTATTGGCTAATTRGAGGATCATGTTTGTAGGTTTCACCTCTCCTAAACTCAAATGTTGAAGAATAGATGAAGCCCCCAAATTTGTGCTAGCCCCAAGATCACAAAGTATATTATCAAAAAAAAACAACTCACCAATATGACAAGGAATAATGAATTTTCCCGGATCTTTAAGCTTAGGCAGGAGTTTATTTTGAACAATGGCGGAGCATTCCTTATTTAAGCAAATAGTTTCAAAATCAAGCAATTTTCTCATATTAGACAAAATGTCCTTCAAAAATTTTGCATATTTGGGCATTTGARAAATTGCTTCAACACAGGGAAGATTTATCTCTAAATTTTTCAATCCCTCCAAAACTTCATTAATTGATTATTCTCCTTAGAAGGCTCAACAATTAGGGGAAAAGGCAAAGATTTGAAATCTATTTCTTCACTATCCATTTTACCTTTACCCTTTTTTTTTTAAAGTTTAATAGCAACACTAGGTTTCTTAACTTTCTCACCCAAGTCATTGATTGTAGAGGGTTCCTTCTCATTTGAATCACCTCCAAAATCACTCTTTCGATCCTCTATCACTTTCCCACTTCTTAAAGATATGGCATTACATTATTTGAAATAGATCTCAATGTTGCTCTCCTTGAACTCTTCAGCTAAATAATTTAGCCAATTGCCCTATTTTATTCTCTAGATTCTCAATAGAAGCCTCTTGGTTTGAAACCAAGTTTGCACACTAGTGAATTTACCAACCAAAGCTTCTAAATTGGAAATCTTATCTTGAGGAGGGAAACTTGGGGGTTGAGGTGGCCTAATATTTGGATTTGAGCTAGAGTTTGTATTTTGGTTCCAAGAGAAATTAGGATGATTCCTTCACCCAAGGTTGTATGAACTCTATCCTCTGGAGGTATATGGAAACATATTAGTCAAGCTATTGTGACCCTTGATGATCATTTTCATTTGGCTGGTAAAATCCGTAAACTCCTTTGATTTCAAGATGAGGTCTTGCTCTATAGCCATAAGAAATAGGTGATAATTTCTCTTGATAAAGTTCATATGGCCTTCTCAAAATTAGATATGTAAATGGTTGAATTGCTTCTGTATACTTATCTGACCATTCTTTAGGAGTTGCATACCACAACAGATAGTGCCAAAGATAATCAATCACAGAATGTTTTGGCTCTGTCAAGAAGGCTTTAAGATCATAGTTATTGGGTTTAATGGTATGATAAATTAAAGTTGAAACACATCATAAATACCGATATACATTTTGAGTTAAACTTGCTAAGACATTAATAACATTTTTCCATGGATACTCAAAATCAAAGATAGGATCAACAAAGGCATCTACTCTTTCTTTAAATTAGACATGCTGATAGTAAAACAAATGTTCTTTTGCATGCTTATCAATTCAAGAATAGAAGGTGTATTGGAGACTTCTTGTGGGAACGATGATTTAGTTTGGTCAAGATAACAGATCAAAGGGATAGATTGGGAACATATCTTGGTAAGCAAGATAGGCAGATTTATTGTGTTTTTACATGATAGAATATTTTTGATTGAGATAAAAGATAAGCTAAAATATTGTAAAGATGGTTGTCGTCTATCCTTCAAAATAAGATAAAGAAAGCTATACTAATCGAAAAGGCTCTTCTGTCGAATGACACCCTAGCTAATCTATCTTCTAATCATAAATACTATCTTTTTCCATTTTCTCTTGTTGATTTACTCCTTGTATAGAGTAGATTAGGCTGAATTGGCGATGTTGTAGCTTTTGATGCCTCCGACAACCTACTACTGACTTAGCTAATTTTATCTCTGAATGTCTATTTTTGGCACTGTGGTCCTCGTTGCTCCTTCTTGGCTTCATCAATTTGGGTAAGAAACTGGAATCAACTTTGACAGGTTTCTTTATGTCGTTCTTGTTAGTGATGTGCCCTAAAGCATTATCTATATGTAGTATTCTATTTATAATACAAGTATTATCGTCATTATTTCCCATTATGCTCATTTATTAGTTGGTTATTCTTTTCATATGAGCATGATGATGTGATGAAGAATAATCAAGACGAATAATAAAATTGTTCCTAGTCATAGGGTTATTATTGAGGCAAATAATAATCTATAAACACTAGTTTTGTTCAAGTATGGAGATACTGATGGGATGGGAAAATGGCAATCTCGTACTACTGTAAATAAGAGAATAATTTGTAGAGATAAATGAACTCGAACATGACTTCAATAAAAATGAACAAGTAAACGGAAAATTACTTGTCATTGGACTATGAGGTTTTACTCCTTTGACCTGAGATGATATATGTTCTCGTATTCCCTTAGCTATGACTTACTAATATTTACTACTCTGAGTATATGAGAGTACAAGATAGTTTGTAATACTAGTATAAGATATATGAGAACATATGATCATGCAATAAGGAATCCATTACTTCTTCTTTTGGAAGAAAGGTATTCTTGTATATTGTTTCTCAACTAAGAAATCTTTAGCCRAAGTGGAATGTGATGAGAAAAAAGTTTCTCATAATAGTCAAGGAATTGAGATAAGGAACTTGATATATTCCCAAAAGGATATCAAAATGGAAGGAATAAAATACTAGTCTTRCTTCATTTGGTAGAAGTCGTCGAGCTTTTTCATTCATTAAATAGGAGTGTTTTGCTAGACACCAACCATGATATGCGAAAATCCTAGTATGGAGTTATGGACACATACTAGTGAAATAATATTAGTTTGATTTAATATTAGTTTCCATTGCTATTTAATTATGAACCTAGGAAGTCACGCACAATAGGACTGTCAGGGACAAAATGGTCATCTTTACTAGCTTGTACCAAATAGGTAGGGATCCTAGCACATCCGAAGCTAAGTATAATACGAAAGATTATTAACGAGGTTGATAAATTAATTTATATGATGGTAATCAAAATAAATTAATTTAATTTAATGAATTAGTAAACCCAAAATCCTAAATGAGAAAGTTCAAATAAAATTGTCCAAAGTTGGGCTAGTATTAGGTGCCAACTGGGTTTTTTGAAGCCCAATAGAAGTTAGCTAATACTTACCTAATTTGATTCAGATTAGGACTTTTTGGAGGTCTATAAATACACCATTATAGACTAGGATTTAGGGTTAATGAAAGTTGAAATTATAACTCGTAAACACCATCAACAAATTCTCTCACACTCCTTTTGCCTTGTGTGCATGTGGACAAACTAAAGAATCTACCTATTGTAGATTTGGTGGATCGCTGCTCAGTTTAACATCCAAATCAGAGTCGGAGCATACGGAAAAAGGTATACTTTTTTTTTTCTTTTGGTTAAACGTTTCTATCTTGGTTTATTAATCATAAAGTCAGCAAGATGATACACGCTTGTATGTATTTTATATTTATTATGCTGCACATCCCTCAGTGCACCGTATGAATCTTATATGGAAATGAATAAAGAGGCAATACCTAAATAAACATACTGGTTATGCTTAAATTCGAGCAATGGATAGATCGCAGTTTGGTTACGAACACAGGGTTTAGTGTCTTCCCAACTAAACTGTCCAGTTTAGATGTTTCATCAAAACCTAGAGTTTGACTAAGGAGAATTTAATGAAACAAGTCTTTCTCTATTGCTAAGACACTAAAGAACATACCCATGAAAAATCAGTACCTAATAATTTGTATTTAATCACAGGGGAAGTTTAAACTGACAGGGTAAGGGTGTTTTGGTCATATCTCCTGTTCTTGTTATTAAAATTGTGCAAGACCAGTCCCAAATTATTTCTAAGATTTGTAGCTATCAAATTGTACCTCATATTAAAAATTATAACCAGTAATCAATTCTGAGCGCACAAAAATAGTCGGGTGTTTTGTTAGTTGGCCAAACTGGCAATGGCTAATGTGAGGGTCCTAATGTTTTTATCATATCTCAGGATCTACTAACTCAATTTAGGTGTAATTAATCTCCCACTACCTCATATGAAAAATTGCAACATACAGTTAAACCCGAATCATCCCAAAACAGTAGGTAAAAATTCAATCCCTATACACTGTCCAGTATTTTTTTAAAAGTCCATAAACTCATGATTTATAATGCTGTGACTCTGATTTTTGACTTGTTTAAATCTAAGAGGCTGTACAACAACATATCATGATCAATCCCAGACATCATGAATTATTCTAACGCAAAACAGAACCGAAAATAGAGCATCCTAAAACTGTAGTCAAAATTTCCAGCAATAAGGCACATGTCAACATTTTCTCATCTTATTCTAACTAGCATCATGCTTTTCATATCAATATAAAATCATGCAACCATAAAACAAGCAGGCATGCTTAATCACCATAGAAAGCCAACTTAAAAATCATAACCATACTCCAACTTCCAAACAGCTAGCATATAATTCTCATATAAACATAGTTATAAACTTAATCTATCTATCCTAACAGCTGTAAAATTCCTATACATGCTTAGCTGATCAAGAAATGAAAGTGCTAACCTTGAAAATGAAGAAGAGTCTTGAATAAGATCTTGATGCTGCTCTATGCAAACTATCCAAGAACTTGAACAAAAAGAAAGAATGAATAGGGAGTTTCAATCATGCCAGCGGGCATAAAGAAGGAAAATGAACCAAGAAAATATCACTTTTTACATTGTTTTTTAAGCTCAAAGCTGCTGGTTGTGGTGGTGTTGCAAGGTGGTGCACAGTGGTGAGGTTGGATAAGAGAGAGAGGTGAGGGATGAGGGGAGTGGAGTGTGTTTGAGAGAGTTTAAGAACTCTTGCAAGATGAAATGGGAGAGAAGACAGATAGCTGGCCAGGGGGAATTTTTTGAGGTTAGGATAAATTTTCCTACAAGAAAAAAAAGAAAGAAAAAGCTTATGCAATAAGCTTGTAAAAGCTTCTTAAATAAGAGTTAAAAAGGCTTCTTCAAGAAGCTTTAATTTAACAAGAATTTTTTAAAGAAAAACAAGAAGGATTGCAGCCAAGGGAAAAGAAAAGAAAGAAGAGAAATAGCTAATGGGTTGGTCAAAGATAAAAACAAGACCACGTGGATAGTGGTTCCTATATTGGTCAAAATATGGGTAACCTATGCATGCATGTAGAATGTCCAAGCCTTACATGCACTAGCTAATTCAAATTGAGAGCATTCTAGTAATTACACTAGGGCTTTGAATATGATAATATAATTTATGAGCATGCTTTCCAAGAAACACTCTAATTTTCTGAACGCGATAAAAGTTCCTATATCTCAGTGCTAAAATAAAATTGGATAATACACGAGTATGCAACTAATAAAATAATTCTAAATTAATTATCAAAAATTTCTAATTTCCAATCACGTACCCAATACTGCAGAACCCTAAACAGATATACAAAAATTGGAAAAGCCTAGTGTTTTACAATTCTAATCTCAAGTGAGATGTTCATATCACTAAGAAAGATATTCTATCTTGAATATCATGAAATCTCTTGTTTTTTAGTATTCTCTCTTTTCAAATAATATTTCTTTGAGATTCAACTTTGAATGCCCCATAACCAATGACAATATATACATCTGAACAATAACAAATCTATCCATTGGGGCTGTGGCGCATGTATCTTAGATAGCCAAAATATCTTGTCCAATCATTCCGTCCAAAGAATCCCTGAACGGATGTCATAAGCAACTTAACTTTGATTGTTTTGGACAGCCAAAACACCAAAAAGACCTAGGATTATATTTGAAAGTCACAAGATTGTGAGTCCGAAGCATGAAACCATATTTTTAGAAACACTTTCAATATGAAACTCAAATACTTCTAACGAATTTTGTAATGTCATTTCCCAAAGATTTTTGATAAATAAGTCTGGAAAAGGGTTTTGAGCTTCAAACATCAAAACATGAAAATCTAAATGCAGTTAATAAAAGTTTTGAAAGATAGACTACATAGTAAACCTAGTCTACAATGAAACCCATTGAAAAGTCTCCTGAATGGAATCCTTCACTTGTATGCATTTTGCAGATATTCTTCATCCATTATCAACTCCTTTATCATTGAGTATCCTTCTAGCTTAAGGTACTTGATCAATGGTTGTCATAAGCGACAGTTTGTTCCAAAGATTGTCAATTCCTATAATAACAACATGAATGCAAGTTAAAGAACCAATACAAGCTCATATCATTATAAACCATTAAATCATTTTTCCTAGATGATACTTTTTACTTTTTATTGTTTTTAATTTATTTCTTTACACATCATTACTCATCCTTCCAAGATTTATTCTACTTGCTGAGTGTTTGATATTTTTCTAAAAGATTTGAAAGATATAGATTGTGGCCATAATTCTCGAACTAGTTGCCATAATCTAATACACTTCCTCTTGGGTTATTTCAATAAGTAATTAATTGAACTCAATGAAAGCAATGATGTTTTCACATGTTTAAAATATTTTTCGAATAGGAAAGATTGTTTAGGAAAGGATTTGCAAACAATATGCCTTTGCAAAATTTCATCTTGATGAACTTATCATGAGCATCAAAGAATTTGGAGAGTGGAAGACATTATTTGATGGTTGATCTATGCCTTGGAAAAGAGAAACAATAGCAATTGCCAACATAAACAGTAAGAACAACTTTGCCATTATTAAGACAAAAAAGTTTTGGCAAAAAATTATTCTTCTATTTGGAGCATCCTTTGTAGGCATTATATTTCCTATTCTTAGCCCTATTTGCGCTCCTGTTTCGTGATGCTATAATATTACTTTATTTCTTTTTCAAAATCTTATGGTAAAATAGTATTGTTTTATACCAATACTAATGATTATTTACTTTGGAAGAGGTATTTTAGGGACAATACAACATTAAGGTAAATAGTAATTGAAAAATGTTTTTCTCAAATACATTTGCCTATTAATACTAAAATATTATCCAATTTGCCTGTTGGATACAAATAGTAAATGAAAAATGTTTTTTTCTCAAACAGCTATAGGTAAAATAGGAAGTAAAATAAAAATGGCCCCTAATGTGACTTATGTATCTTTTTTGCTTGATTTCAGATTAGATTATTAAAGCTGCATTGGATTATGGACATACCATGGTGGAGCTTGTGTGGTAGTTGTATATAGAGATCAATTTAATTTGGTAGTTTTATGCTTAAAAATATTAATATCAGTTGGACGCAGACTATTGCATGTTTTATGTTAAACTGGAATAGTCCTTATAATTGGATTAATTAATCAATTAGCACAATAGAGAGGATTAGCTAGATACGTAGGCCAGAAGAAAACTAGAAACACACAAGAGGGGTGAATTGGGATTTAAATTATTTTTTCCTAAATATTTTACAACCAAGTAAATGTCTTCTCAAAAATTGGAAATCTTTGAGGTAATAAATCAAATAAGAAGCGTGCACAATAAATGTTTGTGGTAAGTTCAGCAATAAATACAAGATAAAAGTAAGAATTAAAGCAAGCAATACAATATCAACATAACGATATAATGGTTCAATCCCCCTTGGGATTTACATCTACTACTTAGGACCTCTACCTTAGGATTTTAAAACTTCACTAACAAAAAGTCATATATATTCCTACTACTACAGAAAGTGTTCAATCACTTTAGGTTTTACAACACACATAACCCTTCAATCAAGACTCGCCCTTATCCACAAGGATTTTATGTATACTAACAACTTTGATTAACAAATCATGAAGATAAGAGAAATAAAGAAGTCAATACACTTCCTTTAAGTAGAAAAATGGATACGATAAATAAGGGTTTTCCTTTGATATGATCGCTAAGTCTAAAGTAGAGATTCTTACCTTTCAAATTGCTTATCCCATGGAATAAACATTCTTGAAGAAAATGTTTGATAGAAAACTTTCTMTACTCTCAACATGGATTATAATTTTTTTAGAAGCCCATAAAAAACAAAAGAAAGCTTTTTATAGAGGTTTAAAAAATGATAGAAACAAGTTATTACTTTTTTTGCTCAAAAGGGTTGTTTCAACTACCATAGGTCCCAGTACTTTACTATTCAAAATGTTTTAGATACTAGAGCCATTGGATTTAAGACAGCTGAGACTACCAGTACTAAGTTCAAATCTATCAGTACTTAGTTCGAACCCCTACTGGAAGTGTTCCAGAGAATTCCATGAAATTTTTACTATATCTAAAATTTTCTATTGATTTCTTTAAAATCAGAGGATTTAACATCAAGCAAATAATAATCAAGAACATTTTTCGAAAAAGATATAGCAATAAGGGATGTCTGAAAAAAATATATATTCTAAGAGACTTTGGAAAGGATTATAAACCTTAGGCAATGAATCAATCATGGAAACTAAGTACATAAAAGATGACACAAAATAAACTAATTACGTAGAATCCTATCTTATAACCTTCATCTTCATGACATAAATGATCATCTTTTGCAGCTTGAAGACCCTAAATAAGATTTGACAAGCTTCTATTGTAAGAGTTGAAAGGCTCCTTGAAAAAGCCATTTTATTTGAATTAAAATTAAGGAATCAAGAAGAGGGAATTTCGGCCAAGAGAAATAAGTAGGGAGAAGAAAGAATTAAATGGAAAAGAAAATAATGAGGGTTAGGAGTTAAATAATATAACTGATCGGTCCTGCTTAAACGCTAGTGGTTTCTAGTCGCAATAAAATTTCCTACGGTTTGGTTCTTAATTAATACGCTATTACGAAGCTAAATTAATAAAGAATATTAGACTAACCAAATTATTATCAAAAATTTCTAATTCCCATCGCGTACTCATTACTACAAAACCCTAATAGATATTTGAAAATTGAAAAACTCCGAGGTTTTACATCCTCCCCCACTAATAGAAACTTAACTGCACCTGGGAATAACTTAGGGTACTTCCGTCTCATGAACTCTTTTGTGTCAACCTAGTTAAGGGACTCACAATTTGTGAGAAGTCTTGGGTGAACTGTCTATAATATCTAGCCAGTCCGACAAAACTCTGAATCTTTGTAGAAGTCTCGAGTCTCTTCCAATCTGACACAACTTCAAATTTGGAGGATTGATCGTGATTCCGTCTCGTGAGATTATATGTCCTAAAAAGAAGCCTTCCTCAGCCAGAACTTGCACTTACTGAACTTAGCGTATAATTGGCGCTCCCCCACCTTCGCAGCACCATCCTTAAATGTCTCTTGATGTCCTAAAGTAAACAAGTATATACTCAAAATGTGCATACCTAGTACTAAATGTAGTTCTTGGGATATATTCTTTCTGAATTCTAACTTGATAGTATCCCTGCCTCAAATCTAACTCTAAAAAGTATCTAGCACCTTGCAATTGATATGGTAATTCATCAATAAGAGGTAAAGGGTACTTATTCTTAATAGTCACACTRCTCAACCCTATATAATCTATGCACAGTCATAAGGTATTGTCCTTCTTTTTATCAAACAATACTAGAGCACCTCGAGGAACACTCTAGGTCTCATAAAACTTTGCTTCGAAAGTCGTTGCAACTACTTCTTTAAATCCTTTAATTCGGCTGGCAATGCACGACATGGAATCTTGGTTTTGGTTTAGCTCTAGGAAATAAATCTATCCTAAACTCCACATCTTTGAGGAGGCAAAGAGGTTAGCTCTAAAGAAAACACATTATAGTGTATTCCTTTACTGCTGACACTGTCTCTATACTCCCTATTTTTGATGATTGGTCTTTCAAGTAGGCTAGATAGCCCTGACATCTTTTGCTCAATAATTTCCTGGCCTTAATTCTCGAAATAATCAAACTTACAGATTTATCTCTATTTGACTATAATTCCACTACTCTTTATGGAGTATTGAACTTAAGGTCTTATTTCTACAGTTAAGTTGTGCATGATGTTGTGCCAACTAGTCCATGCATAGGATCAAATCATAGTCTCAATGGTATCACTATCAAATCCCCAAGAAGTACAATTTCTCCATATAAATTTCGCAGTCAGCTTATAATACAATAGCACCTATAGTTTCTCCCACAGGGGTACTTCCCAAGAATCTACATAACAACTTGGCGGGAGAGATTGGTAGATATATCCCAAAGTGTGGAGCTACAAAAATATGAGTAGATCTGAGGTCCATTAAGATTCAAGCCTTATGAGTAAATATTAAGATGCATCTTCTACTCTGCTGGGATCCACATTCACATCCTTCTTTTCCATTGCAAATACCCGGGCCTTAAATAGAGTCTTTTCCTATTAGCAGACGAGGCTCGAGGTCCTACTAGCTTTGCTCCTTCATTTCCCTGAGTAATATTGGTTCTCCAAGGACATCCCTGTATATAGTGCTCAGAACTCCTGCACAGTATGCACTGATTGTTCTTCCTTCGACACATGTCTCTTTATCTCCCCATTTTTTGCAGTATTTACATGTAACGTTAGGATGCTAGGGTGGCCTTGGAATGCTCTTTCCTTTCTTAGTGTTGCTTGGCCGCTCTTTTCATTTCTTTCACCAATGCATTTCGAAAAAGACCTAACTTTGCCTTCCCGCTTCGAACATCTTGTCACTATTTTGCATGTGAGTGGCAACTTCCACAATAGTATTCTAGGTAGTAGGTGGAATTGGGGTTAAGGCTCATTGTAACTCAAGTCATAAGCATTTGATGAATTAGCAAGTCTTGTTCTCTTCTATATCATCAGACTCGGACAATATTTAGACAGTCTCCTAAACTTGGCTACATATTGACTGACTGTTATGCTCTCTTGTCGCAATGTCTGAAATTCGTCTTCCCTTCTTTCTCTTATCCACCTAGGCATGAACTCCTTCTCAAATTCTTCCACAAATCTACTCCAAACTTATCGGATCACTTTGCCTTTCCCAAAGCCGAGTCCTCTCARTCCTTGAATCTGTATGTCGTAAAGTACAATATATGTCTTCTAATAAATCCAGCATTTCGCCTTATCTTCCCATTCTACCTCTCCATAAAATTTCGAAGGTTGGAATTTTAGAAATTGTTGTAAGGCCTAATCTTCTCTTCAATTGGTCTAGGTGATCTTCCCCTAAGAGCGTTTCCATTAAGGTGGCCATTCTATCAAGAGCACAAGCCACAGTTAGCTCTTCTATTGGTGTAGGGGTTGTTTGTCTAGTAGGAGTTGGTTAATGTGTAACTGGGGTTTCCCTTTGATTCCCGAGTAAAGCACGAGATATATCTCTGCTTCTTAGTTCGTGAGCATTTTAGTGAATTCCCGAACGAGCCTTAGGTGCCATGTTCCTGTATATGCTAACTTAGATTTCTTAACTCAATTAAGAATCTGAAACACGTATAATACATGCCTTGCTATTCCTATCACAAGTAAAAAATATCCAAAAACGAAGAAGATTCTATTCTACAAAAAGAGAGTGCCAATATATAAGAAAAAATAGATCTACAAGCAAAAGACTACTACATGCCTATCTTTCATAGCTGAGTCTCGGGTAGGTCTAGAAACACAATGGAATGCTAAATGAAACTATCTACTCCTAGCTTGTGCGAGCTCAACATGGAGAAAATTATTTCTCTCTCTAAGGTTACTCGCTTTTTGTTACCTTCATTAAGTAACCAATCAAACCAGCCCATACCCTGATGGAGCTGTGCTCCTTGAGTCTCATCATCTTTAGTTGAGTCTGCGGACAACTGATATGTCCCTCATGCTTCTATATACTAGCATCATAGGATAACTAAAATCTTACTTTAATCACAACAAAGAAAGTACTATTTCTTCATACCCACACTCACCTACTATACAAATCTCTACAAATCACATCCTATGTTTAAATCATAGAACCTATGTTCAAATCACATAATCCTATATTCAAATCATGGAACCTATGCTTTGATAACTTATGATTTGACACCACCTGTGAYGCCCTGTCAACCCCTAGGTATGACTGGGGTCAAACGGGCTGTCAACTATCTCTCGATAGTCGATATTATCACAATAAATGTTGTATAAGACAATCATAACTTATAGTCTAAATTAATGTTCAACGAGGATTAAGGATCCATAACAAATAATGCAACTGTCATTTCTATTACAAACTTAACCAAAATTACTTCCAAAGGATAAGAAAAACTATGAGTTCTAGCTTAATGAGTTCTGCATGTATGCATAGTGAGTTCAAAGAAGCACAATTTAATAAATAGTTAAAAATAAGTGCTCAGGAATATTCAAAACAAGTTGTATCTGAGGAGAATTCCTTACCACTGATATCTTTTTGATGCTTTCAATGAATAAAATAATTCGATGAGTAAGCCAAAAGCAATTCATAAAAACTGCTGGCTTGAAAAAGAATAAGCTTAAGAGCTGTACTTTCAAAATCTGCAATCAGTGAAAACTTTAAGAGTGAACAAGATTGTGATGATAAAAACTCCTCAGTTTCCAACAATAGCAACTCGGCTTACCAACCTTTATCATAGAGACAAACTCATACAAGGTCAATAATGCCAGTCTTATCACCTTGTATATATGCTAGCGTTTCAACCTTATCACCTCTTAATCAACCATGATTACCCGCTAGTTAAGGTAATAGGGAGTCGATTGCCCCCAGGTTAAACCTCTTAACCAAGGGTATGAGCGTCCCCAATCAATCATGGGCACCAAATGGTGCAACCATCTACCCGACGCGTTCCCTGTCCACTATCGACCACTCCATGCTTTGGCTAAGTCTTGGCCATTGTTCAGGTGGCTCAAGAGGTCCTCATACTAGGGACCAGCCAAGTATAATACTTTAACTATTGGACTAGTTATTCAGAGTTGCCCATAATGTGCTCTATCCAATCATGTGTCAATCAAGCAAGCCTCAATCAAATCATATCAAGATCAGTACGTTTTCAATCAATCAGTCTAATCAATAGTGATCTCAAAATATTTTCTAGTACAGTTAGAAATCAATCAATAGAGATCATAAAACATTTTCACAGTTCAAAGATTCCCTAAACATGCAAACATGAAATCTTTCATGAAGTGAATGATGGTATATTTCATAAAGACTTGTAAAATGATGAGCTCTGGAGGCAATTAAATCAATTCATAAATCTCGATGGGAGATTTAAAACAGACTTTGAGAAAGCTTACAAAACTGTATGCATTTCCAAAACAAAAGTAATTTATGGGGAACTCAAATTCAAGCGTATGAGAATTCAAGAGTATGCTTAAATAGAAACAAGCATATTTTTGTGGAGTTAAAAGACGAAGGAACTCACCTGAGCTCACGAATTAGGTTAGAGAACTCAAGAGTATGCTTAAATAAATAAAAAACACATTTGCGGAGTTTAAAAAATAGAGAAAGTCACATGAGCTTGCAAACTTTCAATCTATTCAGCTAAAAATGCAAATTAGGTTACCCTAAAACATGTAAGAGATGTATCCTCAGTTGACTTATTAATCCAGCTAAGTCATCTCACCAAATTATTACTAGTAAAGCCATTTATAGTGCTATTTGCCTAGCACAGGCAGTGTTCGGTAAGACAGTCATAAATCAATCCTAGTTCTATTTTCCTTATAAATATTGTAGGGTAATTATACATACTATTTATGCTTAAATTCGAGCAATGAACAAATCGCAGTTTCATTAGGAAAAAAAGGTTTGGCGTCTACCAACAAAAATTGTTCAGTTTAGATGTTTTATCAATAACTAGAGTTTTTTAAGGAAATTKTAGTTGAAAAAAAATCTCATTTTGTTCCTAAGATATTAAGGAACACATCCATGTAAGGTTAAGCACCTAAGAGAGTGTTCTTAATTCCCAGAATTCACCAAAATAGTAGAGCATAGCAAGGGGTAGAAGTGTTTTGATCATATCTCTAGTTTGGATTATTCAAATTGTGCCAACTTAGTTCCTCATATTCATAGCTATCAAACTATACTACATATGAAAAATTCTACCTGGTAACCAATTCACAAACACTAAAACAGTAGGGTGTTCTATCAACTGGCCAAGCTAGTAGCTTGAGCGTCTTAGTGTTTTTATCATATCTCAAGTCCTACTAACTCAAGCTAAGTGAAATTGGGCTTAAAATGTTTTTAACATGATAAGATTCTAACCATATATCATACACATAATTGGAACCTACGGTTAAGCCACAATTAATTGAAACGAGTAGGCAAATCGTAGGCTCGGGTTCACTGTCCAAAAATTTTACAAAATTCATAACTCATGATTTAATAATGCTATGACCTTGATTTTTGGCTTGTTTTAAACCTAAGATGCAGTAATATAATATGGTATTATGAATTTTAAATTTATACAAGTCATTCTAAGGTAAAACAGGCCGAAGAAGTAGAGTATACCAAGTTGTCATCAAAATTTCCAACAATATGAAAGTTGTCAATACTTTCTCATCTTTTGCTAATCATGCTATTCAATCATTTTAAAGTCTTTCACCCGTAATACCAGTAGGCATGCTTAACCATCATTGAAAGCTAGTTTAATAGTCATGCTAAACTACCAAAAAACCTTAGCAATTTACGATCATTATCAAACCTCCAAATAGCTATAAATCACATAAAAACATGGTTTTACTTAGTATAACTAATCTTACTAAAGCTGCAAAATTCCTATATATGCTTTATTAATAAAAAAAAGAAAGTGCTAACCTTGAAAATGAAGAAGGATAGGAAGTCTTGAAGAGATTCTTGTCGGCTGTCCATGGTTAATCAAGACAGAAAAGAAACAAGACCAATTTTGGTCAAGAAAGCTAGAAGAAAGAAAGAAATTGAAGTCCTGAAAGTCATTTTTTACCTTTGTGAGGGTTCAAAGCCGCCAATTGGAGGTAGACGAAGGTGGCTATTGGTTGACGAAGTGGTGGTGCAAGGGTGGTAGATGGCGGTGAGGGGAGGCTGAGAGAGAGAGAGAGTGGAGAGTGTTTGAGAGTTCTTACAAGGGAAATGGGTGAAGGGAAGTGCCGGCCAAGGGGGGTTGAGAGTTTATATAGAATTAGGAGTTAATTTCCTTTCAAGGAAAAGAAAATAAAAGCTTCCTTAATACGGCTTTAAAAAGGCTTCTATTGCAAGAGTAGGATGATGAAAGAAATAAAAGTAAAAGGAAATAAAAAAGGTCGCCATAAAAATTCTAGCAGTTCRATTCTAAAATTTCAAATACGCTAATACAAAACTAATTAATAAATAGTATTAGACTAACCTAATTATTGTCAAAATTTTCTAATTCTCGATCACTAGAAAACCCTAATAGATATCCACAAATTAAAAAAAAAAAAGTCTATGAGTAACTTATGATATCATGTAAAGAATAAGCAATAAATCATGATGAAGGTCAGAGCATAACAAATTTTCTAGCCAATATGCATATCAATTTTTCATAAGAAACCTATCGTAAATGTAAGGCTCAAAGAGTCTATAAACCTATCATCCTCGATATCCTCCTTCCTTCCGAAACATTGATTGGTTTTGGATAGAAGTATAAAATTTCTATATGAAAATTATTATAGCCGATGCCATGTAGTTTCAAAACTCTAGAGTAGATAACTATTAGAGCAATACATGTAGAGATCCATCAGTTAGCTTAGCCTAACTAGCATGGCAGTCCATTAATTAGCATAGCATTACTAGCAATCCATCAACTAGTATAGCATAACTAGCAAGCCTACCCCAATTTAAATGTGAAAAATGCTAAATTTTCTCCCCCTTACATTATCAGAAATAACTAAAGATTTTATCTCATTTCGGAATATCATTGAGCTTGATCAATCTTAGAACATAATGAAGCATAGTTCAAGTAAGGTACCGACTAGGGAAGCTGATAAACGACGATCCAAGTAAGATACATTGAACAAAATAAATCTGAGGATTGTCATCCTTGTCATCTCCCGTCGATTATGAAGTTGCAGCTTTTGTTTCAGCCTCTTTCACTTCCACTTTTGATTCTGCTTTAGAGGTGTCCTTTTAAAAAGATTTATTATGTTGTCCTTCCTTCTCATATTTTGAGATATTTGGTGAATCTTCTCACGCTACAAGAAAATGGAGTATTTGGGCGGCGCTACAAAACCGATGTCAGTAGTTGATTCACAGCATTTCACAAACAACTGCTGCAAATAACCTATTATTTGCTGTTGTTTTTTGTGAACCGGCATAAATAGCAGCATTTTCTTAAATACTTCTATTTCAATTTTTCAATTTTGAAAAATATAAGATATAAAAGTTAATATGTTAAATCAATACACTGAACATTCTTTTTTCTTGTTGTGGAGAAAATTATATAATGTATAATAATTCAAGATGAAAAATAAAACGAAATCCATATAAACTAGTATTGTTGATCGATCTTGTTATTTGTGATATGTTGAATGAAGTGCGTGAAAGGTCATAATTTTGGACTAAGTTGTCCATACAAGGTAAATGGGGACTTAGTTTAATAGAATTTGAAGAGATCTAAATATAGAATCACAATTAGGTGACCTTTTTGTCCCAGATAGGCCAAAAATGCCATACCTTGAGAGTAATTGAGATTTTAGGATTAAAATTCAAAATGTAAAACTCTGTCTCTTAGCATAACCTCAAAACCGAATTGCAACTTTCTTACAGACCCATTATTCTTTGGTCTAATTAGAAATTTTAAATGTTTATTACAACTTGATAATCTTTCAGTCAATGGGGATGCTGGGGATTAATATACAATTTATCAAAGATATTTTTTGTCTTAGTTTTTGGTTCATTTGGTGCAAGGGCTGTTTTTATTGTTTTATCATATATTACGGAAGATCCCATGTTTGGAACACTTCCTAAGCAGATTTTTTTTGTCATCAAGTTGTTTTATATATTTTTTCATCTGCTTTTTTATTTGTTTTCGTTCTTGCTATGATTTTGTGAGCGAAAGTAGTAACTAAATTTAACTAATTTTAGAAGCTTCCTAAACCAGCTATACCAAAAATATATTTCATTTTTTTAAAATAATATATACTGAAAAATATCCTCAATAAAATATGGCCAGTAAGTTTAATTAGGTTGATACGATTAAGATTTTAAATATCCTAAACAAAATAAGGTTTAAGAACAAATACAGATATGATTAAGTGAATAATATATGGAGACTTGCAGAAAATAAGATAACAAAGAGAACAACGACCTCATTTATCCAAGTGAAATCACCAGAAGCCAATAGATTACTATCTTAACAAGAATACTAATCGTTAGATGAACACTCCTTTTCATTCTCTTCCATAGCTCTAAGCCCTCAGTTCATCAAAATAAATATATAAATAAATAATCTTTACCCTTAACTGCCCTTGCTCCGCCCAAAGCAGCCCCCCGCCTTCCCTCACCTCCACCACATAGAAATTCCCTTTGCCATCAGTGAGCATTTGCTGAAGGTACTCCCACATCTTGATTATCTGATTCCTTTATCCAAAAATCCATGAAATCGAATTTTGAATTGAAACTGGATAATTGAAAGCTTCAAAGGAACACAAAAGTTGATATTTATTTTCTTTAACTTCTGGGGAAACATAGGGAGAAATAAATACCAGTAGTTAAGCTGAAAGATTGGCACATGGCATCCACCCAGATCCATGAGTGATTGAGCACAAGCGCCAAGTCTCCTCGACACCGATGGTTCCGTTTTATTTCCTTTTAATTTTTTATTAAAATTTAGGTTTTTCTCGAGATTTTAGATGTGGTACTGATTTAGTTCTAGATTATGTTTTGAAGTACCTTTTGCCAAGACGAGTTAAATTGGTGACACTTTGAAGATTTGAGAATTGTAATTATCAAAGTCATCCTCTTTCTTGACTTGAGAATCTAGTTGTTTCTAGGACCTTAAAGGGACATACAGTATAAAGTAMTCAATCATCGTTGGGATTTTCGATGTTTAAATTCTATATTGCTTGATTTAAAAAGCAAAGTATGTTGGTCTTGATTTGGTTTCTTAGTCCTGGGACTTAAGGAGGTTTTCTTCATTGCTAAGATGAATCTATTTAGCATTTTGAATGTGGATTATAAAATAATCCAAGAGGGAGAGTAATGAGCTCAGGGCAAATTCAATTTTAAAGTATGGAGTTACTGAATTTATAGCATAAGTTTGCAAATATGAATATAGTATAAATCAATCAAAACATTTGTAAATTCAAGAGTCAATAGCCCAACCATCTCAACTAAAAGATCAGTTGAAATATAGCACCTAATAGCACATATCAAATTCATCAAAACTCCTCCTAAGATACTCACATATCATAATCATTGTAAATAGATTTTCTTTTCAAGATTCCCTCCTTGCACTCTTTCTTTCTTTTTCCTAACTCTCCTTTGTCAAATGATGCATTTCTTCCCAATATAATCTTGTTTCATCCTCACAAATGCCATTTATCTCCCCATTTAAAATAATATAAGCTCATKTTTTTCAAACGAGGGATATATAAGAGGGTATAATATTAGAATATCAATAATACCTCTTTTGACTTCCTTTCAAATTTTATGAGATAAGATTATAGAAATATAGTCAGGTTATGCAAGAAGTAGACATGAGGAGTACAAACCTGACAGGAAAGTTTAATATAGAGCATTAAAATAGGTTCTTTCCCCTAAATTCATAACACTTCCAAGTAAGGCCTAAGCATATACAATTTAATATATGCCTAAATACAGTATGAGCAGCAAAAGCAAAGTCMACTATATCTCCCAATATCATTCTTAACCAGACCATTGTATCTAGAGCTGCCAAAGTGTTCTGAGGCCCATGAACCTAGTCCGCCATGTAATATGCAGCCCAAGCGGGCCGCAGGTCGGGCAGGTTGGGCCATGACGGAGCTGACCAACCCGCCTGTTATTCTTAACCAGACTTCTTGTTTGCCTTTACTAATCATATTAGAACTCAAACGTTAGTTACTTCATGCTTGCCCTAGCATAGCTCTTCTCTGCCACTCACTCTGCCTTCCCTCTCTCTGGCCTTTGTCTATCAAATCTACTCTGTACAGCGCATCCCATCTGCCCTCCAAGTCTCCCTCGCGCCGGTCGCCTTCTGCTGTCATTTTCTATTTAATAGGTATTAACTATTCTACTCATCTGCAATAGAGATTGTGCAATACAATATACTTATTTTGTTAGCATAGGTGAACCCAAGTTGTGCATATGTTTAGTTGTTCTTCGTTAGCAATTTAATTCTAGGATCGAAAGTCCTCTAATAAAGGAAACATTCAGTAATGCAACAATGTTTGGTGATTCGGTGAATAGTATTGCTTAATAAATAGATTATTAAATGCAAAAGATATTTGTTAAAGTCATGAAACGCAATAGATATTTGCTGGAGTCATGAAATGCAATATATATTTGTTTGGTGAGTTCTTAGTTAGTTTCGGTTACAATGAACTGGTACCACTTACATGTAATGATTTTTGATTATTCAAGTTTAACATTAAGTTTGCACTTGGAGATGAGTCACAGTTTTATAATACAACTTGTATTGATCATCTCATAAATCTTCTTCTTTACCGGAGCTAATTGATTATCCAAACAAAAGAATGTTATTTAATTAAAATGGTCTACTTATTTTTTATTTAAGAAAAGAAAAGATTAATTGGCAAGTGTAATCCTTAAATGAAGAGTCTCTAGTGGGACAAATTGCTGGACACCTTACGTAGTCAAAATATCTTGTCCGGTCATTTTGTCCAAAGAATTATGGAATGACATCAGACGCTACTTAACTTTCCCCTGTATGCATTTTGCAGATCTTCTTCCATTATCAACTCCTTCATCATTGAGTATGTTTCTAGCTTCAGGTAGTTGATCAATGATTTTCATAGGCTACACTTTGTTCCAAAGATTGTAAAATTCTATAAGAACAACATGAATGCAAGTTAGATAACCAATGAAACTCATGTCATTATCAAAATCATACCTTAACTTTAAACTCTACTGGGTTATCTTGTATGAAATTATCTTTTTACTTGTTATTGTTTTAATTTGATTTTTCAGACATTATTCCTCATCCTTCCAAAATTTATTGTGCTTGCTAAGTTTTTTATATTTTTCTAAAAGATTTGAAAGATATAGATGCACCTTTGCAATGATGTTTTCAAACTAGAGATTGGATTATCGGATTATTTGGATTATTTCAATGTGATTAACTAGAGATGCTCCTATATTGGATTATTTCAATAAGTGGTTAACTAAACTCAACGAGAGCAATGATGTTTTCGCATATCTATCTTGATATAAGATAAAATACTTTTCGAATAGGGAAGATTATTTAAGAATGGATTTGCAAACAACGTGCCTTTGCAAAGATTCATCTTGATGAACTTATCATGCACATCAAAGAATTTGGAAAGCGGAAGACAGTATTTGATGGATGATAAAGAGAAACAATGGCAATTGCCAACAAAAACAGTAAGAACAACTCTGTTGTTATTAAACCAAAAAACTTTTGGCAAAAAATTATTCTTCTATTTCGAACCTCCTATTTATGGGCATTATATTTCCTATTCTTAGCCCTATTTAAACCAATTTTGGCTCTCCTATTTCATGATGCCTACAATGTTGCTTCTTCGAAAGCTTATGGTAAAATATTTTAGAATAAATAATAATTATTTTATACCAATATTAATGATTATTTACTTAGGAAAAGGTATTTTAGGGACAATACAACATTAAGGCAAATAAGTATTAGTCTAGTTGATGGTAACAAATTATAGCATCCATAAAGGTAAAATTATACTATGATATTAGCAAATTTGCCTATTTGGATACAAAGAATTAAAAGGAAAATTTTCTTTCCAAACAACTACATCGGTAAAGTAGGAAATAGAATGAATTGGTTTCTTATCAAATAGGAGTCAATTCTAAGTATTTTTAGCTTGATAATTTCAGATATATGAGTAAGTTATGCTGCTATTTAAATTGAAATTTAATTGTAGATAATGTATATATATATGTGTGTGYGTGTAGGGGGGTAAAACTCTAGGTGTTTTTTTCTTAATTTTTGGATATCTATTTAGGTTCCGTAGTAATGAATACGCATTCAAGTATTAGCGTATTTGAATTTTTGAACCGAACCGTAAAAATTTTGATCGCGATCGGAGAAACCTCAATTTAAATTAGCCAATGCATGAAGACCTTAGCCATTTTACAGGCATGCATGGGTTGCCTAAGTATTCACCAATGCATGAACACCCACCCATGTGATTTTTTTTTTTTTTTGACCAATCCATTAACTCTGTTTCTTTTCTTTTCCTTTTAGTTCTTTTTCTTGTCTCCCTTTTGGCCGACATCCCCTCTTGATTTCTCTTTAAAATCTCTGTTAAATTAGGCTTCAAGAAGCCATTTTCTACTCTTACACTTGAAAAATTCTATTTAATCTTATTAAAGAATTTATTTTCATTTCTTTTCCTTGAAGAAGAATTAAAGTCTTCTTCCATTTATACCCCCTTCCTAGCCAGCACTCTCCTCTACCATTCTTGCAAAATTCTCCACTCTCTCAGCTCTCTCTCAACTCTCAAAAACTCCCTCAACCTCTCTGCTAACCTCTCACCACCATGATGCACCACCAACACTCCACTGTGCAACACCTTTGTCCTGTTCATCACATACACACTGTTTTTGTTTCCTTATTCAAGCTGCCATGACAAATTTCCAAATCATTCTTCCATCTTGTTCCAGATTTCAAACAGCTTGCATAGGGTATCTTCAAGACACAATTTTCTTCATCTTGCAAGTTTAGTGTTTTCACTCCGTAGTAGCATAGCATGTGTAGGAAAATTTCAGCTTTAACTAGCTTAGTTATACTAAGTTTACAAGCATGATTGTAGGAGATTTACATACTAGCCGATTGAAAAGGTTGTTTCTGGTCTTGATTTGTTTGGTTAAAGGACATTTTAAGCATGTCTATTTACGTAGCTTTCAAGGGCATTAAGAACGTCTACTATATTTTGTTATTGTAAGACTTCAATTTGATGTGTATGGCATGATGATGACTAGCAAAAGTTGAAGATATATTGAACCTACTTGTTGCTGGAATTTGTTGTGGACAAACAAAAGTTTCTGCCCATTTTGAAAGCAACAGAACCAAGCTGAAACTTAACTAAATCATGTACACCCCTGCTATGAAATGGATGCGGCGAGCACTAACTTAGGCCATTAAAACGGACAGCACTTTCAGCCTGGCGATCCTGTGCGGCTGTACCACACCAACTCCGTCTATTTCTATTATAGGTTTTGAGGAATCAAAAGTCAAGCACCTTTTCAACATATTTTTTCTTGAGATGAGCACAACTTTCCATTTTGTCTGTCCCAAGAGATTTTCATTCCAAGCATCTGTCTAGCTGGTCCCAAGTTTTTCATTGCAAAGGACTTGTTAACCTCTCCTTTTTAAACCTGTAAAACTTACAGTTTGGCTACCTATCTTTGATAGGGACCTTTACTCTTTTGATGAGAGTAGGGGTCGCGAAAGACTAGAGCGTACCGTCCTGCCATAGTTACGAGTCTGTTTATAGTCGCGACTGTTGTAATTTTTTGGTTTTGAATTGACTTACTTATAGAAMTTTGGAATTTAATGTACTAAATTATAGTACTGGATCTTAGGTTTAAAACAAGCCAAAGATCAAGGTTGTGGCATTTCTAAATCATAAGATATGGACATTGCAAAATTCATGGATCTTAAGTTTAAAACAAGCCAAAGATCAAGGTTATAGCATTTCTAAATAATAAGATATGGACATTGCGAAATTCGTGAATCTTAGGTTGAAAACAAGTCAAAGATCAAGGTTATAGCATATATAAATCATGAGATATGGACTTTGCAAAATTCATGGATTTTGTAAACATCAAGTTTATGGCATACCCAAGCCTACGGTTTACCTACTGTTTTAGGTTAATTGTGGCTTAACTGTATGCTCAAATTATGAGTATGATATACAGTTAGAAATCTTACTATACCAATTTCACTTAATTTGAGTTAATAGAATGAGAGATATATAAAAATACTATGACTCTTACATCATAAGCTACTAGCTTAGTCCACTGACGGAACACACTACTATTTTAGGGATTTTCGGAATCAAAGTCGAAGTCAAATATGACTCTTTGTGGAAGATTTTGAAGATTCTTGAAGGTTTTCCATCATAAAGATGGATCTAGCAAGTTGCTAAGAGTATAAGGATTATTCTTTATCTTTTAGGAAAGTTAGTTCTAGTAATTTCCTATTTTCGTCGCACATGTTCCTATTGGTAAACTTGGAAACCACTTTGTAATATGATATTTTACGGTTTTTGAGTCCTCTTAGACATTTCACATACCACACCTTTAATTTGTGTGCTGCCCTAATATTAGGGTTCCTAGTTTTTGTTGGTTTTCTTCAATAGCTAGTTAGCTTCTTTCCCACATCTTCCAGGATTTGACTAATATAAATACCTTTCATCGAAGACTTTGTAGACATCATGAGATTTCATATTACTAATGATATTTTGAGAGATTATTTCTTGCATACTTTCAACTTATCAAGTTTTATACTTATAGCATTCTACTTCGTTATATCACTTAGATTCTAGATAATACTTGGACTAAGTGTGGCATCTTCCTTGAAGTCTTGGTTCTTATCTTTCTAGGTGAAATGCTCAACAAATTGGTTCCTTAACGGTTCTTGGGGCTCTTTTTACTTGTTGTTGAGTTTCATTCTATAAGTTAGGGAGGGTTTTACATCAAAACTAGAATCAAAATTTGATTTATGACCGTTTTATAGAACACTGCTCRCCCTAGGCAGGCAGCTCTATGAATAGCCTTACTTGTATTGATTTGAAATAATAGCTTAGCTCAATTAATAAGTCAACTAAGGATACATTTCCTATATGTTTCAAGGTATCCTAATCCAGATTTTTAGCTAAATAGATTGAAAGTTCGCGAGCTTAGGTGAGTCCCTTTATCTTTTAAACTCCTCAAAAGTGCATGTATTTATTTAAGTGCATTCTAGATATATTTTTAAGAATTCTCGTGTGATTAAGTTTGAGTTCCTTTGTTTTCTTTGCAACCTCGAAATGCATGCGGTCTTGTTTCTCTAGTGAAATGTTTTTAAGCTTCTTCAAATCATTTTCACTATGAGTTTTTATCAACGCTTGTAAAATACTTTGTACATAAGTTAACTTTTATTATGATTTTGAATAATGGCTTTACAATGTTTTGAATTACCGGTGTGCAATGTTTAGCTTAAAGTATCAATTTGCCAAGTCATTCCGAATTCTAAAAAGGCTGGTGATTTAATATTGAGACTTGGATTTGATTATGACATTGTGATTGTGAATCTTGTTATTGTGGATCTCTTTGTGAAAGACGAGTACTCTGTCGATTGTCTCGAGGGGCTAGCTATACGAGCAAAGTACTATGCTTGGCTGGTCACCAGTACGAGGACCTCTTGAATTAGGTAGTGTCAGTCCTCAAGATAGCCATAAGGCCTAGCCAATGGTTACCCCAGTAGCAGATCGAGAATGTATCGGGCAGATGATTGCACTATGAGTGCCCCGTGCTTTTGTGAAATTCAAAAGAGCCTGTACAATACGTGTTTCCAAGCTAAAGTTTTAGCACATCAAAGTAATTTTCCTTTTTTTTTTTTTTTTTTTTTGGCCAAGAACGCCTTTGACATCAGGAATACCCATACCTATCTTGGCCTTGGGTTTCAAAACTCAGTTTATTGAAACTTTTCTTTATGTAATAAAATTACAAATGGTATTTCCTCATTTGCTTCCTAAGAACGGTCTTACTCCAGTGACCATTTTCTGGTAAATATTACTACCAATGATAATGAATTTGCATTGCTGATATTGCTTAGATGCAAAATCCCGAGATTGTATTATCCCATGAAATGACGCTATATATAGAGGCATTAAAACCATGAATAATATATGAAAAAAAAAATAATAATAACGACCCTTAAATCATAATTGAAACTATATATAAAAACGGTACGTATCTAAATTTGAGAGCTTAGATGCAAAATCCCGTGATTGTATTATCCCATGAAAGGACGCTATATATAGAGGCATTAAAACCATGAATAATGTATGAAACAAAAATAATAATAACTACCCTTAATCATAATTGAAACTATATGATAAAAATGGTACGTATCTAAATTTGAGAGCTGACGCTCGTGCTCTAGTCAAGAGGTTCGGCCCTAGCCAATAGATCTGTGTACCCTAGCTAAAGGGTACTTTTGTTTGTGATCGTGAGCGGTTGAAAGACGCATGCGCATATGTGAAGTAAGTCTGGTACCTGGACCCCACAAATCAACTAGGTGGTAATTGGGTTGCATTCGACCCCATGTGTCTAGTGAAATGTGAAATCTTTTTATGATGATCATGGAATTTTTCGAGCTTTCGCCTGATTATTTACTACTCTAATTTATATTACAATTTGAGCATTAACTATTTTACGCACTTTATCGAGTTTTTTGCATTTTGATCATTCGTTTTGTTTTCAGATAAATTATGCATACTTGAATATTTTTTTTAACTTCGATGTCGCACACACCTTGGGACTCACTGAGCTAGCTCACTATTTTTCTCCTATGTTTTATTCCTTTGTTAAGGTTTAACGATAATTTTCTAACAGAATGATAGTCTTTGAAACGTTAAAGATGCCTACTTACCGTTTTAAACTTAAAAGTCAATATAAAATTTTGATAATTTTTAGGATATAATTTACCCTAAAACTTAATCTTGAAAGATTACTTCAAAACCCTTTTCAAATCTAGTGCATACAATTTTACATGACTCGAGATATCTTGTTTTTAATTCTTATTACTCTTTTATTCTGGGATAATGTTTGTTGCACATTATTTGTATCACACCTTCTTGTATTACTTTATAAAATGTGTCAACTAATATTTTGAATATGTAATTAGAGATTCAGGGAAAATGAAAAAGATTGATAAAATATAATCATATTTGATAGAAATTTTATTTTCTTGTGTTATTATGTTTCTCTTGATAATTATTTATAGAATTATCTTCTATTGATTTTCAGTTCTTAAAACTCTGATATGACCTTTTTTTTTTTTTTTTTTTGTGGCATGCTTTAGGACATATGATTACTATCTATTACTACCTATTAATTGTATATTGTTCTCATGTAAAATATAAAAAAATTATTATGACTAATTATTTTTTTCCTTTTATTTATTTTTATTGTATATAATCCATTTAGTTACAATAAAATTATGTGACACTTAAGCACCACTACAGGTGAACGTGCATTGCACGTCGTTTTGAACTTAATATCTATTAAGGTGAGTTTATCTTGCCTGGAAATGGGAGTACAATTAATAAGGTATATACAAACAAATATTGAGCATAGATTCATGTATACTAATAATATTTGCAAACTAGCCTTTTTTTAATGTGTCTACTCCTTAAACCAAATAGGAAAACATATGTTGCATGTCATTTTGGATCTAATATCTTATCAACATAACTAAGATGAACAAATTGTGACAAACCATAGAGAACCCAAAATCACATAAAGGTAAAAGGTAACATAAAGCAAAAGGAAAAGAACGTGGATGTTGCCCCAAATAGTACAGATTATGGCCTAGCAAATTATAAGTAGGATGTTGAAAACTTTTGTGACTTGAATGAGGAGAGACAATTTATGGTCAATGTTTGTGTTGTTGTGCCTGTGATTGTTGTATTATAGGCATGCATTTTTTGCGGAATGGACTAAGCTTGCTAAATTGTATTTTTTTTAATTTTTATATGTATTTAACATTGTATCTCATATGTCCCCTTGTATACTCGCTTTGAATATTGAACTTATGAACTACTTTAAAATTAATTTAATAAATTCATTCAATTTTTTAATATATTTAATATTATATTTAATGTCTCTCTAAATGCTCAAAATTATAGATGTCACGAATATAATGCAATCGAAACTTATGAGGTAATAAAACTGGAACTTGTATAAAGTATCACAGAAATTATATAAAATGACACATAGAAGTAGGTGAGAATTAGGTGAGCTATTCTTTGATTTTTTAGTATTCCAAATGAATTACATAAGAACTCCTATATATAGAGGTCATGGTATATCAAGTCCTAAATACAAGAATGTACCATAATAAATAGGGGATAAGATAATATATGAACATTTGGATAGAGGGAAYCTATCCTTGAGGGAAAATACCTTAATAAATATGGACATCCACACCAAAAGTCATCTTGGTTATAGCACTCCACTCCCCCTTGGATGTCCATTACATAAAAGAATATGTCTCATTAAAACCTTATTAGAATACAAAATCCATTGGGAGAAAAGTTTCTTGTGAAGGAAAAAGAGTACATTGTCCTTTATGTCTATTCCTCCTGTTGAAAGCACTTCTTAAAATCCTTATACCGACGCATACCAATTTTACTTAGCAAGTTTTCAAGTGTTGTAATCAATAATGTCTTAGCGAATATATTTGCCAAAATTATCAAATGATCGAATTTGTTGCACATCAATTTCAACTTCCTTTTGCAGATCACGAGTATAGAAAAATTTTGGCGAAATATGCTTTGTCCTATCTCCTTTAATATACCCTCCTTTTAATTGAGCAATACAAATTACATTGTCTTCATGCAGTACGGTTCTAATTTCTTCCTTGGAGGATATGTAACAATATTCTCGGATATAATGAATCACTGATTTTAACACCACACATTCTCGACTTGCTTCATGAATTACTATTAGCTCGACACGATTGGAAGATGTGGCCACAATAGATTGTTTTGTAGAATGTCACTATATAGTTGAATCTTCACATGTAAATAAATAGTCAATTTGCGAACGTACCTTAGTGTGGATCAAATAAGTAACCATCATCAGCATAACCAACTAACTTTGTGCTTGATTTTGTTGATTAAAATAATCCAAATTGTACCTTGGAAATATCAAAGGACATGTTTAATACCATTTCAACATCGTTAAGTTCGAGAGGAACTAAACCTTACTAACAAATTCACAACAAATGATATATCAGACCTTATGCTATTTGAAAGATACATTAGTGAACCAATTGCACTAAGATATGGTACTTTAGAACCAAGAAGTTCCTCATCATCCTCTTTTGGTCTAAATGGATCTTTTTTAACATCAAGTGATCTAATTATCACTGGGGTACTTAACGGATGTGCTTTGTCCATGTAAAATTTCTTTAAAACTCTCAAATTCTTGCTTCGAAAATTCTACTGCTTTAGAAAGGTCTTTAGGAGTTCCAATAAGATTAATATCATTAATATATACAACAATTATCATAAATCATAATTCGGATTTCTTTATACCAAATTCGTCCATATTGTTTTAGTCCATACGAGGATTTTTGCAATTTGATGGAATGACTTTCTCAAGAAAATGCTTCTGGCAATGAAATCATTCAAGGGTTTTCATATAAATATCGCTATCTAATGACTCATATAAGTATGCAGTGATGACATCCATCAAATGCATGCCAAGGTTTTCATGTGTTATCAGGCTTACAAGATATCAAAACATTATAGCATCTACGCAGGTGAATATGTTTCTTCGAATCAATACCTGGTCTTTGTGAAAAACCTTGAGTTACAAGTCATGCTTTATACCTCACAACTTSATTATTTCATCTCTTTTTCGCACAATTACTCATTTATAGCCAATTGATTTTACATATTCTGGTGTTTGGATTACATGTCCAAGACATCACGTTTCGAAAGTGAGTTTAATTCTGATTGAATGACATCTCTCCATGTTGGCCAGTCATCTCTATGCCAACATTCTTCAATTGATCTTGATTCCAGATCCTCATTTTTGTTCATAATATCAAAAGCTATATTGTATGCAAAAGCATTATTAACAATTGTTTAGATACAATTCCAAGCTCTTTCATAACTAATAAAATTTATTGAGTTCTTCATGTTATCTTGAGGGACTTGAATTTCTTCATTAGGTATCTCTTGGTTATTTTCAACATGTGGTTCTTCAATATGACCACTTTGATCATATAATCTCCATTTCTCAATAATTTTTATCTTTGGAATCAATTGGTCCTCCACGCTTCTGGCATGCTTTAGAATTACTTGCTAGTAATTTGGCATTTTCTCATGTTGGGAAATCTATCCAAATGGGTATAATTATTTTTGGTAAATGAGACTTAATGACTCTTGTTGGATCAATAAAAAGTATCAAGCAACTGATATGCTATTTGCTGCAAATGAATTATCTTTTGAACTTCCAGTTCACTAGCACTTGAACGTGGATCAATATGATTCAATAAAGATATTGCCCATGAAATTTCTCTCTTCTGTTGCTCATGCACTCCCCCTAGTGTATGGAATACTAATTCATTGAAATGATAATCTGCAAATCTTGCAATAAATATATCTCTCATTTATGGTTCAAGATATCTAATTATAGAGGGAGATTCATATGTAACATATATTCCCAACATTCTTTGAGGACCCATTTTTAGTACAGCACATTCAAAAATTCTCAAATGAAAAATATTTGGTTACGATCAAAACCAATTGTAGAGGAGAAAATTTATGATAACTAGTTGGCCTTACATGTATCAATGCTGTTGCATGTAAAATAGCATGTCTCCATGTAGATGTAAGGAGTTTTGTTCTCATCAACAATGACCTGGTAATTAATTGTAATCATTTAATAAAAGATTCAACTAAACCATTCTCGGGTATGAACATGAGCTATGGGTATGTTTAGTATTAATCCCAATCGACATGCAATAAGCATCAAAAGCCTGGGATGAATATTCACCCATATTATCTAAACATATATTTTTAATTGGATGGTTTGGAAAGTGTGCTCATAATGGAATTATTTGAGCAATCTCGCAAAAGTCAGGCTGCAAATTGATAATAAACTTACATGAGACCACTTGGTTGATGCATCAATTAAGACCATAAAGTATTTGAATTGACGGCATGGTGGATGAATAGGTCCACATATATCACCATATATCCATTCTAGAAATGTAGGACTTCTAGCTCCTACTTTTATAATGGTCTAATAATTAATTTTTCTCGTGAACAAGCAACACATGAAAGTTCATTTAAATTTGACACCTTTTCATTTATCAGTGGCTAATGATGGAAATTTTCAATTATTCTTCACATCATTATTGATTCAAGATGACCTAATCCGTTATGCCAAATAATAAAAGTATTTGGATCAGAGATAACCTTCTAGTTTACTAGATAATGCACTTCAAATGCATTGATCTTGGCATAATGCAATACTAAGGAAAGAAATGGTAATTTCTCCAATATACATTTCTTTCATGAGATGATAGTGGTGATGCATAAATATTCATAATCAATATTTTTCATTCTCTCAATGTTATATCCATTTTGACGGATATCTTTAAAACTTAATAAATTCCTTTGGGACTTTGAGGAAAATAGAGCATTATCTGTAATTATTTTTGGCCCATTATTTAAGAATATAGTAGCTCTTCTGAAGCCTTCACCAATTTTATGCTATCACTTATAGTAGTGACATTTGTATCTCTCATATTTAGGTGAGAGAAATACTCTTTACATTTGAGTATAGTATGGGTTGTTCCACTATCAATGCCGCATATATCTTCACCACCATTCTTTTATCCAAAATATGATATAATGTCCATCTGAAAATATGATACATGACACAATAATTAAGTACTAAAATAAATAAAATTAACAAAAATTCAAAAATGAATAACACTAATACTAACTTCATTAAGAACTAATATTTACATAAGATATATAAATATAAGCAATAACTAAAAAATTAGTACAATCATTTATCAACATTTTCATCACCAATCAGATGATCGAATCAGGACGTTCAAAGAAATCAATTGTTTCTAGATGTGTCACATTCACATGAATCATCAGGGAAGTGAAATTTACCTCAACATTTTTATTTTTCTTATCAAGCGATGCTTGATAAAGTTTAACGAAATGCGATTGTACAACAAGTACGAGACCAATGCTCTTCGATAACAGTTTTCCTCATGGTTTATTGAGTCATGTCTTTCGTTTTTCCTTTCTCTTCATTTTTCGTCTACTTCTGGTGTGGATTTGTATTTCTGAAGTTTAATAAATTATCTGGCGATTTGTATTTCTAAAATTTGATGAATTATTTTAACCACCATGATTATAAGGAATGTATCTCCAACCACGACCGCGCCTTAGTGATAAGAAATATGAGCTCTAGCTAYATTTACTTTAGAGAATAGAGTAGAACYGATTCGTTAAAATTTATGATTTTTCATCAATAATTCATTATTTTATTCAACCACAAGAYGGTATGAAATAAGATCCRAATATTTCTTAAAACAGATTTCATTGCAGGAGCATATTCAAGGCATGAAAAGTAATGAATGTTTTCTCCGCATCAGTAATATTTATTTTAAACAAGTGAATTAAAAAAATTCTGAAGTAGCAAAAGTATCGAATCATAGCTAGCCTTTAGAAGGACTGAAAATGATCATACCTTTCTTTTAAACTTTTCCAAAGGTCTTATATTCAATTTTCAAACTTTCATCAAGATGGCTATAGGAAAAGATCATAGCTTTGGCCTTATTTTGTGGTGATCCATTATATCCTTCTCCAATAGTATCACAAAGGTCATTAGCATTTTGATATATTTCGTCATTCAGAACCCATGACATATAATTATTTCCAGCAGCTACAAATTCAAACTTAATAATATTAGCCATGAAATAAACTTTATATAAATAAAATATACATTAATTCTTCCCAAAAATAGATTTGTGCTCGTGCTAATAACAATCGAAAGTAATTAAACTGAARCTTGAATAAAGTATCACAAGAATTATATAAAGAACACGAAGTAGATAAGAATTAAGCGAGCTATTTTTAGCTTTAAAATTTCAAATGAGTTAAACAAAACCTCCTATGTAAACAGGTCATGATACATCAAATCTTAAAAAATAAAAATATACCATAATAAATACAAAGTGAATAAAATAATATACCAACATTGGGATAAAATATAACCTATTCCTTAGGGATAATACACATCAAAAGTCATCTTATTTATAAAAATAGATATATAATATCTCCAACAACTGATAATATTAGGAAGAGGACCAACCTCAAAAACTAACCTGATGCAATGGATAACTGTTATATTTCTTGAAGGCCAGATTTCTAGTAGACATTTTTTTTTTCCATACTTATATAAATAAAAGACAAAGGACATTCATCTTCAACTTCACAAAAATTACATTGCAGCTCTGCATGCAGAAATCTATTCTCCTCACCAAAATGTTTCTGTATACATCACTTACACCTACCCACTAAAGCAATACCAAATCAAAGAGCAATTTTTGTAACAAATAATTACAAGTGGGAAGTAAAGTAAACATCCTAACTTCATCATCCAACTTGGCAATCACAGGATCCAGCATATATTACATGCTATGTTACACTGCAGAGTAACCTTCAGCCCATGTCAAACTGACCTCAGTGACTATTTACAAATTACAAGCAATATTTCCCACCAAAATTCATGGGAAATAAAAAATTATGATTGGATTAATGTTCTCTTCAGAAGAATTTGGTCGTAGTAATCATAGTCTTCCGCCCAGACTTCAAGGATGAATGCATAATGTATCAAGGGAATTGGAACAAAAGGTAGATCAGATCTCAGGAACTACGATAATTTGTTCTCCATTGTGGCATTTCATTTGGCAGGCACATTTGGCAGGATAAGCACCAAGAGTTTCCAGAAGCAATTCATATCCTCACACAGTACCCCATACATATTAACAAGCAATCAATCAGAGACAAACTTCCTGCCAAAATAAACTGATCATTGGTGACACACATCTGTTTGCAACTTCAATTTAGGTGGAGGTACAAGAATGATGCATATACAAGGCAACTACTTAAACAACATTAACTTTTGACGCAAGTGCAGCAAAAGCGGGCACACACACACATATATATAAAAATATTTTTCTTTTCTTTTTTTTTTTTTTTTCCAGAGTTGTTGATTGACCAAAAAAACAATTCTGTAACAGAAAGGGAGCAGATGACACCAGCAACCGAACTTTTATGATACAGGAAACAATAACAAATGCAGAAAGTTACCTCATTTAGTGTAGCAAAAATAATAAGATATCGATTGGTCTGTCGCCCCACCAAGTGAAGCGCAAGCAGAGAAGTTAGTCTGCACCCATTCTCAATCAACAAGGCACTCAGATATAATATCAGGTTGGATCATAAGTAATAGACAATTGTCACAAAGCAGGCCAATCAAATTAACCAGACTCAAAGAACGGTGCTACTGCTGAATAAAGCTGCTCGTCATCAAATGGCTTAGATACATAACCATCCATTCCACTTCTCCTGCATCTTTCATTAGTAGCTTGAATTACATCTGCTGTCATTGCTAATATTGGTGTGTGCCAGCAAGCCACGTCTGTGAACATTACAGTCCCCATTTCACCAGAATTGAATTTTCTTTCGTTGTATTCTGTCTCCAGATTCCGGATTTTTTCAGTAGCTTCAAACCTGCACATGAAGAGAAATAAAGATGTTTACACCTATACAAAAGGACATTGAATATTAAATGTTCTTATGGTTGTTATTAAGAACTAGAAACTCATCTCATCCCCTTACAGTAGTTTACGTCTATTTATAAGAGTGACCAACTAACTATCCTAAGCACGACTTACCAGAATCACACAGAATAGTCAGTCTCCTAAAGGTCTAGTAATGAGCATAACTGCCCTATTCTTCTACTGGAGAGAATAATACTATGATTACATTTTCAGGAAAAAACCCAGAAAAAGAACTATTTCAACATAAATTCAGTTGTTAAATCAAGCCAAGAAATGCCCATAAAGATCCAGAAACCAATCAAATTCTAGAACATCTCAAATAGCAGAAGTACATTCTTTCTAATTAGTTCCGCAAAGTAACAGACAGTCCCTTCTTTCTCTCTTCATTTTTCTTTTTTTTCTTTTTTTKGGGGGGGGGGGGGGGCAGGAATGCTACAGGTCCAATCCTGACAAGAAACAGTGAAGTCAGGCAGATCGTGGTTTCAACTGGCAGTGTCCCTGAATTAAAGCAAATAATTTAAGTTCCCTTTTCTATCATGCTTGAAGTTATAGACATAGTGCATAACTGAAAAGCAAAAGACTCGAATTAGAATTATATATCAGCCGAGGACTTCCTCCAGTAAACTGCTAGGCAAAAATGAAAATTTGGACAAGCAAGTTAATTACCCATCCATATCTGGCATTTGGAGATCCATGAAGCAGGCATCAAAGTCATGGGGAGGTCTAAGTCGCTGCATAGCAGCCTCACCGCTAGCCTCACAGGTCACAATTGCTCCATACTTTCTTATTAGAGCAAGTTCTACCACTTTCCTGATTACAGGATTATCATCAACTACCAAGATCCTTTTTCCCCTCAGTAGATTTCCTATTGTTGGCGGTTTGCCCCTTGTTATCGGCCTGTTTCTTCCAGATCCAATGGCTTCTTGGAGGCATGAAATCAATACACTTAACCTCAGAGGTTTAGTTAGCACGTTGTCAACTAAACCAGTAGATTTTAGCTCAATACAATTACTAGAACTTTTGGGGTTTGCTAGCAAAAATATCTTTGGAGCCTTTCCCACAACAGATATGGAGCTACTTGATCTGAGTTCTTTTAGCAGCCTATGTAATGCACCATAAACCTCATTATCCCAACTGTCTTTGTCGATAAGAACCATAACTACTTGCTCAGATGCACTGCAAACAAAATGACCAAGAAAGTGTCAGCAAATTATCATCCACAAAACAAAAAGAGAAGAGGATGCTAGGAGCAATTACATTCCTGGCCCTTTCGGATACCATGTACTTAAGCTAGAAAATGGTTTCATTCTCCTAAGCTTAAAAGCAGGTGATTTTAGATTTTTTTCATTATAACTTACAATGTAAAAAGCTAAAAGCACCTGCTTTTAAGCTTACGAGAACAGACCCAATATGTTAGCTGAAGTTCAGACCTAAAATGGTAAACAAATCTGAGATTACATAGATTCCCCATGTAAGGCATGCGCTACATTGAGGAAAGAAAATCGGTACTAGGAAAGATAATATGTCGACTCTATAAATTCTGATATTCTACCAAGATAAGAAATTTGACTTTGTCTTCTAGATTTCATGAATCTCCCCAATCAGTGGCCTTTACCTGGGTCCATCTGAAGTTGGATTCACAAGTAAAAGAAAAGAAAATGTTTTAAATGCTACGTTTCTGGGAAAAATGTAAATATGTATAACTCTATAATGAATTTTCTGCAGAGGTTTTCTCAGACCATGGTTTCTTGACATTCAGAAAAATAATTTCTGGACTGCTTTGAACATAGCTGATGGTTACAGTCTACATCTTTCTAGATTCTTCAGCATATACTTATGCTTTAGGTATAATCTACTCTTTTAAGTTTCCAAACCATGTATTCTGCCATATGCCAGAGAAAATTCACCTTGACCTAACATAAGCAGAAAGATAAGAAGAAGCTGCATCCTCTGTAGAAGCTATATCCACAGATATCCCCAATCTCTTGAGTTGGTATCTTGTAACCTCAGCACGAATGCTTTTCTCATCAACCACTAGAGCTTTTGATCCCTGAAACTCTGAAACAGCTAGATCATACTGCTCCCACTTTGTAATCCCAGAGGCATTTTCTGCTTT
Organism: Rhazya stricta; assembly: GCA_001752375.1. NCBI lineage: Eukaryota > Viridiplantae > Streptophyta > Magnoliopsida > Gentianales > Apocynaceae > Rhazya > Rhazya stricta. The sequence continues at coordinate 1,827,807 of MEJB01000011.1, read as the reverse complement.
CGTGAAGGCTGCAGTAAAAGAAAAGGTGCTGCCAGTTCCAGATTCACTTACAAACCCAATTTCCCCACCCATAAGATCCACCAAACGCTTGCTAATGCTCAGACCTATTCCTGTCCCACCATATTTTCTTGAGGTAGAACTGTCAGCCTGCACAAAAGGTGTGAAAATTCGGCTTTGTGCTTCATGAACAATTCCATCTCCTGTATCTTCAACCGTGACCAACAACTTAATCTTTTTGGTTTCCTCCGGTGGACCACTGAGATTTTTAAAGTTTTCCCAGCTTCTCCATCTGTCTACCACAGGAAACCCACTCAATGAATTAAAACAAGCAGTTGGCCTGTCCTGAGTCAAGGTTAAGCTTTGTCTGAGAACCTCATCCTTTATATCAAGAGGGCTCTTTACTTCATCAGCTAAATGCACTGAGACAAATATGTGGCCCCGGTCCTTTGTAAACTGCAACAAGCAAGGGAGTATGGGACATGTAAAAGGCACCAAACTTTTCTATGAAAATACTCATATAATTAAACAAAAGAATAGAATYTTGAATTCTTTTTGACACGGAGCTAAATCAGGTGCACTGGAACTCTAATAAAGCCAATTCTTAGTAGCACCTAAATCAAGGTCCAAAATTCATACTGAAATTCAGTTTTAGTTCTGGATAATACCCCACCTTTCTATACACCATTACCAACCTTGATTGTAATTGGTTAAAATCATCCATTAATCATCAATCACAAACAAGGTCAGCGAGATGGTAGCATGGAAAAGGTGGGCTCACAGCATTGATCAAAAAGAGGAACAAAAAAAATAACTGTTAAAAAACAACAACAAACAGAATAAGAGCTTTCTTGTTCATCACAAAGTTTTGTTCTGCTTAGTTCTGCAAAGCTGTCCATCATAACAATGATTAAACAAGCTAGAAGTTTAAAGCAAACGACACAAAATTCACGTTGATATCTCAAAGTTATTATATTTCATGAATTAGATAAAAAAGATCGTGAATATATTGGAAACCTCCGCCGAAGATTGAAATAGAAAAGATCTGAAATTTTAAAATTCCCATATCTAATCACACATTGGACCAATGCACAAGAGTTATAGGCAGCTGCTGTACCTCCTAGAAGCCACTTGTGAAAACCTTTTTCACTGACTGTTCATGGCCAATTACCCAGGAGGTCAAAAAGTGTCCAAAAATGAAGTAAAATGCATTCCCCACTTGCATAAGTAACTTTCCAAAGGAAACAAACTTTCTAGCAGTCAATGATCCATCTAACTGCTGAATTAAGCAATAACATTCAGAGTTTGCAGTGCTGGAAATCAATACTGTTATTTTGGCTTTGCTGATGTCTACTTTTTCCTTTATTTTCTTATACAGGAGTACTTCTAAACGTTCTTACATAAGTTTCTGTGATAATTAGTTCGGTGATGATTCCAAAGGAACAATGAATTGGAAGTTCCCTCAGAAATTGTTTAGCTCCCACACTTCAGAAACCAATGTCATTGCTGAATACAATAAATCTAGCGACATTACTGAGACAATCTTATTGTATGTTTGACAATGAGCATACAGAAGTATTTATCCTGAAAACAAATTAATTTGCTTCCTCTCAAAACCATTGCAAAAGCAGCATAAAAAGAAGAAATGCTAGTACTCTTGTTAACACTTTAAATTACTCTTAAAAACAGTAGCTCCATATAGGTGGAATAGCACAGGTTAGGCTATGGTTATCTGAAAATTTTTATTACTGTAATTTGTTTTTAATATTGATTTTGCAATTTTTAAATTAACATAATTTTTCTCCTTTTTTCTTTTTTGGTGGCTATGATAGAGGTAAAGTACCTTTCTTTTAACCCATTATTTTAGTAAAATATGTGGAAGATTGTTGTCCATATTTAGTATGGTACTTTTTCTATGATTATAAGAGTAACATTGTTGGTGGAGATTGAAAAATTAATGAAGCATAAGTAGATGTAATAAAGATGGGAGTATTACTCCAAATACTCAGATCTTGTACTCATATAAGATCTCAGTGGAAATTTTATTAATTAGGCTAACTTGTTCCAGTAAGCTGACAAGCATACCCTCATATTACATGCAATTATATTTTAGAGGCTACAAAAATATTTGCAATTAAGGATGACTATGAAGGTTGTTAAAAATAAGAATAAATAAGGGGTCAATGACATTTACAATTCAGTAGTTATAACCCTTGCTATAAATTCTTGTGGTCAAATCTGTCCATTAGAAGGAGGAAGATACATGTCTAGTACTGTAAATCATGTTTCACCTCGTCCATATTGTTAGTATGGAACTAGCAGTACGCACATTCTAGAATCTCAGTAAAATATGTATTTGTTTAAACTTATTGACTAGTATAATTATTTCTATGGCTCGTTTTAATCCTTCATAGATTTATAGATTTTCTTTTTCTTTTTTTTTTTTTTTGGGGGCATGATAGATTTTGAACAATGCCTTTATTTATGCTTTATTTATTAAAATAAGTGGACGATTCTTGGTGATAATCAAGTGATATGCATACTTTTATTAATTATATTAACTATCCCATGGAGGATTACAAATTTATCAACATTTACAATTATTGATGTCTAATGGGGTGTCATATACTTATGAATTAATGGTCACAAACCTTCTTACTAAATTTTATCATGTAATTATTATTATCTTATGAAATTATTATTTTCTGGCAAATGTAATTCTTTTGTTATTAAAGCATACCAAGTGAGATCTCCCTTTTTATCCTTTTAATGTAGTTATTCAAAATTTGTGTATAAAGGTCCAATTCAGTTATTCAGAAAAAGAGGAAACATATCTAGTACAAATCATGTTTCACAAACTTTTTGAATAGCATGGATAGAGAAATAGAGAAAGATAGTATAGATATGTCTCAAATACTTTATGATATACACCGTGAATGTGATTTTTCTTTCTCCTCAAATTCAAGATCAATGCATGAATGCAATTTTATTTTCCTTCTACTATCTAAAAACACAAAAAATTACTCATACGCACATCCATGAGCATATACATACACACACAGATGAGATAATGCCAAGTTTGGATAGACATGGAAAAATTAATTACATATTACATTTGTGAATTTGCAAAATCATTCTAAAATTTTGTAATTGAAGGGGTCAAGGACACACCCAGTGAGTATTAGTTTAACCAAAAGTCACAAAAACTAACCAACCTTAATTGAGTTCCCGACAAGGTTTGTAATAATTTGCCGGAAGCGTCCTGGGTCTCCAATAACAACTTCTGGGACCTGATCAGATACATAAACAGCCAACTTCTCTCCAACGGACGATCAAGGAAACAAAAGGGAGAAAAAATCTATCATGTCTTTGCCAAGATAGAGGTAACTCACCCAATTTGCAGTGTAACAAAAGAAAGAAACTGAATTTCAATTCCATACCTCAATGCCCTTTTCATGGGATTTGCCTGAGAGAAGTGACACAACTTTATCAAGATCAGCACGCAGATCAAAAGGTACATCTTCTAGTTCAAGCCTGCCCGATTCAATCTTAGCCTGATCCAAAACCTCGTTTATCAATGATATCAGATCTTTGCCACTAGCATGAGCAGTTTGAGCATAATCCAATTGCTTGACATCAAGATTTGTACCCATCAGCATCTGAAGCATACCTGAATTGGATTCAAATAGTTTATGGAAACCATTATCCAAGAAGTGCAGAAAGTAGCTTGAAATATAAAGCCATACATTACCTAATACACCAACCATTGGGGTCCTGATTTCATGAGAGACTGTTGCAAGGAACTACAATAATAAAATATATACATCTGTTAAATAATATTGCGGATACACTAGATATTAGATGCACTAGGAGAAAACAAAGGTTAGGAACAGAGTTGAGTGCCAACGTGACTGGACAGCTATAAAAGATCATATTTTATGATATGACAGAATGAAACAGTAAAGCAGCTCAGACTTCTTTGTGTCAACTATGATTCCAAAGGTGAAATGGAAATGAAAGATATTCTAATATTCATAATACCTGGGACTTTGCTATGTCAGCTGCCTCAGCACGATGTTTAAGCTCCATCATTTCCCGATAATCATGCTCCACTTTTGCAATTCGATTTATGGCTGCATAAAAGATATGACCCAGAAGTAAAGTTATTACAAGGACTCCAACAGATGCTATTAATGCTGTCCAGGGTGGTGGAGGTTTCTGCTTGAACCTGTGAGCAGAAGAACCCAGTATTAGATTACAACTTTTTCCTCTGATACTCTTTATTGCTGTAATAGTCCCATAGTTGTACAGAATAAAGAATTTGTGACCTGCAATGCATCTCATGCTTCCTAGATGGATCCCCAAAATCAAGATGACTAATGCGAAGCAGTCCTGTGTCATTAACATCATCACCATACATCTTAATTGGAGCCGACTTGTTAGTTGTATCATAAACATTCACAGCAATGGTCTGTTTACTAGCTAGCTGGTGAAGAAGCTTCTCAACTAATGACGGGACATCATATGAAGCACCCAGATACCTTTGTCAAAGAACAAAATCAACAATGAAGAGCAAGTAAATGAGCAGGATATCAAACATATGAATGATGTCAAAAGGAGAAMAGACTTGAATTTCGTACCCACGATATCAGGTAATTTGAAGTAACTTACCCAACAGTCGCATTAATACGCTGTTCCTGGGTAGCTTCAGGAGGAAGATCAGTGTTGTAGACAGCAAATGTAAGCACAACACCAAGGTGATTGGATTTCAATAGCTTAAAGGGTGATGTTAACACCCCCTTTCCAGATGCCCTTGCTCGCAATATATTTTCACGATCTTCCTGTGACAAGAAGGAAAACTTTAAGCCACTTCAGTTTCACTACCTACCTGAAGATTAAAAGCAAGCTGTACAAAATGCAGACATGTTTCCATGAAAAATACATTAACAGACACACAAAGGTAAAATTATTTGACCCTGGGGAGGGGGGGTGCACATAAATAGAGAGCTAATCATTTTGTAGCCAAAAGTTGGAAAACAACTTAAGTGTCTAGCCAATATTTGGTCAATCTGAAACAGTAAAAAGATTACAAAATTATACTCCTTGGCTGTTTAATCTGGTTAACTCTATTGATATACTTTCAAATTTTCTCTCCTGCTTCAAAGGAGTAAACAAGAGTGGTAAATTTCCAAGAAAACTGCCGAACAAAAGAAAGATCCAATCAGATCATGAAAGAAAGGAAAACTGATGTCTATCTAGCAGTCAAACTAACAATACACTTACAAGAAAACTACTTACCAAAGGGAAGGACAGAAAATCAAGACAGGCTATATAAATACTGTTAAAGATTTAGTTATGATTTGATTTGTTCAAGTTTAATTAGGATTCATTTGGGTATTGGCAGTTGTCATATTTGATCAAGATTTTAGTTTGGCAGTTTCGTAGTCTATAAATAGGTTCTTTGCATAGTTACTTTATGAGATATTATATTATATCATATTATTTTATATTAATAAAACTTTAGTCTTCCATTTTTATATTGTCTTGTGGTTAGATTATTTAACAATAGATCTTGCAAGAAGCGCACTTAAATATGACTCTGAACATGCTCAGTCTGATTGATTGTAAGCAAAGAGAGAATATGATAAATATCACACTTGATGTGCAAAATCATTACAAATTTCTTGAACCAATATATTTTGACGACAACTTCAGGTAACTCTGTCCATTAAATCACCCAATTGACATAGTCACAAATGTCCAACATATTAGCTCTTTGATGGAGCTTCTTTTTTCAATCATCCAAGTAAAATAAAAAGTTAAAGCCATCTTATAACATCCTTCACCACTAGACTTCGGCATATCTACACAAATGACCATTGTAGACTATATTTAGGGCTTATGCACTTCATTCATTAAATCTGAAAAGAATTATATGCAAAATAACAAACAGAAAACCATTTTGGTCAACAAGTCCCAAAATTAACAAATGAAGCTCCGTGGAAAATAACTGCTTGTTATAGCTACGCATAACCATCCAGAACACAAATAAATTTCAAAATCCTGCCCGGCTATGTAAACAATCATTCAAAAGAAAAAATAAATACTTCATTTCCAAATACAAATGAAGATACCTTTCCAGACATCATGTCAATTGAAACAATATGGGAAACAGTTTTCTGGGCAAATATAACAGGTGCATATTCTGCTTGAATTGGTGAAGGATCTAATTTCTCCGGTACAAGATCTTGACCCAGAGTTTGGTCTTCAGTGTCCATTTTCCTAATTATCCAGCCTTGCTGCTTCTCAAATTTCTCCCTCATTGAGTGAAGTACTCTTAAAGCATAGGCAACTCCACTAGTAAGGGGTCTCTCAAAAGCTGTTTTCTCTGTATAATTCTCAAAGGTTTGCTGCAAAATGCAAAGAATAAGTTTCTGAAGGTTGATTTCATGACTAGAAGACRGGGCATGAGTACCTCAGGATCTACAGAATCCAGTATCATTTAAGCCATATACTGAAAATTCAGAAGTAACTTAATACCTGGTTTAAAGCTGAAGGTTCCTTTCCATGGTAAAAAGTCGAGACAAGAATAGCCAATGCATGAACGTGGTTCATGCTGACGTTAAATTGATCTTGCAGCATTCTAGCTCTTTCATCACACATGCTTGCCAATGTTTCTTTCCTCCTCAATTTACTATCTTCACTTAAGTACCAAAATAACCATATGGATCCAAATATGCCCGCTAAGACAAAAACAACAAGAAGTTTTTTCCTCCACTTCCCGGTACTTCTTGATGTATTTTGGATCTCCTGTTGGTGGAACTGTTGTGGTAGCTGAGGCTGCTGATCCGGTGTCTGCTCCTGAACTGATTTCTGGTTCTGATTCCTCCAGAATTTCCCCCATAATTTTGGTATTTGCCAGCTCAATCCCATCCCAAAGAGAACACACGAGAACATTTTCAGAGCACGGAACCAATAACTGTCGCATTGGTCTCCAGCGGGTTTCGGTAAATCCCTCATCTGTAGTATAATCTGTGGAAAGCAAGAAAAGGAGAACTATCCCATCAAAGAAGATCAATAATGATATTGGAGCATGCAAAATACCAACAGAAGAAAGGAATTCTTCAAAGATACATCATTATATTTAACACCAAAATTAACTTGTTAGTTCTGAGATTTGCTAAATTAGCACCTGAGAAAAGATTCACATCATAAGTCAAACATAATATTTTAATCAACTTCCAACAGATATAGGTACAGAGAACACATAATCTTGTGCCAATAGTTAGTATAATCAAATATGAAAATGTATTTCAGAGGACATAGGACAGGGGAAAACCTTAAAAAGGCTTTACCTCATTATAGTTCTGATGATCAAACAAAATTAATGATGATGTAGAGCGTGACACATCTGCAGAATTATCTTCCTCCAGTGATGCATCAAAATTCATCGAGGTCTGCTTGTCGTGAGCTGGGCATTGGCCATCAGGCTTCATAAATTCCAGACTCAATTTATACCACTCAACTATATCATTCCTTTGACTTAGAAACCTCAGAGCACAGATTATGGTACTTCCCAAAGGCATTTCATTTGCATATTGAGAGCTGCATGTCAAAGATGAGAGCTGCAGGAGAAAGAGTTAAAGTAAGATTCAATTAAGCATATAGTATCTATATTAAGCTTGTTGCTTATAAATAAAATTGTGCTAGCAAAAGTATCAGTCTCCAATTTTTAAATGTTTTAGATGATAAAACATCCACTTCCTTCAGCAAAGCCCATCATGGGTAGTCATGACACGATATATTTAGGAATTAAAATAAAATTGAAAATATAAACATGGTGCATATTTAGATTTTACCAATTCAAAAAGAGAAGCCTGCAATACAAAGACACTCAAGAGTAACAATAATAGTTGCAGCTAAACAATCAATAGTCCAAGAGATTATATTTCCTTTTTCTCTTCATTTCCCTTATGTCAACAGATAAAGCCAAGATTTAAATTTTAATGAATGATCTACCCTCCATTAACTATATCCATAACCCAAAAATTCTGCTATTTCCTAGGATTTGAGGAAGGTTTTCTATTGAACCTAGAGACATGCTTCCCCAAAGACAAATCACCATTCATGAGAAGTCTTACTTTTGCAATGCAATTATCACATGTGATGGTAAACATAATGTTCATTGTGCCACAACCAATGTGATTCTGGAACAGAGGCATAATAGATGTAAACTGGTTTTCAGAAACCAAAAGAAAAGAAAAGTAAAAGAAGAAAAACAACTAATCTAGCATTTACTGCACATTTGAATCATATCGTGCAAAAGACCACTTTTCATACTCTCACAATAGAGAAGCCATACATCAGCCACTTGTGACTGATCATGGAGTAAGCTTAAGAAATCACTGCTAAAACTTTTCTTGCCATTTAATAAGATAACACATGCAGAGATTATCGAGGATTTATTCCATGATAGTGTTCCAGCTGATCTAGCAAGATGCATTATCTAGCTGAGACTTCACAGAATAGGTAGCCAACAAAATAATAAGCCAATAGAAGCCGTAACCAGGTGAGGTCTTCACTAAATGAGTTTGGAAGGATGAGAAGGCTGCAAAAATACCTAATATTTGAATTTTCTGGTTGTAATTATGATTTTATTTCCCACCAAATACAGACCTCCAAGCAAAGATGATGAGCGTAAGATGTTTATTTCCATTTCCCTTGCAGCCGAAACTCATTATAACTAGAAACTACTAAACATATTTATTCACAACCCATCTCAAACTCCATTCTACTCCACTAGRTAACTTGGAAAGAATCTACACAGGATGGAAATTCTAAAACAATTTGAAAAGTGAAGAAAATCCTAAATCTAACTACTTTCCTTCATTAAAAGGAGAAATCAAATCTAATACAAGAATCAGGGACAAAAAAATTCCTTTTCTTTTTTCTAGAGATAGTTTAGCAACATAAATAACTTGAATCCGAAGGCAAACTCCTAAATAAGAGTTGTACATAAGCATGAACATCAAACCCATTATTTTCAAAAATTATCTCCCTGTGTCGCCATACACATGAAAAAGACAAATTGAATAAAACAAGAAGGACATTTATTCCATAACTTTTGACAGACGACATAATCCAAAAGCTAAGTGGTACAATTTCATTAGCTTGGAGCATTTCATAACTGAACAATACAAGTTAATACAAAGGAAATCAAATTGTTGCTTAAGTGAGCAAGTAATAGAATAACAGCTATACTCATATGTAAGTAGAAAGAGTTCTATAAGCAGGAACATATTTTCCTATTACAGCATACATGCCACGTTCAATCCAAGGAATAGAGACTGGCAAAAGCATCTCAAATGTATCTGGACATCAGCTGTCGAAACCAGAAAACCAGAAGTCTCAGATTCCTTATAATATTTGTATTGATTCACTACATTGTGCCTCAGTTTTCGTCTATGTGTCTGGCTATTCAATAAATGCTGCTCATCTGTCAGGATAGCTTGCGTGAATGTTTCATTACCAATCACTTCCTAGAATTAACACCTAAAACTCGTTATCAGCATATGAAGGAGATGATAAAGGATTAGCAACTTTTTCTCTCAACAGCTTGTCGACCTTCATTTGGACTGAATATTGAAATAAGGGCTCATCAACTTTAACTATTAAAAGAAAAACACAGCTCTGTTAACCTGTCATTACTTCACCGTCAATCAAAATAAAAGCTAATAACATGAAATTAGAGAATAACCAAGATGAATGTTTGTGGAGATAATGAGCAAGGCACCTGATCTCTTTCGAATAATGAAGCGAAAGAATGAATCTGCTCCTTGCTGAGATTTAAATGTTTTAGCAGGATTTGAGCATTTTGTTCGGTGAAGGCTGGAAAGTTCACCTCCCTCCTGAATTTTCCATTATCAGAAATCGCTAAGAAAACAAATCCAATGAAAACAAAGAAAATCCACGCAAAGATGAACTGCTTCCATTTCCCTCCGTTGCTTGGTCCATAAAAAGACCCCTTTTGCTTCTCCATGTTCAAATGCATTGAGAAACCGCCATTTGAACCAGAGCGTTTACTACTCAAAGACATCTTGACAACAACCCACCTACATACTTTCAGAAAGATCCGGGAGAAACCCCCATAAGCTGAAAAGGTCATCCAACTCAGACCTTCGGTAGGCAGTAAGGCCACCAACAATTGAGTTCGTATTGTTTCAAAATCAACTACTTCCTTTCAGGTATAAAATATATCATAAATCTCAGCAAAAACTCAAGTTTATCCAAATCGACAGATTATTCTATTTTACTCAGCTACGAATGCCCCTCAAAAACCAAACTTTTGCAATAAATCCAACATACTCTGTGGACTGCATACCCAGTAAACTGCCAAGTCTGCAGCAGATTCTTCAACAAACAGAAACCCAATTACTCACTCCACCATGTACACATACCTGTCCCCAGTGCTTAATACCTCTTCAGCCTTCTATGCCGTATCTCAGTCTCAATTTTTTTTTTTTTTTCCCCCTCTCTTTCTGCTCACTTGCAGAAGCAGCAGTAAAAACCCAGAAAAAGATTTCCACTTTTGAAGAGCACAAGCGAGAGGACAATGATGAACAAGCAGGCTGAAACACAGATGTTCTTTTGGCAAGCTGTGATTAAATTATTGGAATGGAACAGAAAAAAACTTACCTTTTTACTATGTCAAGTTTCACTCTGTTTCACAAAGAACACTATGTGACAGTAAAAGGAGAAAAACAGAAAAAAGAATCATCAAGCTTGAACCTTTTTCCAAAGAAAACTCATTATCAAGAGAAATTGTATGAAGCCCAGTTGGTTTCTCTGCAAAACTAACTGGAATCAATGATCAGAATGTGGGATAAAAGGAGCTGCTTTTCCTTTCCCTCTTTAACCCCTGTCTCTCTCTTCTCTTCCTCTGTGTGTGTGTGTGTGTGTGTGTCTCTCTCTCTCTCCCCCCCTCTCTCTCTCAATCTTTTTAGTTTGATGTCAAGCATATGCTGTTGAGGTTGGGCACATCATTATCTCATCATCTTGTGGGGAAGGTTGAGAGAGAAACCGCAAGCAAAAAAACAAAAATCACAATCATCTCCAATTAAAGTACTGCTACTACCAAAATATATTCAAATATCTTTATTTTCATAGCTGTAATTGTACTAGAAATTTTGTTCTTTTGTTTCTTCATTCTTTTGCTTTCGGGGAGAGTTGAAAGTGACAGAATCACCCAGCTCGTTTAGAAGGCTTTTGCATTTCTTTTTCTTGGATAAAAGAAGAGGACTTCGAACCAGAAGCTGTGACATTGTTTCTATTAGCAAAATATTAAAATGCATGAAAATGACAAAAAGTATACTAAAAAAATCCTTTTTTTTTTTTTGGATAACCCACTAGAAAACAAGATAAGCTAACAAACATAAGTTTCATCATGCATATTTATAAGTTGCCAAAGAGACTCTAGTTTATACATTTCTGTATTAATAGTAATTTAAGATAATAATGTTCATCTTTCATCATGCATATTTATTAAGTTGCCAAAGAGACACTAGTTTATACATTTCCGTATTAATAGTAATTTAAGATAATAATGTTGCTCAAAAAGAATTAGATTATTATAACGACACTTATGAAGATATATGCCCCATTTAAACACCACAGGCTTCTTCTCTATTTTATACCAGGATATGGAGAACCAAGATAATGATTAGAATCCATAGTGCTTGTTTAGAGGAGCTGTTTCAATATTCAAATCGGGGTTTTTCTTTTGTATATAATTGATGGTTATTTTTCAAATTATTTCACTATTACATAATGACACTCAGGCATTTAGTTTGGATTTTGTCAATCGAAATAATAATTGATTTGATTAAAAATGTCAATCACAATGGAGATAGTGATTGCATTGTTACTCTTTGATTTAAATTTTGAAATAAATATAATTGTGGTTGATTTAGTTTGGTTCAACGCAGTATTATTGATCAGAATTGATCTAAATTCCAAAATTATTTTCACCATTATAGAATGATATCGAATCGTTTAGTTTAAATTTGTTAGTCGAAATAACAATTGATTTGATTAAAATGTCAATTACAATGGAGATAGTGATTGCATTTTTATTATTTGGTTCAAATTATGTAGTAAGTATGATTGTGATTGATGTAGTTTGGTTTAATTCAATATTATTATAGGAATCATTCAAAATTCTAATGAGGCCTATCTATTTTAAAATTAAAATAATTAAAGGATTAATTGAGCAAATTTTCCTTAAATCAAGAACTATAATTTTCTTTTTCAAATTTTTGAACTTTCAAGAATATCATATCAAATTAAGCAATTAATTAAAATTAATTTCTTTTCAATTAAATCAAAGATAATTTTCAATTTTTCCTTAAAAAAGATGCCCCTAAATTAATTTATTTTAAAGAAGAAGGAAGAAGAAAATAAAGAAAAGAAAAAGAAGAAATAAGAAGATAATGGTACTTTTGGTGAGACATAACAAAAGTTTTATAGAAAAGTTATGGCAATCATAATTAAGGGGTGAATGGATGGTTGTTGAGTTTGAACTAATGATTGAGTTATTTTTATTTTCATTATTCTCGATCAAATAATATCCTGAGAAATTATTGTTTTCCATTTCTCCTTATCCCGTTTCATTATCCTTTAGCAAACAAACATCAATTTAAACTTTTAACTTTTTTGGATGTAGATTTTTCACATTTGAACAAAAAAGTAAAAAGAAAAGTTGGAGATTTAGAATTAAATGATAATCCAGATATATATTTGGATAGTCATCTTACCTGATCTTGTTTTAGTTATATTACAGATAGAAGAAATATTTATTATTTTTAGCCTAACTTAACTAAATTAGGCCCCCAAGGTGATTATAAAGCAAAATTGATTTTTCTTAAATGAACTCCCTTATTGCAATAATATTTTAAACAATTAGAGTTGTCTATGAAATATATTACTAATAAATTAAGATTATGTTACTCATATAATCCTTTACAATATTGGAATAAAAATCAGAAAAATATTGAGTTAATAAAAAATTCAAGAAGGTTACAAATGAAAGAACTTAATATGGTATATTCAGATTATGACAATTCTGATATAGCTAATTTAATTACTAAGGTAGGAGATTTAGATATAAATGAAAATCAAAATACTTATGTTGATCTTAAACCCATTTATCAATGGCTTCTTCGGTGTTACTAACATAATTTAAATCTAAATATATTCCAAATGGATTTATCAATTCTTTTTTCATTGCTGCTATAAGTGTATGAGTTTCTCTAGATTTTAAAGAACTTATCCCTTATTCCTGTATATCTTCTCTAGATTTATCAGTTCATTTTTCATATATTGCCGAGTATCCCATGAGACTCTCAACAGGCATTTCAGTCCCAACCTAATTAAAATTAAGTGATTTCCCTTGTGGTTCCTTGAACAATTCTCAGCACAGCCTGGTTTCATTTTCTACCTCTAGGTGTAAGGTTGTAAAAGGAGATGATGGTGGAGTCTTACATTATAAAGACTCCACCATCATTATATTTACATATTTCAAGATTATCACTATCACATATATATAATAGAGTTGCAAACTCAAAGTTACTTGCCAATGTCTTCTACTAAGATTCCAAACCTTTGGGGAAAAAAATTGATAGACCTTTGGAGAAAAAAATTGGTAGATACTTACAACCCATACACTTCTAATACTTTAGAAAAAATGATAACTCATTTAAAAGATAAAATGAGTGAATGGTGTGGAGATGCTATATTAGCAAAATTGACTATAGGATTAAGAAAAACAATTTCTTTATGTTGCGATAATACTAAAATTGGTTATGATAGTATGCATTACTATAATAAGATAAAAAGAAAATATAAAAGAGAAAAACATTTAAGAAAAGAAAGGCAAGATATTATAAGAAGAAATGATATAAAAGACTAAGAAACCTTCTTATGAATGGAAAAATGATAAAAAAGACTCCAAAACTTGTAATTGCTATTATTGCCATGAGATAATACATTATGCTAATAGATGCCCCAAAAAATTTGAAAGCAATTAAAAGAAAAGGGAAAAAGATAATGATATTGAAGACTTAATAGAACATGATGAATTTATATAGATAAATAATTTGAAGACATAGATTCTGAAGAAAGTATCTTTATACAGACAGGTATAGAATACACTCCATCTTTTTCTGAAAATGAGGAATCAAGAAATAGTTGAAGCTAGCACCTCGAGAAGAAGATGAGGAATCAGGAAATAGTTGAAGCTGGCACCTCGGGACCTATAATAGATGATACCCAAGAATATCAGGTGAATACAAACAGGAAATATTAATATATAAAAGAAAATTAAAACAAATTCAAAGGGAAACTTTTTCCTTATCTAATTACGTTGGATTTAGGATAAATTTGCTTAGAAAATTGGGATAAAATCTAGAAAACATCATTTATTTTTCAGATTAAATGTACATGAAAAAGTCATTAAGACATTCAAGATAAGTAAAGTAAAATTAAATCAGAAATAAGAAATACATTAGGAGCCATACAATAGAAATACATTAGGAGCCATACACCTAGTGACCTTGTAATAGAATTCAAAATAGAGAAGAAGCTTGTTTACGAATTCTCAGAGGAAATTTACAATATAGAAATCTAAAATTCAATATTTGTCCTCATTCTTATCATCTTCAAGATAAACATCTTGATCAAACTCTAAGCCTACTACAAGATTTTAAAAGAAAAATAAAATTTTCATCAATATAATAGACCATATTCGATAACATATATGATTTCTTACGTGATATCCAATACCCATCATTCAGATTGTTTTGAAACAAAAGATACTATACATTTTCCTTATTTATTACTGAAATAAGTCAGACACAAACACCTAGGCTTCCCAAGATACAAGAAATAGAAGAAGTCCCCTTACAATTAGATTTAGAGCCTAAACCTTTAATGACAACAGATAGAGTGCCCCTTCAATTATCATTTACTAATACAAGAGTTTTTAGTGAACCAACTAAAAAAATCTATTTCTCATAGATATAACTTACCTTTAATAGCAAAAGATGATTCTTTAAAAAATTATAAGATAAATGGAGAATACTTCAATGTCTTAAAATTCTCTACCATTAATATACTCATAGATACTGGAGCTAATGAAAATTATATTAGTCATAAATTATGTCACCATCTACAAAGATATAAACTCCAAAATACTCATCCTTATATTAATTTTAATGGAGAGATACGTGAAATAGATAAGGCCATAGAAACTATACTAAGATTTGGTAATGAGATTATGTTTGTTAGATTATTAATAGAAATGAGGGATACAATGATACATTAGAAATAATGTTAGGGATAACATTCTTGGATAATGTCCAACTTTATCAGATTACTCCATATAGATTTAGAATAACTTATAATGATAAAATCAGCTACATATCTAGATGAGGAGTGCTATAGTATATATATATTCCTATCGGAATTACTTATTTTATGCTTATATTTTGTATATTACAATAATAATTTTCATCTTACATCTCTTTATAAATTATGTTGTTATATTTGAAAATTTTTTCCTTTTTATTTTATTAGTATTGAATATATTTCTTCATATTATTCAATTATTTCTAATGTAATTATAATATATATATATATATAACCATGGTGTCAGCACCTCCATGGTATGAAGAGCATAACCATGCTTGAAACATGAAAAAAGGCAACAAGCACTTAATGTAGTATCGATTCGTTACCTTGACAACTAGCTTTTGAGGTAAAGTTGGTATCAAAGAACCACAATCTCTGCAGCTAAGTTATAAAAATAGATGATTTTATCATTTTATCTATTAGTATATTAACAGATTTATGACTAATATATCATCTTTTGCAATTAGAGATAAATTATCTATAGGGTTGGTTCAATGTTATTTAATTTATCTTTTGCAATTAGAGATAAATTATCTATAGGGTTGGTTCAATGTTATTTAATTTATCTTGAATATCTTTTTTAGATAATAAAGTTATCATTATTTTATTAGAAGTTAAGTTTACTTTTAAAGCTTTTTCTTTGAATATTTAATTCAAAAAATAAATGATGTTTTCTAGATTTTATTTCAATTTTTTTCCAAATAAATTTATTTTAAATCCAGAATAATTAGATAAAGAAAAGTTTTCTTTTTGAATCTGTTTTGATTTTATTATTTATTAATATTTCTTGTTTGTATTTGCTCTGATATCCTTGGGTTATATCTATTACAGATTTTGAAGTTCTAGCTTTACTTATCTCTTGATTATTTATTTTCAGACAATGAAGTTTATTGTGTATTAGTTTGTATAAAGATACTTTTTTCAAAATCTATGTCTTCAAAATTATTTATCGGTAAATTTGCCTTATTCTATTGACCCTTCAATATCTTCATCTATCTCTATTTTCTTTTTATTTTTTTTTCAAATTTTTAGGGTATCTATTAGCATAATGTCCTATCCCATGGCAATAATAGCATTTACATGCTTTAGAATCTTTCTTATCATTTCTCCTCTTATAAGAAGGTTTCTTAGTCTTTTTATATCCGCTTTTCTTATAWTATGTTGCTTTTCTTTACTTTTATATATATATATATATATATATATATATATATATATATGTATTGACCTGAAGGACTAGAGACTTCAGAATATTAGAATCATCTAAAGAGACTGTAAAATTTGGGTAACGATCAAAAGTAATCGGACCAGTACAAAGACTAGACTCGATTGAACTTCACAAGGAATCATCAAAATTTAAAAATCTAGTATCCCTAAGAACAGCTAGAACGGAGGTATTCGACCCTCTTTCGTAAGAGGTTTGATACCGATCTGGATAAGCCCTATGTGAAGGTACTTGTAATTCCTAGGTTTGTGTTTTTCTAGGGATTTAGATGACAAAAGATGAAGGGATTCAAAAGGTTTAGACAACTGAATGTCTTGTTCCTCAGTTTTTATAATATAATCTGATTTAAACAAATTAAAAGCAGATTTATAAACATGATCTTTAAAAATTTTTGAAATAGTCCAATTATCAATTGATTTTTCAAAATCTTCAATAATTAATTCTTCGAAATTTATCATCATCTTGGGATCTTTAGATGTAGATCTGGACACAGAACTACTCGATGAATCATCATATTGAGATGATGCAATAATATAATGATCTAATGATGCAAGCAAAGGCAGGAGGCGATGCCTTCCATATGCATGAATATATCAAAATTATATAAAATTGAATTTATATATATAAATGTATGAGAAAATATAAGTAAGAAATCTTACTTATAAATCTTGATACAGTTCATCTTCTGATCTTCAGAGAGACTCTAACAGAATGGGATTGGGATATTAGGAGGAGACTATTAATAGGAATTTCTAATGGTAATTTTCCTCCCCGAACTAAGTGGGAGAAGGCCTCCTTATATAGGAATTAGGAGGAGGATTTCTACAGTGAATTTAGGTTAGCACTACAGTTAAAAACCGAGAGCGCTACAGTGTACAATGAGCTACTACAGTGAGCTACAGTGTACAGTAAAAATTTGCTATAGGGATTTTGAATAGTATTTACAATAATTTCTAATGTAGAGACCTACAGTATTATACAGTATTTATACATGGAATTTTCTGGAGAAGTCTACTATTGAAGTAGATCAGCTTCGTCTAATGCTGGTGATGTCACCGAATCTTCCGATGACACTGCCTGGAATTTGGAAGAAGAGGGAACATACTTCAACAACAGCTGTTGCATCTCTTCTGGGGATTTAGCCCCTGCAAGCTTGGTAGCGAGCTGGGATTTCTCTATAAGGAATTGCTTTTGGTCTGGTGTGATAGCTGAAGCCATGATTTTCTGCGAAACCTGCTTGTGTTGGTAGAATTCGATAATAGACTGTACCTGGAATGATGGCAGAATTTTGAACGCTATCCACAATTTAATTCGGAATTTTCTCTGGATAATAGGAATTTTTACTGGGGCATTATACTCTAGGTACCAGGAAAGAACCCATGGTAAATAGAGTTTTGTATGAAACAGAGGTAACATCCTGAAATGGGATTCTTCTGAAAATGGTTTATAGTAGGATTTAAAAGCATTGAAAGCGGTTTTTATATGGGATTTCTGGTTAAGCCATTTTTCGGTTGTCTCGAAAATTTCTCACCACTGGATAAACCAGAATAGAAAGGAAGAGGCTTCATATATACGGGTATCAAAATAGATCAACCATGTATGTTAGCATTTAGGGTTCTAGATATAGAAGGCATTGTATCATGCCTGCTGGTAATCCTAGTAGGTAAATGGTTCCAGATAGAAAGGCTCGCTTTTGCAAGTATCTGCAAAGCCAAATTCATGCTGAAGTTCGCCTTGGCATTGCACCCATGCTACTGGAGATAAAATATTTAGAATTTTGAAAGTAGAATATGCAGGATGTTGGTGGATTTTTTCTAAGAAAAAAATGTTTAATTTTTACCGGTCCACATATTTCTAAAATTGTTTAATAATATATAAGGGTTTTGAGGGGATGGACTGGCTTTTAATACCAATTTCTTCCAAAAAGTTTTTAAATTGTTYGAAAAGGGGATTGTTCGTAAAAAGATTTTTCAATTGAAACAATATTTTGGAAAATAGATTTTTTGATAAAAGGGGCTGATGCCTTAGTAGATTTCTCTACTACAGTATCAGTTTTTTKCCTTGGAGGTTCGTTGTAAGGTACTCCGGGATTGAGACTGAATTTGCCGACTTTGTTGACTCTGAGTAAGGACAATCTCCTTGCCTTTGTTAGACGAAGTTTGCTGAAATTTTGAGGGGAGTTCCTGGAACTCTTTGGAATTTGCAAGAGTTTCCATCAATGCCTGAGATGGAATGCTCGGAATTGATCATAATTGTTGATTGGAATTTGCTGGTTTTTGCTCTTCTCCTTGGCAAATATCAAACCAAGATTTTTTAATGTAATCGGCATTTTGGAGGCTTTTTGTTGGGTATTTTGGGACACTTCCTCATTGGGAGGTTTATCTCTCAATTTTTGGGGTGGCATTCTGCAGAAATTCTCGTGTGAGGAAATCAGGAATGRAATTTGTATCACTTTTGATAAATCAAATATATTGAATATATGTTTTAATGAAGATTTAGAAAAATGTCTTTTGCAAATTTATACTTTATAGGTAACAAAATTGTTTGATTATATAAATCATTTTGAAATTTGTGTATGCATATGATAGTATGAGCAATATGTAGATGTGAAGATTTGTCAACAAAGGATTTTAAATTGGGCAAACAAAAAGAGTTGTTATGAGACAAGGCATTTATCTGAACAGAATATGCTTTAATAAGATTTAAATTTTTAGTTTGGAGTTTCTCTAAGAAAGGAAAAACTAAACAGGTATTTTTAGCTTTGAAAGAAATTGACTCAAAATTTACCTTATAAGGTGTGATCAAAGTTAGGAAGGAAGTTCCTAAGATCACTGGATGACAGATGTCATTAACTACTACAAAGGGAGTTTTTATAGAAACATTTGAATGAACTATAGAAGCTTCAGTCTTRTATTTGACTTGGAGCTTGGAATTGTTAGCCGCTGACAATCTACTATTTGTAGATTCCCGAAATTTACTAGGTACTAGACTCTCTTTGATGCAGTTTAAATYTGCACCTGTATCAAATAATGCTATGGTATCTATAACATAATCAGAAGAGAATTTTAAAGTAATCTTAAAGAGGTATTTCTGAGATGTAATCTCTCTAAAAACAAATAAGAAATCAGGAGGAATTTGATTAATATTTTCTATCTGACCTGGAAGCTCTAAAGGCTCATCTTTCTCAAAATCAGAAGAGGAATTTTCATTATGTTTTGAAAGAAGAATCTATATTATAGCAGAGTCTTGCTTCTGTTTTTCTTTTAAATCTTTAATTTCTTGTTTTATAATTTAATCTCTTGTTGGAGACTAGAAACCGAAACAGAAGATTCTTTTTTATATTTTTTCAAAATATTTGTTAAATCATAAGTGTTTGTAGAAGTCGAAGGTAAAATAGAGGGTTTTTGAAAAGGCTTTTCATCAGACATTGAATTCAGAATTTTTTTTTAAATATTGTTTTTGTAAAACGGGATCAGAAATATATTTAACATTTTCCAAAAGAGTTTGTTGTACTTTAGTAAGAACATTTAAAGAGTATTTTGAAGAATTAGAAGTCTCGGAAGATGATCAAGTATGAATTTCATCAATCTGGAGAGCTTCTTTGGAAGAAGATTTGGACGAATTAGTATCTAAATCAGAATCAATAAGAATATTTGCAATCTTTTCATAAACTTCAGGATCTAAATGAAGTTCATTTAATATTTTAGAAAATTTACAATATCTTTGATAATGACCTTTCCTATGTCATTTATAACACATAACATCTTTTAAATTAGGTTTTTTTCCTCTGATTATGTTTTTTTATTAGAAGAATGTTTTTTAGAATATTTCTTATAGGGTTTTTTTATAAAAATCACCTACGATTTTTGAATATTTTTTATGATAGGATTTCCTATGGGATCTAGAAGAAGATGGTTTACTGCAACGCCATTGCAGTAGGAGGATTTTTCAGGGAAATTTTCAAACTGTCTACAGAAGTTGCCTAACTCCTTTTTAGACTGTTTGAGTTCTCTCTTAAGGGATTGTTGAAGTCTAATATCCTGGCAGAGTTTTAGACCTTCTTTATTAATTTGAGAATTCACTAAAAGTGAATTGGGAATATGGAATGATTTTACTAGAGGTTTCCTCACAGAGTTTATTTCTAACTCTTTCTCCTAAGAGATAAGGTAGACCTGCAAGGAATTTCTCTTTTCAGAAAGGTTGATTACTATCTTCCCTAAGCATAAGCCTAGTTAGGAAAGTATTCTTATAATATTGGAATTCACACCTAAGGTTGGATAATAATTCAACATTTTTATACTTAAGGTGTGATGGATCTTCAATGAAATGGAAGGAAATAGAAAGAATTAATGTGGAAATCGCATCGGAGATGGGTTGTCCATTTGCATCTACAATGAATTTACTAGTTCATCAGTCTTAACGGCATTTAGAATGTCCTGATACTGTTGACTGGTGAGGTAGTAATCCCACCAACCTTTCAGTTGACCAGAGCAACCTGCTATGAGGAGCTCTGTCATAGCCCTATCCTCGGTTCCTATTTGGGTTTTGTAGGCATTTGCTGCCATCGTCATCTGCTATAAAAAGCTAATGATCTGATAATCAGATAAATTGTCTATGTTCCAATCATAGACAGATGAGGCATTGAACCTATATTRAGAAATAGGTTTTGCTACAATAATATCCGAAGCAGTAGAGAAATTTGGAACAGGAACTATTGATGACTGCCAAGTCATCGGATTAATCTTGGGAATCGGTTCAGATTTTGGCTAGAATTGTTCCAATGTTCAATYAGTGTCTGAAGAAGAGGAATTTTCTTCTAAGACATTAATAGTATTGGACTTAGAAGTGGAATCAGGAACGATTTTTCTAGAAGCAGAACATAAGTCTATTCGACTTAATTGGTCTTGGATTGCTCTAGAAAATTCTAATTGATTTTCTCTAATGGWTTTTACAGAGGAATCCGAAATAGAAAAGGGTTTGAAAACAGGAATTTKAAGAGATTTCTTTTCTTCTTTTGAAGAAGTGGATTCATAAATTTTTCAAAAATCATTGGAATGGATTTTTCAATCCTATCCAGTTGTTTTCCTATAGTATTCAAATGATTATTTGTAAAATTATTTTGAGTAATAGAATTTTTTGTATTCTGAAGAATATTTTCAGAAGGGGTTTTCAAAGGAATAGCATCAACAGATTTTGCTAAATGATCTATTTTTATACCGCAGATTGGTGGATGATTTGCTTAAATTTTGTGGAAGCCAGAAAGAGACTGCCACTCAGGAATTTTCTTAGATGAAGTCGTAATTGGCTAAATAGAAGAAAAATGATATTTAACTTTATTTGGAATTATATAATATAATTCAAACCAATCAAAAAATAAAATATGTATCTTATTTGAAATGACAAAATCATAAATATTTTTCTTGAATTTGTTTTCTTTTAGAAAGGAATTTTTCAAAGAACTAAATTCTTTTTGCAGAATTTTTATCAGAATAAAAATCATCATGTAACATATTTTTATCTAATTGAAAATCTTTTGAGATTACATTTAATTCATTTTGAGCATTTTCTGTACAAATAATTTAAACAACTAAATCCAAAGTTGGTACTTAGGATTATGTCCTTACACTTGAAGGATCAAAGATCCGACAAAAGGGAACAACGGGTAAACCCGCAACAGAGGTTCCTTACGGAACTTGAGGCCAATATATCTTAAACTGAAATTTGTAGGCGGTAGAACCGGCCGAGCATAAATTTATAAACAAATAAAGAATAAAAAAACAAAAAAATAATTTAGAATTTAATGATGCAAGCAAAGGCAGGAGGCGATGCCTTCCATATGAATGAATAAATCAAATGATATAAAATTGAATTTATATATATAAATGTATAAGAAAATATAAGTAAGAAATGTTACTTATAAATCTTGATACAATTCGTCTTCTGATCTTCAGAGAGACTCTAACAGAATGGGATTGGGATATTAGGAGGAGACTCCTAATAGGAATTTCTGATTATAATTCCTATTAGTAGTAGAGAAATCTACAAAGGCATCAGCCCTTTTTATCAAAAAATCTATTTTCCAAAATATTGTTTCAATTGAATCAGGAGGAAAAATACCATCAGAAATTCCTATTAGGAGTCTCTTCCTAATATCCCAATCCCATTCTGTTAGAGTCTCTCTAAAGATTAAAAGACGAATTGTATCAAGATTTATAAGTAAGACTTCTTATTTATATTTTCTTATACATTTATATATATAAATTCAATTTTATATCATTTGATTTATTCATGCATATGGAAGGCATCGCCTCCTGCCTTTGCTTGCATCATTAAATTCTGAATTATTTATTTGTTTATTTGATTCTTTATTTGTTTATAAATTTATGCTTAGCTGATTCTATCGCCTACAAATTCCGTAAGGACGTAATCTTAAGTACCAACTCTAGATTTAGTTGTTTAAATTATTTGTTTATTTAAGTTCCATATTATTAATTGTTTGTTTGTTTACTTTCTATAAACTCTGATTGTTAGAAATTCAAGAATATTCCTTCTATGACCTGATTTCTTCTTCATCTTTGGTATACATTCTTTGGTGATCTATCTCCATCTTCCGATCCTCAGTGTTGAATTGGATTATTTAATGGAGTGCACCTAAGTTCAAATCCCGCCTCTGGAGGTCACAGGTTCGAAACTCCACTRGCATTGGTCAGCGCAGTAAGGCCCGTGTGAGGCAATAAGACGTGGTCCTGTCAGGTAAGAGAGGAATAGGTAATCTCGACGTACTGGGTCCAGTGTTGGAGTGCCGTATCCTAACAGTTTAAACTTTTGGGATAGGTGGTTCCATTGCCTTATGATTTATTTTCTTCTAAGACATTAATCTTATTGGACTCAGAAGTGGAATCAGGAGCGATTTTACTAGAAGCAGAGGATAAGTCTATTCGACTTAATTGATCCTGGATTGCTCTAGAAAATTCTAATTGATTTTCTCTAATGGTTTTTACAGAGGAATTCAAATAGAAAAGGGTTTGAAAACAGGATTTTTAAGAGATTTCTTTTCTTCTTTCAAAGAAGTGGATTCAGAAATAATGAATTTTTTAGAAATCATTGGAATGGATATATATATATATATATGTATATATATATATTATAGTATAAAAAGTATCTCCTTTGTATTATACCTTGTAATGAAGATATAAAAGTTGTATCTTCAAAAAATTCATTCTAGACCTAGCAAATCTTTCTTTATTTTTTTACAAAAGAACATCTTCCATCTAATTTTCTATATTTATACCTTACGCTTGGAGTTAGAAAATGAAATCAGGCTCTGCTAGTAATCTTTGAAAGGGCAGCAAGGGAAGTTAGCCTAGAACTACAGGTGGAGGCTAAAACGCTGAATACCAGGAGATTTTCTTGGTCAAAACGATATAAAGGTATGGAAGCATGTTGGACATTTTCTTTTGTGATTAAGATAAAAATATTTGTTATGTCTTGGCTGGATATTTAAAATGATAAATTTTTGGAGAACTATTTTGCCTGATTCATTTTTAGTTATTCTAAAAGTTGGTGAAATATTTGTGCTATATATATATATAGGCATAAAACTTTCAATAGAGAGAATCAATACTACTTCATAAATGAATGTGATTATGATTTTGTATTATCATGATTTTGCTGTTCTTTATATATATAATGATCTATTCTCACAGTTATTAAAATCTTCATTTGAAATATACTC
This sequence comes from Rhazya stricta, assembly GCA_001752375.1. Taxonomy (NCBI): domain Eukaryota; kingdom Viridiplantae; phylum Streptophyta; class Magnoliopsida; order Gentianales; family Apocynaceae; genus Rhazya; species Rhazya stricta. Next base: position 1,803,388 of record MEJB01000011.1, on the reverse strand, counting down.
GTCATTATTATTAATAGTTAAATCTTCTAAGCCTAATATAAAATTGTCTATTTCGTAACTAGAATTTCAATATCTTATGTTTGTCTCAAAAGGTGAACGGGCTCTCATACCAATCATGGGACTAGGATAAGCYTGGTTCATAATCATTAAAAATTCATCTATCTTTATTATAACTATATCAAGTCAAGGAAAGTATCTAGAAATAAAGCATTTTACTTCAAGTAATCATAAATCCTAACCACAGTTAGGCCAATTTATTGCTTAACGATTAAAAAAAAAATCCAACATGCTTCCTTACTTTTCTTCCGCTTTGACCAAAATTTGTTCGGGACTTTTACCGGGCGTTTTAGCCCAACTTTCCATTCCCGTGTCGTTCTTTTAGAGAAATCCAGCATAGCCTCTAGGTGTATGGTTGAAAGATTTGGGGTATAAACTTAGCTCAATATAGAAAAGATATATGAACAGAAAAGTTCTAAGCTTTTATTGATGAGGAGAACATTTTACAAGTAGAGAAAATATTTTCTTCGATGCCCTAGAAAGGCTTACATACTTCTTATTTATACTAGATTTCAAATTTGAAATTTGGATTTCAAACTACTTCACATTAGAGTCGGTGGACTTGAGGTCCTGACTTTATATTCTATTTATGCTAGTCATTATCTTTCTTTGTGCAATAGTTTAAAAAACCTTTTCTAAAAATTTATTCCTACTAGATAAACTTCTTATTTCCTTGCATGCATATATTCGACTATAACTCTTTTATTCTATTTCAGCTTGGTCTCTTAAATTTCAAAGAATTCTATTCAAATTTTATTTTCTTCCTCTTCTTTAACCGAATTACAGCTTTATTAGCTTCAGTTTTAGTTTAATTATTTGCCTAAAATTCCTTCCTAAAACTTCACCTTTCCATCATGATTTCTTGTATCATTCAGTCGAGCTTACCTCTCCAAAACTCAGTCGATTGTTCTCCATTTYAGTTTAACTTTTAGCCAAAACTTTTCTCCCAACGCATGGAAGAAATATGGCAAAACTCCTATCCGATTTTGGAGTTTTAGCCAAAGTATTACAGCTGCTATTTCTTGGATGTGTGCTCTCCGATTCCTATGGAGTCTTAGCTAGAAATCTAGCAGTTGTCCATGGAGTTGTCTGAATTTTAGAAGACTTAACTAATTTGATGACAACTACCTATACATGCGTCAAGAGCTTAGATTTTAATAGTTCAATTTGAATTTTAACTCTAGTTACAGCTGCAATGTTTTGTTTCCCTCTTTTCATTTGCTGGGCGATTCCTTCTTCCTGTCTCAGCTTTGATTCTTTTGCATAGAATTGCTATAAGAGCTGTCCATTGTGTGTTGTCCGAATTAGGAATGAATTAGCTATGTGTTGTCTAAATTTTATGATGTTTTACCTAAGCTAAGTATAGCTGTCTATTCCATGATGTGCTATCCAAATTATAAAAGCCTTTTAGTTAAGATTATGCCAGCTGTCACCTTTGAAGAAGACAAATGGAATTTGATTCCTTCATTTGGAAAGAAAACAATTGGCATTCTCTTCTTTCTTGCTCCACTTTCTAGCTGAATTTTTCCTCTCCAAAACAGCTTAGATCTCTCTGTTAAGAACTATTACAAAATCTGACTTGAGCCTGCCCCCATTTCCGTTATGCTTGACCAATTTCTTCTCTCCTTCTTACATTAATATTTAGTTAAGTTTTACACTCCTAAACAGCTGAAGTACACTTGTGCATGTACTCTACAAAAATTCAGAAAACACATCTGTCTTCATCTTTTACCCCATCAAAACACTACTAAAATCCCAGCCAAAAATCAAGAGTGAAGTGAGGAAGAGTGCATAGTAGCAACTGGTTACACTTCACACTCTTGTACATTCATCACTCGCCAAAGGAAGCAAGGCTTCAATCCATTTCCATACTGCAAAAATTGCAAGTAGCACCTGACAGTAGAACTTTTTTGATTAATCAAGTCCCAAGCAAGTTCCTTCCATCATCTAAACTTCCAAATATGTCCGATTTTCATCATACTCTAGATCACTATTATTTTAATGTGAATTCCTCCAACCTTTTTTTTAATTAAAATTATGCAAATGTGCCTATTTTATTTAGCGTACTCTAGACATAATTTCGATAGTTCTTGTATGCTTAATTTGAATTTCTTATCAACTGCTTTTCCATAAATATATTTGAAATTTCCTCTAAAATTATTTTTGGCAAAAATTGCAAAATTAGATTTCCTCATAATTATTTTTTGAACATACTATTTTATGACATTGATCAAATATTATTTCCTGGAAAATATTATTGCAACATTTATGAAAAAATGTTCATGGAAAATTTTTGAATTATGAATGACATACTTGTGATCTCTACTGATTGATTTTTATCGAATTATATTGAAAACGTGTTTGAGATCACTAATGAATTAGTTGATGAATTGAGTACTCAATTGGTAAGCTCTGAATAAATGGTATGGAGGGTAAAGTATAGTACTTGATTAGTTCTCAGTACGAGGACCTCTTGAGTTAGTTCGAGGGACAGTATCAGAGTTAGACAACCTTTGGCCAATGACTGGGTGGTCGGTGGCAGATCGGGAGTGTGTTTTGCAGACGGTCGCTTCATTTGGTACCTAGATCCAATATGGACAGTCGTACCCTTGGTTAGGAGGTTTAACTCAGGGACGAGTGACTCTTTTCTATCCTAGCTAGTGGGTACCATTGATTGTGCAAAGTGATAAGGTAGAAAATCGCATGCGTAAAATTTGGAGGGATAAGGCCGATATTACTAGACCCCACAATGTTTTGGGATAAGGCCGATATTACTAGTCCCTGCAATGTTCTACTCTGCGGTAACTAAGCATTATCATGTGATTCATTCTTATTGCAAATATTTGTATCATTTCTCTGATCAATTGTCTTGTTATCAAACTGCTTGAAAACTGCTTCACATAGTGGCTTTTATCATATCCTCGAACTTATTTTATAACTATATTTTCTAACTCACATTGCACACATGCAAACTTATTGACCTAAAGATCAAAGTCTTTCCTTTGTTTTGTAGGTGTCGGTCTATTATTGGATAAGTGCTAGAGCATCACTACTATTTTAATCTTTTTTTTTCTATGATGTATTATTATGTTCTAAGTATGTAACTATAACCACAATCCTTGTTGGATTGTATTTCTAGATGTTTTATTGAGGATCTTCATCTTTTAGTATTGACTGCCGAGAGGGAGACGATGACTTGTTTGCTCGCAGTCATACCTAGGGTACAGTGGAGGCGTCAAAGGTGTTATTAAAGCCTAAATTATGAGATCTATAAGATTTTGTGGGTATTTGGAAACTATTAGGATGAATGTGTTTTGGGACTATAGCTGTACTAAGTAATGATGATTGAATTAGTCCATTTTATTGTAAGACGTCGAGAACCCGAGTGCAGGAAACCCTAAAGCCTAGGTTTTATAGACTTGAGCGTGGGTAGATAGGAACTCAATGCCTATTGTTCTCCTAGGTAAATAGGTTAAGTAATTATTTCGAGAAATCTCATTGGTTTTGATGCTAGCTAGCTAAGGACTTTTTGCTCAAAAATGATAAGCATTCGAACTTGTAATTAACACGCCTAGTAGCTTTATTATGGAGTTTGAATGGTTATTGTGTATAGATATGGCACATTAGACATGAACATGTGGTCAACAAAATACCTCTGAATCAAGAGGTAAAGGAAGGCCATGTAAGACACCTGCAAGTACGACTGAGAATGGGTATGGGATGATACAAATTCTTCTAGACAGACTACGCCAATTCCAACTGAGAAACCAACTATAGCATGTGCATTAGATAGGATGACAACATTGATGGAAATGGCGCTACAAGGAAGGTTGCCAATTTAGAAAAATGAGGAGGATGAGGCATTACAACAATTCATGAGATTTCAGCCTCCCAATTTTTTCAAAGAAACATAACGAGAAGATAAGGTGGAACAACGGTTGGAAAAAAACAGAGGACATATATGAATTCGAGAAGAACCACATTGGCCATTTTCTAGCTAAGAGGGCCGCCCGAGAATGGTGGGCGAGGACCCAAGAAGTCTAGGAAAGATAGGATGAACCAATATATTAGGACAAGTTCGTGGAGGAATTCGAGAAAGTTTTCATATCTCTCTGGATCAGGAAGAAAAAGGAAGATGAACTCTAGACTTTACAGTAGGGAAGCATGATGGTTAGCCAATATGCCACAAAATTGTAGAAGCTGTCCAAGTATTGCCTATGATTGATTAACACCGAGGAAACACAAAACTCGATAGTTTATCAAGGGCTTATGACTTGAACTACAGCGAGCTTTGGCACCCATTCCACCGACCACCTATAGTGTTGTTATAGAAGCCGCAACTCTTACTGAGAATAGTGATAAGATGTTAGAGGTAAGAAAGCAAAGTCTAGGATGCAGGAGTTCTTTTCAAAAGTGCCCTAATGACAAAAGGTGGCAAGGGCATCTGGATAATTTTAAGAAAGGAAAGCATATTACCCAATCGCCTCCGCTTACCAGTATCACATGCGAATACTGTGGCAGGTGGGGAATTGAGAAGCATAATATAGGAGGTAGAATCACCAGTGTATTCTTTGTAGCAGTTCAAAACATTTTGCCCATGCATGTCCATAGAGGACCAACCCTCATTAGGAAAGTTTAGGAGCTAAACCAGTAGGACCTCGAACTCTTCCAGTAAACAAGCCTGGGAGACCTTCAGTCAAGGCATGGGTCTTCGCAATAAAGAAGGGATATGTGAGCGAAGATTTCAATATAGTGGAAGCTATTCTATTAATCTTTACTCATAAAACTCAAGTTTTAGTAGACCATGGATCCACTCATTCATTAATAGCGCCCCACACTTTACAAAATATTTGCCTAACACCTGTACTAAATTGATATGTCACTACTTAGTAAGTACTTTGACGGGAGAAACTTTAACTACTGATATCGTATATATAACCTGAGTGTGAAATCTTTGTGGGGTAACTCTACTTCCTGAAAATTTGATAGTATTATCCCTTAAGGACTGTGATGTAATACTAGGCATGAATTGGTTATCACGACATTATTCACACCTTGATTGTAGAACAAAGACAGTCAAGTTCGGTTTTCCAGAGGGTATTGTATTACAAGGTGATAAGGGTAAGTCCAGGAACCCAATCATTTAAGTCGTTAATGTTAGGAAGTTACTTAAAAAGGGTGGCCAAGGATACTTAGCTTACCTGATCAACCAATCAATAGACATGTCAAAAATAGAGAGGGTGCCTGTAGTAAAAGAATACACAGACGTATTCCCCTCCGAATTAACTCCTAACCTCCTAAGAGAGATGAGAGTTCCATATAAACTTGGTTCTAGGAGCAGAACCCATCTCGAGGACTCCGTATCAAATGTCACCAGCTGAATTAAAGGAGCTGAAGGAATAACATCAACAACTTTTGGAGCAAGGATTTATCAGACCAAGTGTATCGCCTTAGGGTGCACCAGTGTTATTTGTCAAGAAAAAGGATAACACTTTGAGAATGTGTATCGATGACAAAGGGTTAAACAACATGATTATTAAGAATAAATACCCTCTACCTCTCATTGATGAACTGTTTGACCAGTTGTAAGGTACTGGACACTTCTCAAAGTTAGATCTGAGACAAGGTTATTACCAAGTTAGAATACGGGAGAAGGATATCCCGAAAATGGTGTTCAATACTAGATATGGACATTTCAAGTTTGTGATGATGTTTTCTAGACTCACAAATTTGCCAACAACCTTTATGGACTTGATGCACAAGATATTCTAGGCCTTCCTGGATAATTTTATGGTCATTTTTATCGACGACATTTTGATCTAGTCAAGAACCYGAAAGAGCATGAGCAACACGTGAGATTAGTATTACAAGCTGAGAGATCATTAGCTATACGCAAAATTCAACAAATGTCAATTTTGGCTAAGTTAGGTTTCCTTCTTGGGTCATGTAATCTGGTAAGAARGGCTGGTAGTTGATCCATCCAAAGTTGAAGTGGTGGCCAACTATAAGAGATCTGAAACTCCTATAGAAATCTAAGTTTTTCTCCGATTGGTAGGATGCTATCGACGCTTTATCCAAGACTTCTCCAAAATTGCCAACCCATTGACCAAGCTGACACAGAAGAATGTGCCATTCAAATGGAGAGAGAATTGTGAACATAGTTATCAAGAGTTGAAGAAAAGATTGACATCTGCACCTGTACTAGCTCTGCCAGAGGTATGAAAGAAATTCTCACTCTACACAGAGCTTCTRAAGATGGAATAGGCGCTGTTTTGATGAAAGAAGGCCATATTGTGGCCTATGCCTCTCGAAAAAATAAACCTCATGAGTTGAACTACCCCAAACACGACTTGGAGTTAGCTGCCATTATGTTCTCCCTAAAGAAATGGAGATACTACTTATACAAAGCAGAGTATGAGATTTTCACGGATCACAAAAGTCTCAAATATTTGTTCACCTAGAAAGACTGGACTACAAGGCAAAGGTGATGGATAGAATTTTTGGAGGAATACAAATGTCCAATTAACTACCACCCCGAAAAAGCCAATGTTGTAGCATATGCTCTCAATAGAATGATAAAGCTGCCATGCTGCAATTGCAGAAAGTGAAATATTTGGAGCGAATCACAACCTCTAAAGCAAAGGTGACCAAGGAAAGGATCTTGATGGCAAATATTTCTGTTGCCTCCAACTTAAAGCAAAAGATTAAAGAAGTTCAGGAGCTAGACGAGGAGACCCAAAGATTAAAAAAAAAGGTAAAATCTGAGAAGTTACTTGACTTTAATATTGATCATGAAGGGGTAATCTACTTCAGAAACAGGATCTATGTACCTAACAATGACAAATTGAAGGTAAGCATTCTAAATGAAGCTCATTGAAGCCGTTTACTATCCACACACTGTACGTGACTACATGCCTAACATGCCAGAAAGTGAATACAAAGCATCAATGACCAGGAGGAAACCCCTATCATACTAGAGTGGAAGTGGGAATGTGTGACTATGGATTTTGTGACAAGTCTGCCTAATACTTAGGGAAACAAAAATTTGTTTGGGTAGTGGTCGATTGCGTAACCAAATTAGCTCATTTTATTCCAGTCCACATCAAGTACCCTTTGGAGAAATTAGCAGAGTTGTATATACAGGAAATCATGAGACTCCATTGCGTGCTAGTAAACATCATCTCAGACCAAGATAAGAGATTTACCTCTTGATTTTGGCTGAAGTTTCAAAAGGCATAGGCATGACTGCACTACGACAGACCCCCAAATAGACGGACATTAGAGAGGACCACACAGGTCCTGGAGGACATGTTGCCAGCATCTGTCATGGATTTTGATTTCAAATGGGCGGACAATCTAGCACTGACAGAATTTGCAGACAATGACAGCTACTAGTCATCGATCAGTATGCTACCCTATGAAGCACTCTATGGGAAAGATGTCGATCACTAATTGCCTGAGAAGAAATGGAAGAAAGGCAAATCTGAAAAGACAACCAGTCACTAGACATGCAGGAAACATATCGAAAGGCTAAAATAGTTCGAAAATGGTTATTAGCTGCCCAGAGCTAATAGAAACGTTATGCTGACAATTGACAGCGAGATTTGGAGTTTAAAGAAAGTGATGAAGTCTTTTTTGAAGCTGAGGCCCCACCTAGGAATTGTCTAACACTTAAGGGGCGATAAGTTAAGTTCTAAGGTATATCGGACCATTTGAGGTTTTGGAGAAAATAAGAACAGTTGTGTACAGAATCACACTGCTAACTGAGTTAACTGGACTTCATGACCATGTGTTGCAACTCAAGAAATACACCCATCACTGAAGCATGTGATAAATGAGGCAAAAATTGAGTTGTATCCCAATCTATCATATGAGAAAAGGCCAGTATGGATATTGGAAAGTAGTGTTAAGAAATTATGAAACTAAGAGATGCAGCTAGTTAAAGTTCAGTGGGAACATTATGGGATTACAGAAGCAACATGGGAATCAGAGAATTGCATGTGGTAGAAGTACCTCGAAAATTTTCATGACTAAGTGACCGACGTCTATGAGAGTAGATACAATTTTAGGACTTGGTATACCTAGGTGTAAAATAGTTATTAGGCCTAGAATTGGAGTAGAATATTAAAGAATTCTATTCAAATTTCATTTTCTTCCTCTCCTCTAACCAAATTACAGCTTCATTAGCTTCAATTTTACTTTAATTTTTTGCCTAAAATTCCTTCCTAGAACTCCATCTTTCCATCGTGATTTCCTGTTATCATCTASCTAAGGCTACCTTTCCAAAACTCAGTTGATTGTTCTCTATTTCAGTTTAATTTTTTGCCAAAATTTTCCTCCCAATGTATGGAAGAAATGTGGCAAAACTCCTACCTATGTGTTGTCTAATTTTGTGTTACAGCTGCTATTTCTTGGGTGTGTTCTCTCTGATTCCTATGGAGTCTTAGCTAGAAATCTGGCAGTTGTCCATGGATTTGTCTGAATTTTAGAAGGCTTAACTAATTTGATGACAACTACCTATACATGCRTCAAGAGCTTAGATTTTAATAGGTCAATTTGAATTTTAACTCCAGTTATAGCTGTAATGTTTTGTTTCCCTCTTTTCATTTTCAAGATGATTCCTTCTTCCTATCTCAGCTTTGTTTCCTTTGCCTAGAATTGCTATAAGAGCTGTCCATTGTGTGTTGTCCGAATTAGGAATGAATTAGCTATGTGTTGTTTGAATTTTATGACGTTTTACCTAAGCTAAGTACAGCTGTCCATTCCATGATGTGCTATCCAAATTATAAAAGCCTTTTAGTTAAGATTATGCCAGTTGTCACCTTTGAAGAAGACAAATGGAATTTGAATCCTTTATTTGCAAAGAAAACAATCGGCTATCTCTTATTTCTTTCTCCACTTTTTGGCTGAATTTTTCCTCTCCAAAATAGCTTAGATTTCTCTATCAAGAACTATTACAAAATTTGACTTGAATCTGCCCTCATTTCCATTCTTCTTGATCGATTTCTTCCCTCCTTCTTACATTTACATTTAGCCAAGTTCTATATTCCTAAACAGTCGAAGCACACTAGTGCATTCACTCTGCAAAAATTCCAGAATATACATCTCTTCTTCATCCTTTACCCCATCAAAACACTACTAAAATTCCAACCAAAAATTGAGAGACAAGTGAGGAAGAATGCATAGCAGCAATCGGTTACACTCCGCACTCTTGTACGTTCATCACTTGCCAAAGGAAACTAGGCTTCACTCCATTTTCGTACTGCATGACCGTAGAACGTTTCTGATTAATCAAGTCCCAATGTGAGTTCCTTCCGTTTTTTAAACTTTCAATATGTCTAGTTTTTATCCTACTCTAGATCATTGTTAATTTAATGTGAGTTCCTCCAACATTTTTTAAACTTCACAAACATGCCTATTTTATTTAAGCGTACTCTAGATATAATTTCAATAATTCTCACACCCTTACTTTGAATTCCTTATCAACAACTTTATTCCGTAAACATATTTCAAATTCCTCTAAAATTATTTTTCTTGAAAATTGCAAAATTGAATTTGCTCAAAATTATTTCTGAACATATTATTTATATTTTTTCAGATCTTGTTTGTTGGAAAATTATTGTTGCAAAATTTATGAAAAACTATTCAGAGAAAATTTTTGAATCATGGATGACACACTTATGATCTCTACCGATCGATTTTACTGAATTATATTGAAAATAGTTTTGAGATCACTAGTGAATTAATTGATGAATTAACAAATTGAAATTAAGTACTCAATTGACAAGCTTTAGATAACTAGTCTGGCAAGCAAAGTAGTATGATTGGCTGGTCCCTAATACAGGCGATAGTATCTGGTGAGCCAACCTTTGGCCTAAGACTGAGTAGCTAGTGGCAAATCGTGGATGCRTCAAGCAGACGGCCGCGTCATTCGGTGCCCAAATCTGATTGTGGACAGTCGTGCCGCTAGTTAGGAGGTTTAACCTGGGGGCATATGGCTCCCTTGTACCCTAGCTAACGGGTTTCACTGATTGTATGAAGTGATAAGGTAGAAAATCACATGCATAAAATTTGGAAGGATAAGGCCCTGCATTAGTAGATCCTATAGAGTTTTACTCTACAATAGCTGTGCATTATCATGTAATTCATTCTTAGTGTAAATGTTTTTATCACTTCTCTGATCAACTGTTTTGTTTATCAAATAGCTCGAAAGTTGCTTCACATAATGGCTTTTATCATATCCCTGAAAATGTTTTATAACTATGCTTCTAACGTACATTGCATAGGTGCGAAACTCAGGGAGCTAGCACTCATAGTCTTTCCTTTGTTTTGTAGTGACAGATACGGATATGGAGACTTTAGGTTTTGGGAACCGGAGCTAGGAGTGTTAGTCTATTACTAGAAAGTGCTAGAGCAACATTACTATTTTAATCTTCTTTTATATGATATATTATGTTTTAAATATGTAATTTTAACCACAATCCTTGTTGGATTGTATTTCTAGGTGTTTTATTAAGGATTTTCATCTTTTCTAAATGATAGTACTGACTGTGAGAGGTAGATGATGACTCGTTCGGCCTCAATCATAACTAGGGGATGATGGAGGCGTCAAAGAATTACCTTAGTTGGAGCTATCATAACTGATGAATGCATTTTTTTACCTCCATATGCTCAAAATCCTTTTCTAAATGTAGCTTTTGTTCCTTAAAAGCCAACCTTTAATCTAATACCTCGTCTGTAGTGAATATCATTTTCAAGGAATTTTAAAATTCCTTTCTTTTTCATCAGAATGAATGGCAAATGAATTTGCTTTATTGAGCTAAATAAAGTGGTACGCTGTGTATGTTAATGAAATTTCAAGATTAAAAAGTTAATTGTTTAAAATGCAAATACCAGTATATGTTAGTTTTGAATGACCCCCTTAAAGTTAATTTATAAGGACGATCGTATCATTTTATGCGAATATATCATAATTTTCCACTTTATATTATGTTTCCATAAATTTATCATTTGCATTTTGTATAAGCTTTAGTAATGTAGTTTTTTGTAGCTAAAAATTGCTGTAATGTTTTTTTAAGTAGAATATTGTTGTAATGTTAGATTAGCCGGTTGAGATGCACGCATTAAATAGCAACAAAAGACTCATGTGTACAAGGTAAATGTTGATCGATTTGTATTTTTCTTAGTTTAATAAAAAAGATAAATGTAATCTTAATTTATTGATCATTATTCAAGTTATTAGGTATAAAAGTTACGATTTAATGTACAAAATTATTATATGATAGTTTTGATAGGTATCAAATGAAATCGTAAAATAATAAATAAATTCAAATGCCCTAAATCCTTTTTGCTTTTGTGCCTGTTATGAGGGGAGGGGTTGGGGGTGGGCATCGATGGTTCTTTCAAGATTGTGTGCACATTTCAGATGTTAACAAAAGGTGGAGTGGGCATCAATGCTTTTGATGATAAGGTTTGGAAAGTAATTGAACCGAGCGACTCCTTCTAAAATGCGCCTACATGAGGTGGCGATTCTTAACCTACACTTGATTATTTTGGAGGATATTGTTGATGTGGGCATCCATGGACCAAACCATGTCGGCCTTAAACCTTAGACACAAGTTCTACTTAAATTGGATCCTACTTTTAAARTAATAAAAGGCCAATTGTTTAACTAATCACTTGAATTAAAGCCAGGATTAGTTGGACCCACTATTGCAATTTTCATTATTCTTTTTAATTAATATTTTCTTTTTTAGGGTTTTTAATGACCAAATGCTATGATAATAATTGTATGTTATATATGACTAATTTTAAGGCCTGCTTAGAAATATTAAATCCTAAGACAATTTTTACATTTTCTTTTGTTTTCTAGAGTTGAATTTCAAGAAAAGTAAATAAAAATAAACATATATATTGTAACTTTCAATTTATCCTTGAATTAATTTGGAGGGTAGAAGAACATTTATTTAGTACTATAATAATTGAATCTAAAATTTAATCTTGATAAATATATATATCAATGAGTGATAGTATAAGTGATCAGGAACATTTTATCCTCTATAAATCTTTCTTGATCCAAACATAAAATAATCGGAATTGAAAGTTTAGAATATCGGATGATTTAAAAAAAAGCTATAAATATGTATTTGATATTGTAGAGGTTAAAATCATAAATCATTTTTGCATCATACTTGTGATTAAATTTGTTATTTATTTACTTATAATCATATTTGTACACTTTAGCAAACCTAGCTGGAACTACATCCATAGCTTTGGCTAATAAGGAAGAAGTATGGTGTTTTTCCGTTTTTGCCGAGGACGAATCATGGTTAGCTATCATGGAACCTTATATTGGTACAGTTGTCTGTCACTAGAAAAGCAGGCCCACTTGTCTATCTCAAAACTTCCCCACTAATGGTTGGGATCTTAAGTAGAGTACGTAGATTCATTGACTCTTTTAAGGTTGTCTTCGGCTTATTAGTCAACTCACAAGTTTGGACAAGTTCTTCAATGAAGTAAAACACCCTTTCACAATATAAAAATTATTTATTTACATTTTACAAGAAAATAAGTTTTTTATTATATTTTTAAAATTTTTATTTCAAATTATAAAATTCCATTCAAAATAACATTGAAATTAAAAAATTCCTTAAATATAATTACAAATTTTAAATTTTTCAATACTTATATTTCCAATTTTTTTTCACTCTAGCGAAAAAGTTACTTTCTATATGCTAAGGCTAATCCAAATAGAGTTGCTCTTTCATCTCTTTCATCTAAGTTTATATTTTTTAACTGCTGAATTTCTTCTTCTTCTTTTTTTTTAAAAAAACTGTTTAAAAATTTAATATATTCTTTTAATTTTTTCAATAGAATTAATAAGAAAAGTGTATTTCAAAAAAATATTTCTAGGTTACATTTTCAAAAATCTTTCTTTTTCAACTTCTTTAACTAAAAACTGTTTTGAGAAGCAATKGATAATCGTTCAGAAAAGCTTTTAGCTTCAAAAAAGAAGGTTAAAAGTAGTTGTATATAATAAAGGAGAAGAGCCTAATAGTTTGATATGTAAGTGTGTGTGTTTCTTTTTCTTTTCTTTTTCATTTTTTACAACWAATCTTCCATCTTCCCTAATTTTCCAAATCATATATATTTGGATGCTACTTTAATGGATACTAATTAYGTTGCCCCTCCGTCCAAAACTAAATATTTGCATTGAAATTGATTTGACAACAATTTCTCCTTAATAATTAATCATGCTAGTAGTAGTGGTCGTGTGTTTGCGTAACTCATGTCCCTCAAATTAAGGAGGTCAGTTGTGCAATTTTCTATGAAAATACATGTTTATTTTAAGAAATTAGACAGTTATTTTGGAACACCCAAAAATGGAAATGTAAATGCTCAAACCTAGGTAGAGATAGTATTATAAAGGGTTCAGTACAAAAAACCTCCTATAGTTTAGTAAAAGTGTCAAGTTTCTACCTAAAGTTTCAAACTTGATCACTTATCCCCTACTTAACAGAATTAATTAATTCTGTGACAAAAAAGTTTTATGGGTGCCATATATTAGCATTAAAATGTCATTCTTACACTTTTTTTTTAACTCTTTGAATCAAAATGACAGAAATACCCCTCAATCTCTTTTACATCCCTAACCCCATAGATTTAAAAAAAAAAAAAAAAAAGAAAGGAAAGGAAAGAAGAACATGGAAATGACTTGTAGAAAGTTGATGAAGAGAGGTAGCAATGGTGGAGATGGTGGCAGGAGGAGAGGGAAGGGGAAGTGGAAGTAGCGGTGGGAGGAGCAGGAAGGAGAAGGGGCAGTAGTAGTGGTGGCAGTATATATGTTGCTTCATGGCATACTTATCCATAGCATATACAATGAGAACATAAATTGCTAAAATTACCACCGTGTAGATCCAAGACACTGCAAATAAACAACAATATTGGTGTTGTGACCAGTAATTTTCAACTAGTACATGATCCCATATTGGGAAAAAAAAAAAAAAAAAACGAAGATCGAAAAGAATCTCCATCATTTTTTCCCAAAGGCCAGTTGTTCTCAAGCGGTCCTGTTCCTCGTAACTCTGATTGCTTTACTGAGAACTCCACGATTGTACCATATTCATTTCATAAAACTATTGAAATTGTAAAACCCTAGAATTTTTTGCCAGCTAATTATCGTTATAGAATCGTGTGTATCGCAATTATAATTTTAGTTGAGATACTGAGAATTAGATATTTCTAAGAATAGATTATTTCATCAATTGTGTACAGATTATGTTAAGTCCAAGTTATATTGGGGTTCATTTGGACAAGAATGAATCCGAACGTTTTCCTCAGTAGAACTAAAATGTCTATCTCGAACCCTAATTCAAATTTGTTCTATTTCTCATTTGATGTGATCAACAGGATAGGGACTTACACCATCTTGCATACATGCAAGGACTGCCTTTAAAACTAACCTATAAGAATGCCTTTGCAAGCCTTTTAGCTTATTATTTCCTTGTTCCTTTTACTTTCTCTTCTTTGATGCATCACCAACCTACTACATGAACCCAAAACCAAATTTAAATCCCACTTTTTCATGTACTTTCGTCCTATTTTTGTCTTATTCCTACACATATACTCTTCCTTTCATTTCTTTTGGCTATAATTATAAGATTGCACTCTGTCGTTTCTTTTATCTTCCCCTATAAGTGTTGCACCCTCTCATTTCCTTAAGCTGCCTCACGATATTACCTCTCTTCATTTTTCTCTTTTGCATTCGTTTTCCTTTTTCTCCCTCATTCCTTTATATTTCTTCTCACCAAAACAAAGAAGTCTTCTCTGTTGACTGAAGCTCGATAGCTACTGCCCAAGTTTCTTCTTGCTGCTAAGTGGAACTAAACCATTGAAGTTGTCTCTCTTAGCCATTTAGTGCTGCCGTGTCACCTTTCTCTCAATGCTGCTGTTCAGCCGCCTAGCAACCAAGAAAATTAGCATCTTCTTATCCCAAGGTAAGTGAGAAAACACTCTCCTTCCTCGTTTAAATGAAGTACTAAGAGATGGATGATAGAAAGCCTTTGGGTTTAGTTATTCTACCTTAGAAATATTTTGCCTTGAGCTTGCAAAGATGATGGTTTTATAGCTCGAGTTTTGTTAATTTTTCTTTGCAATTGTATTAAGTTGGTCTTGGGGCAAATCATGTCCCTTTTATTGAAAGATTATGGTTAATGTTGGATGCGAATTTAATGAGCCTTTTGGTTTGATGAGATGAGTTAAAATATGAGAAGAATGGATATGTGCATGCTAGTATTTGAAGTTTACCTTGCTGTCCATGTGCTTTTGTTAGGTTTCATCATCATAGTGGTCAGAAAACCATGTTTCTTAGGATTAAAATAAGGCCTAGTTAATTTGAAAAGCTTACCTACAATTGATATATAAACAAAAAAATATAGACCGCCAGCTTAACCCGGATGTTAATTACCCTATTATTCTAAGATATTTGTGACTTGATGGYGTATTAAAATGGTTAGTTTGATACACGGTTAGATTAAGTTATGATTGAAACTCTGAATATTGCTMATATAAGCTTGAATTTGTTGTACACTATTGTCCCCTCGAAATATGGTATTCAATTATACACTTATAGGTACTGTGATTTACATAGGTGAATTTTTAATGTCTTAGGAGTAAAAGAGACTAAAATCATGAGGAGAATCATAGTAGAACCTGACATATAAGCCAAACACCTAACTTGGTTAATTTTAATTGCTATGCACTAATTCCTACTGTTTTAGCCTTTCTGCATTTTAACTGTGATCCCAAATTGAGAGTTTTATATATTGACAAAAATCTATGTGTCTTGGAATTATTTTTCAACATATTTTGTTAGGAAACTCGATCTAAAACCTAAGTTATGATCATTTCCCTCCACCTTGCAGTTCTGGGCAGAATGAACTAATCGATCTTCCTTRACATTCTATGACTTGATACCACTTCGAGAAATAGAAATAATTCTTTGAGTATATTTACTTGAATTCTAGGATTACTTGATTACTGGTTTTAGGTATTGAAATTACTCAAAGACTCTAGTCATAACACATGGTTTGTACGTTGGCAGTTAGGTTTAAAACCTCTATGGATTCATTAGGATTATAGACTTCTAGTTAGGCATCTAACTATCTCAACCTCATGCAAGTCACAACTGTGGTGTCTTTATTTGTGTGTCTAGGATACCTCAATTCAGAGATTTAGCAGGCTCACATCTTTGAGTTACTTGCTTAGGTAAGTTCCTCCTTTTATTGAAATTTCCAAAATAAGTGGTTTTGTTATTCTAGAGATATGTTTTCAAGAATTCTCATTATTTAAATGTGAATTCCCTTATTGATTTAATATCTTTTAAAGGATGACCTCATGATTTTCTTCAAATCTATTTTCTCTGAAAAAGACTCGAGATGTGCAAATGCTTACCTTATGAAACGTTACATACTTGTAAAATATAATCAGCAATGTGCAATGGCTTTTGAAAAGGAATTTTGTAAATGCTGTTCATGAGATTATTATTTTTAGAACTGTATTGAGATTGTTATTGATTGCTTTGAGAATTGTTATATTAGGATGGAGTACTCTATCGGTAACTCTAAATACTAGTCCGGCGGGCAAAGTACTCCATTTGGCTAGTCCCTAGCGCAAAGACCTCTTGAGCCGTTCGAACTTCAATATCAAGGTTAGCCAGATTTGGCTAAAGTCAATGGATAATACTTGTAGTGGATTGAGAACACATTGAGCGGATGGTCGCACTACTATATCCATGACAGTTTGTGGATGTTTGTACCCCTGATTAGGGGATTTAATCCAAGGATGAGCGACTCCAAGTTGCCTAGCTAGCAGGAAATGATCTATGAGTAACTAAAAGAAAGTGCGGTTGAAAATCGTATGTGTGCTTCGGGTGATAAGGCTAGTGCTCTTTGACCTCGTAGAGTACAACTCTTACGGTAAATGTTTGTTGATTGTGTTTTTATTTTGTTTGAAATCTAATGAGTTTTATCGAATAACCTTGCTCATTATTGAAATGTTTTACTTATTGAAGGTTTGAAAATGAGACTTTGGTTGAGATATTACTTTTTGGATGTAGCTTGTGTTGAAATATTTCTGAACATTTATTTTATTTATTTTGCTAAATCACACTTCTCGAAAAGAAACTCAAATAATGCACCCATGCAGGACTCAATGAGCCTAGATCACGCTTTTCTCACACGTTTTTAGTGGCAGGTGTGGACTAATAGAGAAGTCAAGTGTTACTAAGCCCTAAGAGTGTTTACGTAGTACTACAATACTACCATATTTTGGCAACATGTAATAGTTTAGAGACCATGATATTGCTTTGGGATTTCTAATTTTCTCTTAAGGACTATTATTTTGTATGTTAGTCGTTAGACTTGTTGGATTATCTATTTAAGTTTAGTAATCATCAATACTCTATTATAGTTGTCATTTTATACAATTGCATTGACTTCGAGAGATAGACAATGCCCGTACAGCCGTAGTCATACCTAGGGGAGGGCAGGTCATCACAGAAATCATACACAATTTTTAGCTTGTCAAAACCCGAACGATTGAAGACAAAAGTGTGACGTCATCCAAGAAAGAAGAAGAAACTAACTTGAGATAGTCATAGCTATGTAAACAAAGGTATTGGTAGTTGGAAGACAATGTGAAGTATTATCAAAATCACTTCAAGATCAATTGCCTTCATAAAATGGCTATTGAAATATAATTTATAATTCTCGGCAAAGCTCTTGTGCTGAACAACAAATCCATGCCCCTTCTATTTCTATCCTCTTTCKTTTCTCCTCTCCCTACCGCCGATCATTCTCCTTCCTTCTCCTCCCACTGCCACCCCTATTTCTCCTTCCTTCTCCTCCTACCACTGCCACCACTACTGTCTCTCTTCTACAACTTTTTGCAACTCATCTCATTGTTTTTCTATCCATTCCTTTCAATTTTTTTAATCAACGAGGGTAGGGATGCAAAAGAGCTTGAGGGGTATTTCTATCATTTTGATTCAAAGAGGTAAAAGGTGCTAAAAATGRCATTTTATTGCTAATTTATGGGGACCCACAACTTTTCTATCATAGAGTTAATTGATTATGTTAAATGGGGAGAGGGGGGGGGGGGTGAGTGGTTAAATTGATAAATAAGTCTATTTAGCACTTATAACTAGAGTTGTATAGGAAATCTTGGGGGTGGTTTAGAGCATGATTTCAATTTTACTTACATCAAGTATGATTTAAGGTATTTTCACTTTTTCTTTGGGTCCTTCATGAAACCATCAACTCTATCTATGGTTTAAGGATAATCATGAAATATTGTTATAACCAGTCCTTTAGGTAGAGCTACAACCTCTTAATTATTCACAGAGAACTCCAGATGTGAACGGAGAAGAAGAGGAAGCAAAACATATTGAAGTTGTGGACTGAAGTATTTTTTGTTGCAAACTTTTAATATTGTCTTTTTTGAACAATATTTTTTTTTTTGTGGATGTGTTTAATTAATATTTTCAGATTACGTTACATATTTTGAATTTGTTTTAATGAGCTTCCATGGATTACTTTATATTAATGTACACTTACTTACTATAGGATATTGATGTATTATCTTAATATATGTAATCAGAATTGACCATGAATGACATTGTAAAACGACAAGCACAATAATCTCTAGGATGTGTATTGATTAGAGAAATATATGTAAAGTGATCCATAACTTGTGTAGTCAGAGTCATTCTCGGCTATTAATGTCAAAGTAAAATGACAACGCACAATAATCTCCAATGTCATACATAGCAGGCTACATCAACTATGGTATACATTGAAGACTAATATTGTGAGAAAAATAAATTATAAAACAAAAAATAAAATATATGTGCCAACACATGAAGAAAATGTTATTTGCACACATAAACTCCATACTAGGAATGTAGGTGACCTAAACATCAAATGTCATCTGCAAATGTCGACTTGTTTCCTAATTTATTACGACATTAATTCCAATATATACAAAATATAACCATAAAATGTGTTTATGTTGACAAATACATTAAATGTCGCATAAATTCCATATATCACGACATTTCAAAAATATTGTAAGAAATGTTGTCTTATCAAGTAATAAAGAGACTAAAGATCAAATGTTGCCTAAACTTGTGATTTATTATGACATTTTTTTACCAACATACACAACATGTTGACATACAATGTATCTTATGCCAACACATAATGCAAATATGGCTACAATGTCGCCTAAATTCCTTGTATCATGACATTTGGAAAAAGATTGTATGAATGTTGTTTTATCCCGTATTAAAGCGAGTAAAGGTCAAATGCTGCCGTCATATGTCCCATCAAATTGTAATTTTCTTAAGACATTTCATACCAACATATACAAAATATTAGCATAAAATGTGTTTATCCCTATAGATATTGCAAATGTCAATTTTAAATGTTGCCTAAATTTCACATATAATGAAAGTAAAAATATTGTGAGAATGTTTCATTTACATAAATAGCCGTAGATTATGTTTTATGATAACATTATAACCAACATATATGAAATGTTAGGAGATATTATGTTGATGAAAACACATCATGGAAATGTCATTCATGAATATTGTCTAAATTCAACATATAACATCATTTGTGCAATTGTGGAACAATGTCGCATTAGATAGCAATAAGATGACACGTGTGTAGATATTAAAAAAGTTAATTTATTTAATCAAGATTATTATAGAATTTTAGTCTTAATTATTTAATTAGATCTACAAAGAAAAATAATAATTTGGATCAATTGAAGTTAGGCCATTGATTGAAGTCAGTCCAATCAATGGGAAATATGAGCTATATGTTCCCCCAGGATACAAGATAGTGCCCAAGACTAACTTGTTAGCTTTGAGGTCTCTCCTACAGAAGCCACTACCTCTACAGACCCTCAAGAAGTAGATATTCTTGATAAAGAATTTGAAATAAATTGAGAAGGACACGGCATTTACTGCAAAGTGCCATTCCCTGCAGAATATTATGAGCATCACGATGATGACTAGCTAAAGTCATTATTAGCTTTTGCTTTATTAACGTAGCTTTATTTATCATCAATTTTATTAAAGTAGTTTTGTATTTGTCAACTTTAGTCGATATCAGCTTTTGTAAAGGTGACTTTATTAAAGTCACTTTAGTCTATGTCAACTTTTGTAAAAGATGGTTACTTTAGTGGCATCTTATCTTTTACTCCATTTTAGTTTGTCAAATTTGGAGTCTGCCCTCTATATAAGGGCTCAGTTGTATTATTATCAAGATAGACTTGAACTTGATCGTGAACTCGATAGG
Source organism: Rhazya stricta (assembly GCA_001752375.1). NCBI lineage: Eukaryota > Viridiplantae > Streptophyta > Magnoliopsida > Gentianales > Apocynaceae > Rhazya > Rhazya stricta. The sequence goes on along the minus strand of MEJB01000011.1, from coordinate 1,782,965 downwards.
GGACAAGTTTGAACTGAGAATTGTAAGATTTCATATACAAGTATGGTTTGCTAAACACTTAGTCTCTTGAAACTCTTTAGTCTCCATTATACTATTCTAAATTCCTCTTGAGTACTCTTCTAAATATTCAGTCTCGATCCTTGTTGTGGTCTATAAGCAACTGATTAATATAGATAAGCGAGAGTAATATCTGAAGATAGCAAAGAGGCAAAAATAGGCCAGAGAGTACTGCTGAAAGTAGCTTGACCACTGTTAGCAGGTGAAATCCTGCTAATCTGAAGTTTGTTCAACTTCAGTAGTAGAAARCTTAAGTGTTTTTTGGCTATCGCTGCTTAACACCGCGAGAGGTATCATAGCCAAAACAGAGAACTATCTCGTTTCTAGAAATTTTTCTGGAGGAGGGGAAGATAGAATAGTTTTTTTGGTAGCACTATTGATGAGTAAAGAACATCAACAACCATCATGGATTCTACTGCCCCAACATCCCATTCAAAATCTAGTTTTGATACATCAATTCCTAATCTTGTCCAAATCTCTAGTTCTTTATCCTTACCTAAAAGATCTCTAAAATCAAGTAATACAGGTTTATTAATAGAATTCTCTACAATTCCAAAGTCAAATAGAACCGAGGAATCTGTTCCTTCCCTTATTAGTTCTTATAATATATATAGATAGCGTGGTAGGTTTTATCGTGGTATTAACTCTATACGTCAATTGGTTAAGACTAGCACTCCTTCTATGAATGAATATGTGCAGTCTTCGTGTATGAATCAATGTGATATTCCTTATTCAACTCATGAACAGTATGTCACTTTAAATAGTATGCCTTAAATAATTGCTGAGTGGAAGATTAAAGGTTACACACAACTTCACTTTTGAGCAGTTCGTTTAGTACTAAAATTTGGTGGAAAAAAAGGACTTCCTCTATTTGCCAAAGTTGCTTTGCTTGATTGTAGTTACAGCTCAACCAATTTCAGGATACTATTCATCCCCTCAAGTATCCAAACCTCCTATTTCTACAAATTTCTTTATTTAAGAAATGAAGAAATACAAAGAGAAAAAGAGGAGCATGCAGTCTTATGTATGCGTCAGTATGTCACTTTAAATATTATGCCTTAGATGATTGCTCAGTGGAAGACTGAAGGTTACACACACCTTCACTTTCAAGTAGTTCGTTTAGTACTAATATTTGGTGGAAAAAATGGACTTCCTGTCTCTGCCAAAGTTGCTTTGCTTGATTTCAATTACAACTCAGCCAACATCAAGATACTATTCACCACTTCAAGTATCCAAACCTCCTATTTCTACAAATTTTTTTTTATATCAAGAAATGAAGAAATACAAAGAGAAAAAGAGCAGCATGCCAGACCTGCAAAATCTGCCAGAGATAAATGAATGAGAAAGGTAGAAGCAAAAGAAACCATGCAAAAAGAATCTGACATCAACAATTCATGGTAGCAAAGCCAAACAGGGTTATTCTTAATCCTGAACCTGATCTAGATCTAAAAACCATTCAAGAAAATGAATCACAGGGATCTGATTCAAAAGGTTCTTTTGAAACTGAAAACTCTTTATATAATAATGAAATTTTTGGAAATTCAGGTTTTTCAAAAAATTAACAGAAAAATATGAYAGCTATATTCATGGCTGCTCCACAATCGTTAGAACCATATATACTACCACAGTATTCCTTGATGTATTTTGCTACAAGTGTGTCAATAACACTAGCGGCTGAGTATTCTTCCATTTTATCAGGGAATTTCAATGCATTGAATACATTGAATGTTACATGCTAGTCATCCACCATCATAGTCGATTCTCYATGATGCACATCAATGACTGTTCGTCTTGTAGCAAGGAAGGGTGGCCCAAGGATGATGGAAACTTTCTTATCGGTCTCATAATCCAAAATGATAAAGTCAACTGGAAAAATGAATGTCTTTACTTGGGCCAAAATGTCCTCCATTTTTCCTTCTAGATATGCATATATTCAATCAGCAAGCTATAGTGTCATCATAGTAATATGGACATGGGCATTAGATTAACACTAGCGCCTAGATCGCATAATGCTCATCCATAATAAGAATTTCCAATGGAATGAGATATGGTGAAGCTTCCATGATCTTTCAACTTCGGGGTTAGCTTGTTTTGAAGAATTGAACTGCATTTTTTGGTTAAAGCCATAGTTTCAAATTCTCCGAACCTTCCTTTCTTTGATAATATGTCCTTCATGAACTGCATTTGTGCTGACGTTGGGAATTTGTGCTAGTGCTTCTACTAGTGGGATGCTGATGTGCAACTACTTTAGGATTTCAAGAAATTTGTCAAACTATTTATCTTGGCATTTCTTCATAAATCTCTATGGAATGGTGGTGGTGGTCTTTCCTCCTTTTTTTGCAATGGTACCTGATGATAGTGATGTATTAGTGTATGAATGCTACAGCACTTCCTTCTGGTGTTCATCATTTTTACATTCTCTCTAGTTTAATATAGTCTCCTTATGTGATTTGGCTTTTGTTAGTGGCCCTTCTAGTTCTTTGCCACTTTTCAGAGTAATCACCTTACAGTGCTCTTTTCCGTGCCTTTGTGGATTTTCAGTGTCACTAAGAAGAGCACCTACGGTCTGGAATTTAATGCTGACGCAATTTGTCCAATCTAATTTTCCAGATTTCTCAAAGTTGTTGCTTGATTTTGAATGATAGCGTCATTTTTGGCCATATACTTCTTCAGTAGATTCTCTATTGAATTAGGTTGATCATGATGGATTGCTCTGTGCTACTATTTTTGTTGTTGCTGCTGCAGGAAACTAAGTGGTATAGTTTTCAATGTTGAGTAGTAGGTGCAGTTCCTCCTTGATTGCTTCGTGAAAAGTTTGGATGTTGTCTCCATCCTAAGTTGTAGGTGCTGGAAAATGGATTTTTTTTTTTTGTTTCAAGGTTCTGATGTAGACAATTACGAAATGTATGTGCTTTACCCCAGTAGATGCATGTTATTCCAGATTGCTGCACTGAGTGCAGTAACAACAACTACCTCATGAACTCCATTAACTCACTTTGCTATGGCTATCCTTGTCGTTGTCCATTCATAGTTGTTGCTCGGAATCCTTTCCAAAATGTATGACTTGGTTGTTTGGAAGATATTATTTCTCGACCAAACACCTCATCATAGGATTTTGAAAGAAATGCTCCTTTTGATTAAGTATCCACCATGATTTTAGTTTGAGCATTAAGTCGATTGTAAAATGTTTCCATTTGGATCCAGTGTTGAATGTCGTGATGTGCCGCAACAACTCGTTGAATCTCTCCAATGCATCATATTGCGCCTCCTCCCCAAGCTGCTAAAAAGATGTGGTCTCATTTCTCATCTTGGCATTTTTAGTAAGTGTGAAGCATCTCATGAAGAACTTCTTTGCTAGGTCAGTCTATGAAGTGATAGATTTAGGTGGCAAAGAGTTTAGCCACTCCCTTGCTCTATTGCTCAAGGAAAAGAGAAATAGGTTCATTTGTAAAGCTTCTCCGAAACACCTTGATGTTAGAATAAATAGCTAACCTCCGTGAATAGTCTTCAGGGAAGATGGGGAGCCTTGGTTTTCCATTCCATTGAATTGGCCCACCGTTTGTAAGATCTGAAACATGATAGGTTTAAGTTCAAATTGCTGAGCTTGGATTTCAAGTCTCATAATGCAAGGATGCAAATCTTGTAGCATGGGTATTGCATTTTCCCTTGTGGCTCAGTTTCTATCATCTGACATTTTTACAACATTAACCCTCAGAGGGTTATTATCAATTGTTGTTCAGCCATGACTGCCTGAGTGGTAGCTGATATCTGTTCATTTCTGTATCTTTCGAGAGTTTCATTGATTTCCATGTCATAGAGAAATACATTTGAGATTTGGAGTTAGACCGTGCCCTTGTGTTCATACATTAGCATGGCTCTTCTAGCAAACTAGATTGGAAAACATTAACAAGTAATAAAGCTAGAGTAAGATATTGTTCCTCGAGGATACATTTAATATAATTATGGCATTAATAAATAGATAAAATACTAAAAGAAATATAAATGTTATGTTAGGCCAGACAAGACATAGAAAGTCAGTGTCAATAACTGATGTTGTAGCATAGAGGTCAGGGCTTAGGTAAATTAATAACTTAAACCTGTTCGAGGTGCATGTTTAGGACTTCGTAAAGAGGTTAGCCTTCCTCACAGTTCAACTTAATATGAATTCTTAATGCACAAAGACAAAGTTCTCTATTTTATGCGACGTTTGTGATGTTCTAGCATGGTTCTTTAGGGTTTTGAGACATTATGTATCTTAATCCCTTAGAACATTCAGATTTAGGATTTTGCAAGTTGACTGACCACACTTCTATGGCAGTTTACCTTGTTATTTTTTTTAACTGGACTTGTATTAAGTATGAATCAACAAAAATGCTGATTTAGTTCCCTTGCTTCCATATACTAGCCCTTGATTTCTCAAAGAAACACAACTCGGCTTACAAATACTTAAACCTCTTAGTGATTAACAAGTAGTTTTCTCAAACTACAAGTTAACTTGATAAGCAATTGAAACATAATAACAGTAACTAACACCAAATAACCTCAACATTATGAGTTGAAAAACTCTCACTAAGCTTGTCTAAACCCATGTATCTCATAAGAGATTTGCCTATGCTAAAAATGAAAACTTAAATAGAAAAGGAATAAAGCTGAAATATAGAGATTCAAAATGAAAATTACAACTACAAGTGAAGAAGAAATGGACTATCATCTTCCCATCTCTCTTGCTAATCTAAGAAAAGAACTTCTATCAACTTCTATGATAACTACTATTCTATTAGTTCTTTTGTCAAAATATTCTCTATTCTCTTTGGTTATTTACTTCTTCTTTATAAAGAGCAGCTATGATCYAGATTTGGTTACATTTTCCTCTCATTGCACACATGGCCCTAGGACTCAACATTCCCCTTTTGTCTTATATTTCTTGTCCTTATCCTTTTAATGAAAGGGAACTTTTGTATGCCATGTATATTGTTCTTTGAGGCTTATGAGTTTTGGGACTTGCCTAGATGAACTTCTCATTATCTTTTACATTTAGTTAGAAATAAATTGGAATAAAATGATAGGGTTATGAATATCGTTAGAGAGTAGCTAGTTACACTTATCATAACTCAAAATTGAATAGATAACAYAATGAAAGACTCTAATTCTTAGCAAAAGATCTAAATAGGGTATAAGAATGGTAGTGATATGCTTAATAAATAATCCCAATGTGATACATATCAATTATGTCATTTTTTAGTGCATGTACTAGATTTAGCATGAGAAGACATAGTTTTAACCACTTGATTAGCAAAAGGTTTACCATGGTGTGTATGCTTCTGTGATTCTTCATAACTGTTTGGCTCAGAAAATATGTTGGCCAATAAGTAGCTAGTTGTTTGAAAAGCTAACAATCTTTCAATAAGCTGGCTAGATATTGGATTATTGGATATGGCTATCGACTAATTTCGTTGGTTGGTCTAATTCAACACAACAAGACCTGAGTTCTGGCTAGTTAGCCGATATAAGGCTACCAAATCCGTAAATCCTCTCTCTTAAGGGTGGGTTCTTAAGTTAATTAAAGAAAGCCTTCAACGAAGTGTATATGCATTTGTAAGCTTTGACAAAATATCAAAAAGCTAAGGTAATTGATAAGTAAACTGGACTTTACTAGTGAAATAATGGTAGACAAGCTCAATTGAACAAAATAAGCTGAAATGATATCTAATTCCTAACTCAAAGCAAGCTACAAGTTGATAAAAGTAATGTACAAAGCTATAAATCTGTTGGAAAGCTAAGAAAGCTAAGTAAAAGCTAATCTAAACAAGCTTTGAATTGATGAAAAAAATGGAATGCAATTAAGCTAAATCTTGTTGAATTGAAGTTGAATTCGAATTTATATTTTTGTAGGAATGGCATGTTTTTCTTTGTCGTCTTCCTTTTTATACTTAGTCGAGAGGCCTTTGTTTCTTGCTCATGAAGTTTGATAAAACCACTTCAGTCACTCCCATATTGGACTTCTTAATTCTCCCATGTTCTAGGCTCATGTATGTTTGTGAGAAGTTGCCTGAAATCTCTATTGGACTGTAGACTTAACTCTTCTTATCTTGACCAGTCGACTGGCCTAACTGATCTGCTCCAAGTAAATCAACACAAATATAGGAAATCTATTAGGTTTCTGTCGATCAAGGATCTTGGTTATTATTCATTGACCGATGCTTAATGCATTTAGTGGGGCTTCTGCCAATGAAGCTCTAAGTTTTGCCTATTGTTGGCCGTTTGTACCCTGACCTATTCATTCGAGGTTGTTAGATCAAGAAGATGCTTCCATCAGCTTATGACTCCTTAGTTGTTCTTGTCAGCTGAATTTGTGGTGTCAACACATGCCTCCTAAATCCTTGTCTTATTAGCTGAATGTGTTATCGACCAGATTCAGTAGTTTGACTCTACTTAGGTTTCAAATTTGGATTTCACAAGTTCACTGACCACATCTCTATGGCAGTTTACTTCGTTACTATTCCTTAACTATTGTGGATTAAGTAAGAATAAGCAAGAAATAGTGATGAACAATCTTACTTACAAATATTAACCCTTGATTTCTCAAAGGGTTCACTCAGTTAACCTTACTTAGTTTCCTTAATGATGAGCAATACAACTTTCTCAAACTGCAAGCTTACGTTAGGAGGCCTTAGACATAGGACAACATTAATAGATTGTCCGTAGAAAGAAACTCTTGATTGACTTGTCTAAACTCATCTCCTGTGAAAGCTATGCTAGTGAAGTTTGATACTGCTAATTACAAGAAGTAACACCAAGAGAATGGAAATAAACTAAAGTGATTTGATTAATACTGCTGATTACAATTACAATTAAAAAATGAGAAGAGAATAGACTATTATCTTTTTTTTCCTTGGCTTATATTTCTATGGCTATACTAAGGATTATGCCACTATTCTATTGAGTTCTTCATTCAAAGAAAACCCTTTTCTATCTYTAAGTACCTCCGAACACTTCTTCTAAGTTCTAGCTTTCTCTTACAAAGGGAAAAAAAAAAAGTCTAATTTGGCATGTAGTTAATAATGCATGTAAATACACCAATCTTCAATATTAGTACCAGCCCTTCAATCCGAGTTGTAATAATGCATGTAACTATGATATTGGGCTATGCGTCCCTTTTTTGTGGGTCATTATTATCAGTAGCACTTGTAGTCATTACATTTTGAAAAAGAAGAAAGATTTCTTATATAAGTAATCTTTTATTAAAAGAGTCATTTTATGTTGGTGAAATTGAAGGCATGAATAAAGAAGCAAACTTTTACAAACTACTTTTTTTGGGATAAGAATAGTTAGAGATCTCAATTAATTCAACAATTAGATTATTGGAGTTATCGGATTATTAGTCTAGGTTTATATTTTTAACCATAGGTATTCTTTCGGGAGCAGAATAGGCTAACAAAGCATGGGGATCGTATTGGAATTGGGATTCAAAGGAAAGTTGGCCGTTTATTACTTGGATCGCATTCGCGATTTATTTACATACTCGAACAAATATAAACCTGCAAGGTGCAAACTCAGCAATTGTGCCATCTGTAGGCTTCTTATAATTTGGATATGCTATTTTGGTGTTAATCGTTAGGACTAGGACTACATAGTTATGGTTCGTTTACATTAACATCTAATTGAATTCATTTACGGACGCAACACATTATTGTGTACATAAAATTTTGTGTGAACCAGAACGAGTTGTAACAGCCCCATATTAGGAACCATCCTAACTCGGGAATGTCACCAACTTTACCCTTGTGTATTTTGGAAATTTAGAAATAAAAAAGTCGGATATTTTAATATAAAGTGTTTATAAAAATTTCTACAAGATTTCCTTCATAATATCAACATTTTTCCCTATTCACAAGAAGAAAACAACACTCAACCACAACTAATACCATCTTATAGAAATGAAATACTTCAAATCTTCAACGACTCCAAGCCTCATCAACCAAGAAAATACTCCTTTAAATTACAACCCAGAGATAATTTGAAAGAATAAATTAGTGGATGAATAAGCAATACAATGAATAAATACATGAATAAAAATTTCTCTATCAAGCGACTCCAATTATTCAACAATAATTTTATTTCAAAACAAAACACTCGGGTTTATCAAGCCTGCATGCACACGACCTCCACGCACCATCTGACTACACATTACCTGAAATGCTAAAGGAGGGAAATAGGGTGAGCTACAAGCTAAGTAAGTAAATTCCTATGCATGAATGCGAATGACATGCATTGTCTGTTATGAATTTCAAAATTCATAACATCTAAATTCTCTAAAGTTTTTCATTTCTAACGTGAGCTCACTTGGTGTATCACTTAAGCTCTGCAGTGGGCAATTATTATTTGGAACCARATAAATTTCTACTAGTAGAATTGCCATGGGGTTGATGAATTGTTAACATTTTCTTTTACTTTTACCTCATCAAAGGTCCATTTTACTTTCATTTCTACACTACAAAGAGGGTTAGGTCGGGTGTACTGATCCTCTGCACCACATTTCCCACTTACAACTTTCATGGTTTAAGCTTACACCCCTTTTCCATTTCCTAACTTTTAGAATTCACTACCGTTTAAAATTTCATTTCTAGACCTTATCCTTTAAATCATTTTCCTTATTGATACCATGAACATGCAAAATTTCCCTAAGGAAGATACATCATGATAATGAGATGCATGTTCATTTAATAATAACAGAATCAGTGTTCTGACATGCAACAGATGGTATCCTCACAACTAATCCAACATGATCACATAGCAACTAACATACTAGAAAAACTATCATATATCACATTAGAATCGAAAAAAAAAAGTTCATATGAGGAAAAAGAATGGAATTTACTTACTTGAAATCCTTAACGTAACAAATTTTACTTTAAATGCAAAGTGGAGTCCCTTGGCTTCTCACAATGTCAATGTGCTAGAAAATATCCTAATTTTTATTACCAAAAGAATACTCATTTAACATGACTTTTCAACTTTAAACCATTCATCATTCATCATATGAGCATCGCTCACCATACTACCCGTACTTCAATTTTCACGTTGAAAATAGTAACATTACCAAAAGTATAAGTTATTTCATGGCTCTCAACTTTCCTTAACAATGACAATGATACAAAAATCACAATCACAATATATATTTCTAAATAAAAACATACTCCTCATACTAATTTACAGTCCACCTTAAAACATGTATAACCATAACCTATGTTTTCCCACAACTATCAATACATGACACTGATAAAATAACTTTTCAATCAGTGTAATCAAAGAAACAAGGGTTTCACCTTGGATCCAGTAAATTCTAGGCGTAGTGTAAGGCGCAAAGTTGTCAAACATGCTCGGGAAGAAGTGTGACCTGGCTTTCGAACGGGCAGCGCGCACGCGTGATTGGCAATGCATAGGGTCAGGCAACTCTAGCAAATGTCTCCAGCAAATTTGTTTTCGATCAACTTTTGGCGAGCAAGTGACCGGAGTTATAGAGCGGACAACTCAAAACAGTGAATAGCTTACCAGACCAAGGCGATCGACCACCGACAGTAGCAACCTTGAAGCATCCTTTGTCAAGTCACTGAGCAGCAATGGCGGCTGACAAGCTCGGAGTAGATTGATGGCAAGTAGTGGGGAACCAACAGGGCACGCGGCTCTGGTTAGGAAGGCAGATCTTTTGATTCGAGTCCGTTCAAATCGCGAGACGCAGGTTTAGTCCCAGGTGATGGCGGACAGGCAACACAGATCTGTACGCAACATTTTCTCCGGTCACGCAGGTGAGAGGCAAGTCGCATAGCAACAAGCGCGGACAACAACAATAGATTAGCAGTGTGCAGAAGTCCGACTTGAGTGGTGTAGACAGCTCAATGACTACAGATCTGGACAGTAGTGAGGGTCGCGAGCTTCAATGATCGATTGGAGGAGTTAATCGCAGTGACGAGCAGGGAAAGAAGAAGGGGTAGTAGCGAGAGGGTTTTGGGAAAGGGGTGGCGGCGGCTGAGATGAAAAAGGTCTGAAGGCTGAATCCTTAATTTCCTTTTTCTTTTTTTCTTTTTTATTTTTTAATATATTAGACTTGGGTCCTAACCAACTCTTTTTGGGCCTTCTTATCCCATAACCGTTCAAGTCCAATACAAATTAAAGTCTACAGGCTTTCCTTCGGGCCAATATCAAACATTGAATCAAGCTAGGTTTTGAATAAGAAAAGGACGGGCTCCACTAGGTCAAGCCTAATTTAATTAATTAAAACTCTAATTCAATTAGTAAAATAAGTTCCATATTTGAATAAACGTACTCACACATTAACGCACAAATAAACAATAATAATAGAAATGAATTATTAAATTCTGATTAGCACATTGAACATTATGGCCTCCAAATCTTTCCGCCGTAAAATAACCAAGAACACTAAAAATTCATGAGAATAAATAAACCAATGCATTGGAATATAAATTTTATAGTCGTATAAAATTCGTGAAAATGGAAAATAAATCCTGGGTATTACAATACCTTACCCCATGAAAATAAATTTCGCCCTCAAAATTTAGGACTCACCAAACAGGTGCGGGCATTTCCTCCTCTCATCCCCAAGTAGCCTCTTCAACCGCATGATTCCTCTAGAGAACTTTGACCAATGCTATCATCTTCCTCCTCAATACCATTTCTATCCTCTCCAATATTTTCATTGGCAACTTTTTGTAAGATAAGTTCTCAGAAAGATCCTACACTTCATAATTAAGGACATGGGAGGGATTCGAAACATATTTCCTTAGCATGGAAACATGAAACACTTTAGTATGCCTGATAGGGTTGGTGGTAAAGGAACCTGCCCTTTCAAGAATCTCAAAGGGTTCGACAAATCGAGGGTTCAACTTCCCCTTCTTTCCAAATCTCATAACCCCCTTCATAAGTGCCACTTTTAGAAAGGCTTTGTCCCCAATCACAAATTCCAAAGGTTTCCTTCTCCTATCAGCATAATTTTTCTATCTACTTTGAGCAGTTTTCATCCGTTGATGAATCTTTTCAACTGCCTCGACAGTGCATTGCACTATTTCATGGCCCAAAAACTTCCTATCCCCAACTTCATCCCAATGAACTGGCGATCGACACTTCCTTCCGTAAGTGCCTCATAAGGGGCCATACTAATAGTAATCTGATAACTATTGTTATAAAAGAATTCTACCAAAGGAAGAAATTCATCCCAGGTTCCCTAGAAGTCAATCACACAAGGTCTCAACATATCCTCTAAGATTTGATTCGTCCTCTCAGTCTGTTCATCTGTCTATGGGTAAAAAGGTATGCTAAAATTTGACCGAGTACCCACGGCTTTATGTAGACTCTTCCAAAATGCAAAAGTAAACCTTGGGTCACAATCAGACACAATGGATAGTGGGACACCATGAAGTTTGATAATTTCTGCCACATACAGTTCTGAATACTTCCCTATGCTATAGGTAGTCTTAATAGAAAAAAAGTGTGTTGACTTCGTAAGACGATCCACAATCATCCAAATGACATTATATCCCTTCCTCGTCCTAGGCAACCTAATGATGAAATCCATACCGATACGCTCCTATTTCCACTCTGGAACCATAAGAGGTTGCAGAAGACCTAAGGATCGTTGATGTTCAGTCTTAACTTGCTAGCAAGTAAGACAATGCTGAACAAAATCTATTACATCGCCACTCATACTAACCCACCAGAAATGTTTTCTCAAATCTCTGTATCTTTGTACTTCGAGAATGAATCGAATAAGGTGTGTTATGAGCTTCTCTCAAAATATCCCTCTTGAAGCTCTTATTGTTAGGAAAAATAAGCCTATTGCCATATCAAAGGGCTTTATCAATAGTGATCACAAAATTCGAACATTTCCTATCGCAACTTTTGTTTGCCATTTTAACACTAGAGGATCTTCCATTTGCACATCCCTTATCCTTTCAAGGAGAGTGGGTGTAAGAGTCATTTTTATGAAATAGCCCGATATGTCTCGCGAAATAATTTTCAACTCGAGCTTTCGAATATCTACCAACAACGGTTTTTGATAGACTCATAAAGTGGCCACAGCTCCCTAATTCTTCCTGCTTTTCAACACTAGAGGACCTTSTATTTGCACATCCCTTATCCTTTCAAGGAGAGTGGGTGTAAGAGTCATTTTTATGAAATAGCCCAATATGTCTCGCGAAATAATTTTCAACTCGAGCTTTCAAATATCTACCAACAACGGTTTTTGATAGACTCATAAAGTGGCCACAGCTCCCTAATTCTTCCTGCTAAGCATATCTGCTAATACATTAGCCTTACAGGATGATAGTTTGTCACACAATCATAATCTTTCACAAGTTCTAAACATCGTCATTGCCTCATATTCAATTTCTTCTAATTGAAGAATATTTGAGACTCTTATGGTCAATTAATATCTTGCATCTCGCCCTATATAGATAGTGCCTCCAAATCTTTAATGCAAATACAACTGTAGCCATGAGTCTGATAGTTTTTCTCATACTTCTTTAATTGCCTTGAGGCATAGACAATTACCTTGCCATGTTGCATCAAAACACAACCAAATCCTTTCATCGAGGCATCACTATAAATCACAAACCCTTGACAACCTAGTGGAATTGTCAAGACCGGAACGATTGACAGTCGTTCCTTCAATTCTTCGAAGCTGCGCTCACAATCCAAACTCCGCATAAACTTCATGTTCTTTCTAGTCAATTGGATAATAGGTGAGGTAATTTTAGAAAATCCTTCCATGAACCTYCGGTAGTGGCTAGCTAACCCAAGGAAACTGCGACCCTTTCTAGCATCAGTAGGTGCTGGCTACCTTTCGAACTACCTCGATTCTACTCGGGTCAACTGCAATACCTTGCTTGGACTCAATATGTCCTAGAAATGGCATGGTATCCGACCAGAACTCACACTTCTTGAATTTTGCAAAGAGTTTCTTGACCCTAAGTACTTGATGTACCTTTTTGAAATGCTCTTCATGCTCTTCTCTGGATCGAGAATAAACCAATATGTCGTTGATGAAGACTATAATGAATTGATCCAAGTACTCCTTAAAAATCCGATTCATCAAATCCATAAATGTAGCAGGTGCATTGGTCAACCTAAAAGGCATTACCAAAAACTCATAATGCCCATACCGAGTTCGAAAAGTGCCTTTTGGATGTCCTCATCTCTGACTCTCAACTAACGATAGCCAAATCATAGATCAATCATGGAAAAATACTCAACACCCTAAAGTTGATCAAACAAATCATTAACCCTTGGCAACGGGTACCTATTCCTTATTGTCACCTTGTTCAACTCTCTGTAATCTATACACAACCTCATCGATCCATCCTTCTTCTTTACGAATAAGACAAGCGCACCCCATGGTGAAAAACTAGGTTGGATGAAACCCTTATCCATGAGATCCTATAATTACTCCTTCAACTCCTTAAGTTCAGCAGGAGCCATAAAATATGGTGCCCTAGAAATCGGGGCTATTCCGGGTGCCAAGTCAATGGCGAAATGAATCTCCCTTGTTGGTGGCAAACCTTGGAGGTCATCCGGAAAYACATCCTAATATTCTCGAATAATTGGAATTTGTTTAATAGTAAGCTTTGTTTCAAGCATCTCGCTCAAAGAAGCTAGGTAACCAGTGTAACCGTTTTTCATCATTCGACGAGCCTTCATTGCTGATATTATCGGGATGGATGGCTTCACTTTAGACCCGACAAAACAGAACTGTAGTTCACCAGGAGGACCAAACATAACCTTATTCTTGCGACAATCGATTGTGGCGTGATACTTCGACAGCTAGTCCATTCCGAGAATGAAGTTAAATTGCTGAATGTCCAATACTATAAGTTCTACCATCAGCTCCTTCTTATTAGTGTAATGGGACAATTCCTCAACACATTACTTCGAGTTCATGATTACTTCAAAAGGCATGGACACACTAAACTGTGTATCTATATGTGTACATAAGGTTTGAAGTTTCTTAGCAAAAGTAAGATGAACAAAGGAGTGCATAGCTCTCGAGTCAAATAGTATGCTAGCTGGTGCATTACACACAGATAAGGTGCCTACATAACAGKTGTTACTTAAAGCTATGCAATTATTTATATTAATTGAATTAACACAATATTTAAAGTACGAGTACTTGATACTATGGTTGGTGCTTCCTCTGCCTCCTTCCTTGTCATAGTGACGACTCGTGCCTGAGTAGCCTTCCTCTTCTCCCTACAGTCTTTGGCCAAATGTCCCTGCTTCCCATAGTTAAAACAAGTCAGCTTACATTCATTTGCGATATGTCCTGACTTCCCATACTTGAAGCACACCCCCATACCTAGAAGGCATTCATCCAGATGTTCCTTACCATAATTTGAGTAAACTTTCATCTGTTGCTTACTCTGTGATTACCCTATCACTTCCCCGGTTGTATCTTCTCTTCTGACCACCCTTAACCCAACCTTTAGAATTTTCACCTCTAAATCTCTGACTGACGGGTTGACTTTTGAACTCCTCCATACTTATCAATTGGGCCCTCTCTACTACAAGAGATCTATTGACAACTTCCCGGTATATGGAGAGCTCGAATAAAATTACTGCAAGTTTAATTTGTGACTTGATTCCCTCTTCAAAGTGCCTTGCCCTTCTATATTTTGTAGCGACCAAGTCGGGGAAAACTTGGCTAATCGAGCAAACTTAGCTTCATACTCACTAACAGATTGATTCTCATGCTCTAGCCTCACAAATTCTTGCTCATTTTACTGATGCACGATTTTGGGAAAATATTTATCGTTGAAGGCGTCGATAAACATTTCCCAAGTGAAAAGACTAGTATCCCACTCGCATTGGCGTTGAACCATTAGCCACTAGTCGTACGCCTCCCCATAAAGGATGTACGCATTGCATGACAGAGAACATTTTCTGGATCTCTGTCAACCACTTCTCAGCTTCCAAAGGATCAGTGGTGCCAAAGAATGGCAGTGGGGTGAGTTTCATGAACTCGAAGATCTTCCCGTATTCCCATATTTCGCTCCTCCTTGATTGGCTAGCTTATCCGAAAGAAGTCATTGCCTGCATCAATGCCTCCATGGTGATTGGAGTTCCTTGAGCAGCATGAGTACTACCCGTCTCTTCGTTCTAAGGTTGAACCACCCCATCTTGAGCTTGCGAATGAGTTGTACGGACCGTTACTAAACTAGGAAAATTTATTTGTATAAGAACTCCATACATAAATAAAGCATGTACTTATAACAATTGAACATTAAACATCATCTCCAATTTTAAACTAAAATATAAACAAAACACACACTTATAACAATTGACATTTAACATCATTCAATAATTTAACTAAAACATAAACTTACCAGATGGTCCGGGAAGAGGCGCTTGTGGCATGACTTGATGCACATATTTCTTTCAAGAATTTGTAAACAATTTTGTATGAATTGCATAGAATCATTTTTAAAACTCTAAGCTTTTATACCAAGTTGTAACACCCCCAGATTAGGAACCATCATAACCTAGGAATATCACCAACTTTACCCTTACGTATATTTTAGAAATTGGAGAAAATGAAAAAATTGAATATTTTAGTATAACGAGATTATAAAATTTCAGCAGAGTTTCCTCTATAATATTAACATTTTCTCCCTGTTCACAAGAAGAAAACAACACGCAACCACAATTAATACCAGCTTATAGAAATAAAATACTTCAAATCCCCAACAGCTCCAAACCTCATCAACCAAGAAAATACTCCTTTAAATTACAACCTAGAGATAATTTGAAAGAATAAATCAATGGATGAACAAGCAATAAAATGAATAAATACATCATGATAATGAGACCTTATCCTTAACTCATTTGGTGACCTTATCCTTTTAAAATTCCACTTCAAGACTTTATCCTTTAACTCATTTCCCTTATCGATACCATGAACATGCAAACTTTTCCGAAGAAAGATACATCATGATAATRAGATGCATATTCATTTAATAACTACAGAATCAATGTTCTACCATGTAATAGATGGTATTCTCACATATTTAATCCAACATGATCACATAGTAACTAACATACTAGAACAATTATCATATATCACATTAGAATTGAAAAAGAAGTTCATATAAGGGAAAAGAATGGTGTTTACTTACCTGGAGTCCTTAACGTAACAAATTTCACTTTAAATGCGAAGCAGAATCCCTTGGCTACCCACAATGTCAATGTGCAAAAATATCCTAATTTTTATTACAAATAGAATATTCATTTAACACGACTGCTCAATTTTAAAGCATTCATTGTTTATCGTATGAGCGTCGTGCACGCATACTACCCGTACTTCAATTTTCAAGTTGAAAACAATAACATTACCAAAAGTATAAGTTATTTCATAGCTCTCAACTTTCCTTAAAAATGACAATGATGCAACAATCACAATCACAATCACAATATATATTTCTAAATAAAAACATACTCCTCACACTAATTACAGTCCACCTTAAATCACGTATAACCATAACCTATGTTTTCCTACAACTATCAATACATTAAACCGATAAAATATCTGTTCAATCAATGTAATCAAATAAGCAAGGTTTCACCTCGGATCCAGTAAATTCTAGGTGTAATATAAAGTGCAAAGTTGTCAAACGCGCTTGTGAATAAGTGTGCCCTGGGAGTGCGAATGGGCAGCGTGGACGCGACTGGCAGTGCATAACGACAAGCAACTGTAGCAAATTTGTTTCCAATCAACTTCCGGCGAGCAGGTGATCAGAGTTACAGACTAGACAGCTCATAACAGTAAATAGTTGACCACGCCAAGGCAATCGGCCACCTATAGCAGCAACCTAATAGTAACGTTAAAGCAACCTTGGTCGAGTCACTGTACAGCTATTGCGATCGGCAAGCTAGGAGTAGATTGACGACAAGCATTGGGAAACAAAGAGGATGTGTGACTCTGTTTAGGAAGACGAATCTTTCGATCCGAGTCTATTTGAATCGTGAGCCGCAGGTTTAGTCCGAGGTGATGGCGAACAACAACCCAGATCTGTGCACAACATTTTCTCTGGTTGCGCAAGTAAGCGGTGAGTCGCACAGCAACAGGTGCAAATGGCAACAATAAGTAAGCAGCATGCAGCAGTCTGACTTGAGTGGTGTAGATGGCTCAACTACTGCAAATCTGGACAGCAGCGAGCTTCAATGATCGATTGGAGGAGCTGATCGCAATGACGAGTAGGGGAAGAAGCAGGCATCTGGCAGGAGGGTTTTGGGAAAGGGGTGGCGATGGTTGAGATGAAGAAGAAGTTCTGAAGGCTGAAACCATAATTTCCCTTTTCTTTTTTCTTTTCTTTTCTCTTTTTTATATTAGTTTTGGGCCCTAACCAACTCCTTTTGGGCCTCCTTATCTCATAACCATCCAAACCCAGTACAAATTAAAGTCTAAGGTTTTCCTTCGAGCCAATATCAAACATTAAATCAAGCTAGGGTTTGAATAAGAAAAGGAGGGGCTCTAATGGGTCAAGCCTAATTTAATTAATTAAAACTCTAATTCAATTAGTTCAAAAGTTYCATATTTAAATAAACGTACTCAGACATCAACGCACAGATAAACATAATAACTGAGATGAATTATTAAATTTTAATTGGCACATCGAATATTATGGCCTCCAAGTCCTTCTGCTGCAAAATAACCAAAAACACTAAAAATTCATGATAATAAATAAACCAGTGCATTGGAATATAAATTTTATGATCATATAAAATTTGTGAAAATGGAAAATAAAGTGCCGAGTATTACACAAACTATGAGAATCAATAGAATATTTGATTTACGCGATTCGTGCCCATATGGGTTCAAATTCATTTTTTTTAATTTTTAACTTTACTTCTAAATTTGCTAGAAGAAAAAACTTGTCTTTTTTCATTGTACATGTTCATTGTAAAATGAAAGGTTTAAAAAGAATCATAGGCTTTTTAATGAATAGGAAAACTGTTTTGAAAAAGAATTAGATAGGATAACTTCGACCTTGTCAATTGATAGTAAAAGAACAAAATCCGGGTACATACCAATCCCTACTACATGTAAAAAGAGAGAAATTGAAAGAAATAACTTTCGTGGTCCAAAATAAAAAAAAAAAAAAGAGTTTGGAACATTAAAAAGCTTATATCCATAGAACATCTGGCGTGACATAGATAATGAATAAATAGGAGTTAATATCATTCCAATTTCCCTTACAAAAGTAGTTAGTATTTTTGACATTAAAAAATATTTGTGACTAGTGATTATTCCCAAAAAATACTATCAATTCCGCAACAAAGCCACTCATACCCGGTAATGCAAGGGAAGCCATCGAAAAGCTACTAAACATCGTGAATATTTTTGGCATTGTGATAGCTATTCCGCCCATTTCGTCAAGATAAAGGAGACGTGTTCTATCATAAGTTGTCTCTGCCAAGAAAGAAAGTGCGGCACCTATAAATCCATGAGAGATTATTTCTAAAAGAGCTCCATTGAGTCCTATATCAATTAGAGAACCAATTCCTATAATTATGAAACCCATATGAGATACAGAAAAATAGGCTATTCTTTTTTTAAAAAAAATTTCATTGTTGAAGAGATGTTGAAGCTGCAAAGCTTATTTGGATTGTGCCTACTACCACTAACCAAGAGCAAAATAGATAATGGACGTGAGATAATAATTCTATATTGGTTCGAGCAAATCCATATGCTCCCATTTTTAATAAGATTCTGGCTAGAAGCATACAAGTACTGTAATGTGCTTCTCGTGGGTATCTGGTAACCTTGTATTTAGGGGTATAATCGGCGATTTGACAGCAAAAGCAATAAAAAATCCAATATAAAATATTATTTCTAAGGCCAAAGGATACGACTGATTAACTGATGTTTCAAAATTTAATGTTGGTTTATTAGAGCCATATAAACCTATACCCAAAAATCTCACTAAGAGAAAAATCAAGCCACCTGCCGTGTAAAAAATACATTTTGTAGCTGAGTACAAACTTTTCTTTCCTCCCCACATGGATAGAAGTAGATAAATAAGAATTAATTCTAACTCCCACATGATGAAAAAGAGTAAAATGTCATGAGAAGAAAATGATCTTGTTTGACCACTATACATTTGCTAACATGAGGAAATGAAATAATTAAGAATCTTGGGTAACAGGCCAGGCTGATAAATTAGCTAATTAGTAAAATGGGTCCTATAGAAAGTCCATCTATTCCTAATCTCCAATGAAAATAAAAAAATGGATCCATTTATAATCCTCCAATAGTTGGATTAATGGATCATCTAGTTGGAAATGATAACAGAATGTATAGACAGTTAGAAGGAATTCTAAAATACATATACATATAGTATACCAGTGAATGACCCTATTTCCCCTATGGGGAAGAAAGAAAAGTAAGGAACCCACAGAAATTGGCAAAACTACAATTATTATTAACCAAGGAAAAAGATTCGTGGTAAAGACAAGATATACTTGGACCAGAAAAACCCGTGCTCAAGATATTTTGAGCACGGGTCTTGCTAGAAAAAAATCAAATGAATTCAAGTAGAGTTTGTTTGGAATGTATCAATAAGCTAGACCCATACTACGAGTCGTTTCAGCCCCTAAATAATCTCAAACACTCAAGAAATCCGTTGGACAGGCAGATTACATCTTTTACAACAACGCAATCTTCCGTTCTTGGAGCAGAAGCAATTTGTTTAGCTTTACATTAGTGCCAAGATATCATTTGTAATATACTGATCGGGCAAGCTCAGACACATTGAGTACATCTTATACATGTATCATAAATCTTTACTGAATGTGACAATGGATCTATACATTTTTTAATGTCATAAATCTTCGACCTAGTAAGCTTCTAAATAAATCTTTTGTTTCGATACCAGGTAAATCAACAAGTTATCAAAGTTTTTCTAATCAACTTACTTCTTAACCGGTTTATAATAAAAGAAAAGGAAGTGCCAAAAATGCTTTGACTTCTTATGTTTTTGCCGACAAGATTATACCTTAATATTAACATGATAGTTTGAATTTCTTTAGGAATATTCTAATTCCTATCATTAGTAGTACTTGTTCAACAAATTCGATTGGTTAATATGAGTTAATTTTTTATTATGATAAATTGATTAAACAATAGCTGGTCCAATAGCTACTTCAGCAATTGCAATAGCTATAACAAAAATTGAGAAAATTTCTCCCTTTAATTGATGATTATCAAAAAAGCCAAAAAATGTTACAAAATTGATATGCATTAAATATAAGTTCAAGACACATAAGGGTTCTAACCATATTTTGGCTTGTGATCAATCCATAAATACCGATAGAAAATAAATAGGCACTCAGAACAAGTACATGTTCGAGTATCATTAATCAACTCCTTATTCATTTCAATCTAAATAACAATTCAATCGATTCGATTAGATCACATATAACAATCATGGAATACTTTAATTTCTGAWTTTTTTATTGACGAGCTATAACAATTGCACCTATTAAAGCAACTAAAGGAATTATTGAAATGAGTTCAAATGGAAGAAAAAAATCTGTGGATAAATGGATTCCAATTTGTTGACTTTTGCTTATCAAATCTTGTTCTAGAACCTGGTTTGATCTTGTAGTCCAAATAATCCCCTACTATGATGTATCTAGAATAGTAGTAATTAGTGAAATAAAAAGAATTGTACAAACCATCGAAGCAACCCCATCCTTAATAGTCCAAAGGCGAGAATCCTTGTAATATTCTGAACCATTCATGAACATTACTGCAAAAAATAATTAAAACATTTATAGCCCCTATGTAAATAGTAGTTGTGGAGCAGCTATAAAGTAGGAACTCAATAGAATATGGAATAAGGGTATACAAACAAGAACCAATCCTAACGAAAAGGCAGAATAAATTGGATTGGGAAGTAATACTACTCCTAGACCTCCTAAGATCAGACTCGATCCCAGAAAGACTAAAAGAAAATCATGTATTGGTCCATGTAAATCCATTAATACATATATCTGAATATTTCAAGACTTCATTGACCTGACTAGGAAAAAAGAGGTAATTCCATTTTTTATGTTTATGATACTTCTTAACTTTTAACTTAATTAAAATTATAAAATTAAATATTAAATAAATGAAATTTGAATAGTTGCGAGTTGATGTATATAGTGTATGTTATTGGAGCCCTATTATTATCATTGAATGAGGAAAAAATAGTTTGAAATCATTACTCTAATATTGAAATATATTTTTAATCCAAATTAAATGACAAGTTTAAACAACTCTTGGATTGATCAAGGAAAGCCTTATTTTTTTACATCTAAACTAAACCTTAATTAAATACTAATATTTAATTAATTTAATTTTACATATATAATTTTAATTTAATTATTAATTAAATTTGAATTAAATTATTAATGTTAATTGAGGATTTTTTTGAATTAAGAGGTTTAGCTATTTTTTATCTGAGGCAAATTCAAAATTGTTCGAATTGTGTAATCATCAATTACAGACGTTGGTAATTGACCAAAGCAATTTGATTATAATTCAATTTGTGAAGATCATAACTCAAAAATTCGTATTCTTCAATCATTGATAAACAATTTGCCGACAATACTCAAAGCAATTCCCACAAAATATACAAATTCCAAAATCAATATTGTAATTAAACAATCGTTTCTTTCAGATATCACTTTCCAATTCCCAATCTACAATGGCAGATCTTTAGGACATACACGAACGCATACTTCACAAGCAATGCATTTATCAAATTCAAAGTTGATTTGGTCTCGAAAACGTTCCGATGTGATTAGTTTTTTGTAGGGGTATTGAATAGTTATAGATAAACGATTTGCACAAGACAGGGTAATCGTGAAACCCTAATCGATGTACCTGGCAGCTCATATTGCTTGTTGACCATAATTCATGAATTTAGTTACCATAGGGAATATATCGTGAATGGGTATAAATAATAAAATTGTAGGCTTGTTTCTTTCTCTTATTTGAGAGAAGTGGTGAATATAGAATTTACCGTGAAAGAAGTTGGGACGAAGTTGTTAGTAATAGATTACCTAGAGAAATGGGTAAAAGAAATTTCCATCCAAGATCTAATAGTTGGTCTATTCTCAGTCTTGCTAAAGTCTGTCTTGTTGCAATAGGAATGAACAAGAACAAATAACTTTTAGCTAATGTAATAAAGAGGCTGATTATTGTTCCAAAAAATTTACCGACGTTATTTATGTCAAAAATTTCAGGAACGAATATGTACRGAAGAGAAGACTCCAACCTCCTAAGTAAAGAACTGTTACAAATAATGAAAAAACTAGTAGTTCAAATAATATGCTATACCCTATAGGGTATACGGAAGTAAAGAAATTCACACATGCCCCATCCCATCTTCATTGCCATTCTAATATACATAAGAAGACTAAACCACTGAGGTATCAATTAGACCTACAAATGAATTAACATAATCTTCTTCATTTTAGGTCTAAACTCTGCAACGCAAAAGCGAACCCCCCTTTTTTATTTTTCTGAATAAAGTTGAATTTAAACCTGGAGGAATTAATATGAGTTAATTAAATTAGGAATCCATAAAGAAATTCAGATTACTGTATATAACTATAACACATTAAAATTACTGCCATGATTATTATTATTATTCATCGGTAAAATCCATATGTGTAAAAGTGGAAGTGGGAAATCTTTTATGGTAAGAAAATGCATTCATTTTGGTTATTTTTGAAGAAGAAAAGAGAGGGTCGGTCAAATTTCAAGTATTTAGTTTTACCAATAAGATATGGAGACTTACTTCACATTGGAGTTGCACAAAAAAGATTATTTTTATTTTAGAGAGGTTTTGTGCAAAATTTTGGGAAAACTATGCCATGCAAAAAACAAACCCCCCTTTTTCTTTTTTTGAATAAAGTTGAATTTAAACCTGGAGGAATTAATCTAAGTTAATCAAATTAGGAGTCCATAAAGAAATTCAGATTATTGTATATAATTGTAACACATTAAAGTTACTACCATTATTATTATTATTATTCATAGGTAAAATCCATATATGTAAAAGTGGAAGTGGGGAAATATTTTATGGTAAAAAAATGCATTTATTTCAGTTATTTCTGAAGAAGAAAAGAGAGGGTAGATCGAATTTCAAGTATTTAGTTATACCAATAAGATATGGATACTTCACATTTGGAAGTGCACAAAAAAGACTATTTATCTCAGAGAGGTTTGTGCAAAGTTTAAGAAAACGTCAATGGCTCTTGACTTATTTGGCAAAAAAAAAAAAAAAAGGGTACGTTATAAAGAATTAATTGGTCAGTTGAGTATACGAGAGCCAAAAACCCATTAATTCCAAGAATCTTTTTAAGTATTCTTATTTTTTTATTTGGATAAACTTCTTTTCACTTTTCACTTTCAGCAGTTCATGGAAGAATGAATGGGTAAAAACTTATGACTGTACCAGTGACAAGAAAGGACCTCATGATAGTCAATATGGGTCCTCACCGCCCATCAATGCATGTACGACTCATCGTTACTCTAGATGGTGAAGATGTTAACTGCAGACCAATATTGGGTTATTTACATAGAAGGATGGAGAAAATTGCGAAAAATCTAACAATTATACAATATTTTCCTTATGTAACACGTCGGGATTATTTAGCTACCATGTTCATAGAAGCAATAATTGTAAATAGACCTGAACAATTAGGAAATATTCAAGTATATAAAAGAGCTTGTTATATCAGAATCATTATGTTGGAGTTGAGTCGTATAGCTTCGCATTTGCTATGGCTTGGCCCCTTGATGGCTGATGTTGATGCACATACCCCTTTCTTCTATATTTTTTGAGAAACGAAATTGATATATGACCTATTCGAGGCTGCTAGTCATATGCGAATGATGAATAATTATTTTCGTATCAGAGGAGTAGCTGCTGATCTATCTCATGGCTGAATAGATAAATGTTTGGATTTTTGTGATTACTTTTTAATAGGGGTTTCTGAATATAAAAAGCTTATTACAAGGAATTCTATGTTTTTAGAACGAGTTGAAGGCATGGGCATTAGCAGGACCAACGGTACGGGCTTTCGGAATCCAATGGGATCTTCATAAAGTTAATCACTATAAGTGCTAAGATGAATTTGATTGAGAAGTTCAATGGTGAAAAAAAGTGGATTCATTAGCTCGTTATTTAATACGAATCGGTGAAATGATAGAATCCATAAAAGTTATGCACCAGACTCTGGAAGGAATTCCAAGAGGACCCTATGAGAATTAGAAAAATGATGCTTTGATAGAGTAAAAGATCCCGAATGGAATGATTTTGAATATCGATTTATTAGTAAAAAACCTTCTCAAACCTTCGAATTGGCCTAACAAGAAATTTATTTGAGTGTTGAAGCCCCAAAAGGAGAACTGGAATTTTTTTGATACGGGATTAGAGTGTTTTTCCTTGGAGATGGAAAATTCGCTTGCCGATTGTTATCAATTTGCAAATTTTTCCTCAGTTAGTTAAAAGAATGAAATTGGTTGACATTATATGACAATATTAGTTAGCATAGATATAATTATGGGAGAAGTTGATCGTTAAAAATTATAATTGATGCAACCGAAATACAAGCTATAAATTCTTTTTCCAAATTGGAATTAAAGGGGGTCTATGGGATTATATGGATACTTGTCCCGATTTTGACTCTTGTATTAGGAATGACAATAGGTGTACTTGTAATTGTTTGGTTAGAAAGAGAAATTTTTGTAGGGATACAACAACATATTAGACTTGAATACGCTGGCCCCTTAGGAATTCTTCAAGCTCTAGCAGGCGGTACAAAACTACTTTTCAAAGAGAACCTTCTTCCATCTAGAGAGGATTGTTCTTTATTCAGTGTCGGACCATCCATCGGAGTCATATCTGTTTCACTAAGTTATTCAGTAATTCCTTTTGGATACCACCTTATTATAACTGATATTATTATTAGTGTTTTTTTTATGGATTGCTATTTCAAGCATTGCTCCCGTTGGACTTCTAATGTCAGGATATGGATCAAACAATAAATATTCCTTTTTAGGTGGTCTCCGGGCTRCTGCTCAATCAATTAGTTATGAAATATCATTAACTTTATGTAACACCCCGGATTTTACCTTCATGAATTTTTGGTTGATCTCGTGAAATTGTGTACCAATTTAGGGTTGGATATTTTATACGTGATTAATATTTTTAAATCGTACGTTTAATAGGTGTGAAAATATTGTCCGTGTCGAATAAGAATTTTCGTTGGTTAAAGACTCGACTCATGGATCTAGTTGTTTGTTAGTCGAAAATTGGGCTTTTTATCGAAAGGAAGCCCGTTATATTAAATTTACGAATTTTGGGTTAGATTTGGATAGAAAGGCCCGACAGGTTGAGTTGTGGCCCAAAATAAAATTATAAAAAAAGAGAAAAGAAAATATATATAAGAAAATAAAAAGAAAGAAAAGAAAAGAAAAGGAAAAGAAAAACCCTAAAGGAAATCTTCATCTTCTTCCTAAGAAGCCGCCGCCGTCGCCACCGCCATTCTCCCCCTGCAGACCCGGCGCTGCTCGTTGTGGTTTTTGCAGCTTCTCCTTCTCTTTCCTTGCCTCCATTGCCGGCGCTTGAAGTGGCCACTGTGCCACAGTTTGCGATCGGTCATCGCAGCGCGTCGCTGCTCGAACGCCACCGCCAGGCACACACGGAGATCGCCTGCTGTCTCTTCTCCGATTCCCTCTCGCTCTCGAGCTCGCCAGCATCGACCCAACCACTCCAAATCCRTTGCAGCGCCAGCCCAAAACGGTCGCTGTGTGCCGCTCAGACTCGCGGACGTTTGGCCAGAGCAACCGCGTCTACCAGATCCGTGGTCRTCGTTTTGACTCTCTGTCATTACTGCTAGCGTTGCCGGTTGTCCCATGCCGTCAACCAGACACCGGGAGCTTGAGCAGAAACTGGTTTCTTCGCCGGCATAGCGTAGGAGCAGAACCTAGTTGCTCGTGTGCCAAGGATATGCTCCTTGGCGACCCAGCAGTGCTAGCGCCAAGCTTGCCCAGCAATGCCAGGCGCCCAAACACTGTTGTGCATGAGGACCTATTRCCATTCTCGAGATATTTAGATGTCGTGAACGTAAAGGTGAAAACTTAATTGTATGACTTGTAAATAAATATGCCCTGAAGTGAATTTATGGGAGAACATAGTTAGGCTTATACCTGAGCTAAGGAGTCGAATTGAACCCTTAAAACGTAATGTTCGATAATATGAGAACTAAATATGGATTTATAAATTTATAAAGGACATTTTCGGAATAGACACATAATACGCAAGTTGAGATAATCGGAACTAAGTAGATTTTCCTTTTTGATAACCAACTAGGTTATTTCGAGGACATACGTTGAAATCGATTGGAGGAGTTTACTTCCAACTTAAGTAAGAACTCGTTTACGTACAGGACTTCGGGTAAGTAATCCTCTCATTCATATCATTATAAATAAATGAATTTGAATGTTTTTAACTGTTGGAATATGTGTTGTGTGAAATTTTATATTGATATGTGGAGTGAATACTCTTAATTGTTGGAATATGTGTTGTGTGGAGTTTTTATGTTGATGTGTGGAATTGTGACGAAGGTTGAATTGTTCRTATTTAGTAGTACTTTATGTTGAAGAATGCTRTTGTGTTTTCATATAATGTACTAATTATTGAATGTTATATTATAATATTGAATGCGCTTCATGGCATGAGCATGTAGCTAGAAGTTTACATCACATTTGGCATGAGCCGTTCACGCATTTAGGAAGTGAACGATTAGAAAATGGGATTTTGAAGGAAAAGGTTAAAGTTTTGGAAATGTTAAAGTTTTAAGAAAGGAGTGTAATACTAGCCACAAAAGGTGTGAGTGGAAAATGGGGCGCGAGGGACCGGCGCACCCGACCCTACCCTCTTGAGGGTAGGTATGAAGTTAAAAGTATGAAGTTAAAAGAATGAAATTTAACCGTTTTGCGATTCTACCGGTAAGAATGGAATCGGGTTCCAAATAACTATGGCCCACTGCATAGATATGTGGCTAGGCTTTACACTCTAGTGAGCTCGCGAACGAATGAAAGGAAATGGAAAGTTTTATTGTAAGTGAATTTTGAAGAGAATGTTTGTAATGAGTTTTGAAAAGGGAATGTTTTTGGAAAGTTTTTCATTGAAAAGGAGGAAATTGAATTTTCATATATAGGACATGTTCATGCATTCATGCATGAGGGTTACTTACTGGGCTTTTAGCTCATTCCTATTGCTTATGTTTTCCTTGTAGATGATATGTAACCAGATGGGGCGAGGAGGTCGCTTGTGGGCGAGCTTTGATACCCGAGAACTGATTTTCGAATTTATTTATGAAATAAGATGAATACTTCTGAATGTTTTAAATTATTGAAGTTTCCTTGTGATTTTCGTTTATTTTGAATGGTTTAGAAAGACTTCCGCTGTATTTCTATTTTGAATAATTGTTAAGTTGGTGAGGGTTTGTTAAAGTTTATTTTTGAAATAGATAGTTGTTTATTTTGGAACGGAAATGATGTGGCATTCTCAGCTTAGGATTGTTCCTAATCTGGGGGTGTTACATGAACACATGACTGATTGGGATAGATATGGTCTGTATTGGGATAAACTATGCTCAGAAGAGTACTATCACTATCATGATGCTGATTAAAGCTACTTTATTACAATTATTTGTTATGTTGTGTGAGGTGTATTTTGACTTCTCTAGAAATAGCTTTATTAAAGTTACTTTCACAAAGTGACTTTATTAAAGTTGCTTGTTATGTTGTATATATGTGACTTTTTAGTTAGCTTCATTAAAGTTACTTCCATAAAGTGACTTCTTTTATGGGATGCTTATCTTTTAATCAATTAGAGTTGATAGAAGTTTGAAGTCCAAATGCTTATCATCTAGTTGGGATGCTTATCTTTTATTCAATTAGAATTCATAGAATTTTGAAATCTAGAAAATCCTTCATCCATAAAAGGATTCTGTTGTTGTAAAGGAGGAGATAGACTAGCCTCTACCTTTGTATTGAGTATTATCAATAATAGTACGGTAAAAGTTGCCTTGTCTCTTGAAACTCTATATTCGTTACGATAATATTCTTTATTTCCTTCGAGGAATATTTATCTTCTGAATATCGATCCTTGTTTGTGGTACGTAAGCAGCTGGTCGATATAGATAAGTGAGATGAGATATCTGAAAGCAGCATAGAGGGAAAATAGGCCAAAAGTGCCGCTAAAAGTACCTAAGATCACTATAAGTAGGTGAAGGCTCCTACTCTTCCTTAATGTTGTTGCTGCTCAACCCTTTCATGGTATCAGAGTAAGAAATTATGATGTCAAAATCTCCTTCAATTTATAAAGTTCTTAGCACTAATTCCGTTATTTTCTAATCCGTATTAGTAAGGATAACAAACATAGATTTCTATAGAATCAGTGTGAAATGACCATGCTTTTCAAATATATATAGAGTATCACGATGAAAGTCATCAACTAGGCATTCTTAATTTTATAAGTGGCTCTGACACCAAAGTAGGGTAGGATCTTAAAAGAAACACATGTACATTAATAATGGAGATATATATTACAAGAGTATGGTGCTAACTGAAGCTATGGATGAGTACAACTACTGAATACAATATAAAAGCACACTAAGAAAATAGGATCTTAAAARAAACACGCTTACATTGATACTGGAGATATATTACAATGGTCTAATGCTACTTGAAGCTACAACTAAGCTCCAGTGCTGAATATAATATAAAAGCTCATGAAGAAATCTCACGAACACTTTGAAAGACACTCAGTTTACAATAGAAGAAAGTACTCTCAAACTTTTGATGATAAACTACTAAAATTGATATCTGTTTATAGAAAAATAGAGGCGACAGAGCATCTTCTTTTCTTCTTAATCGGGTTTCACCAAAGTAGGTTCTTCCCTGAATGTAAGCAACTTTAAAAAAGTAGATTCCCTCAAGGTAAGGGAAATGTCTTTTCTACTTTATTGAAGTAGATTCTTCTACTACATCTGTCGTAAGATGTCTTCTTGTCACTATCTCTTTCTTGAGAGTTGGACAAGAGGTTTCTATCTGCTAGTGCATCGAATAGAGATTTCTTAATCTATCTCGAAGAGGCAGAAGTCAATATTTCTTTATACAAATCCTTGAGATCTTTAGGACTAAAACCTTAGGATGAAGAGAATACTTCTTCCATTTATGATCTATCGCTATCGTCCCTCTTTACTTATATACACTTAATCCTTCGTCAAGAAAGTTGAAATTATCCCACCATTTTACCATTATTCTGCGAGCCAATATGTGTTGAGTGGTTTCAACTTCATGAACAAGTCTCTTGGTTATTTCCAAGACATAGTGCCATTTAGCTATCTATGGAATCATATATTGTGCTACAAACTGCATTAAGTTGTAGGGAGAGTCAAGATCATCATTTTTGTCACCAGATTCCTTGTAGTAAGAATGGATATAGATAGGAATAGAGGCTCGAAATAATCCCCAAGAAGATTACTAGGCAATAAACTACTCTAGTATGTTAAATTGTATCACCCAGCTGGAATGAAGGAAACCAAATATGTTTTTTTTTTTTTTTTTGGGAATTTTCTATACATAAGGCTCCTTGCTAGTCATGCTTCAATATAGTCAAAATAATCATATGATTTGGGATAATATGAATAATCCCGAAATTATTTAAAATAGAAAACATCAGATCCCCATTCTTGAGGTGTAACACCCCCCAAATTAGGAACTATCATAAGTCGAGAGTATTACTGACCTTACTTATAATCATATCAAAAGAGATCTGAATACTTGTCTAAAACGTTTAATAAAAATTTCGACAAAGT
Source organism: Rhazya stricta (assembly GCA_001752375.1). Taxonomy (NCBI): domain Eukaryota; kingdom Viridiplantae; phylum Streptophyta; class Magnoliopsida; order Gentianales; family Apocynaceae; genus Rhazya; species Rhazya stricta. Next base: position 1,752,953 of record MEJB01000011.1, on the reverse strand, counting down.
TTCCTCTGTAATTTCAACAACTGCCCCCAAAAGGTTCCCAAGCATTTTTAATACTCGCAAATAGTATGCATTCCAACCCAACAAACATCTAATATAAATAAATAGAGTATTCCAACAATCTTTTACTAACTTAACATTTACCAAAATAGAAATTGTCTGAACTTGAAAGAATTTAATGCATGAATGGTTAAATCAATAAAAAATAACTTAAACAAAACATAAAACCTCTCTAATCAACCATTTATCTTATTCACTATAATTTGTTTAAAATAACACTTTAGAGTATCAAAGCTTGCCCACAAATGACCTCGAGGCACCATCTGACAATTGGTGCTACGCATCACCTGAAATGTAGAATGAAGGAAATGAAATGAGCTATAAAGCTCAATAAGCAAATTCCATGCATGAATATATGTGAAATGCACCATATACTATAAGCTAATATTTCACTTTCTAAATAATTCCATAAAACTTCTATTTCAAGATGTAAGGATTTTTCAAAACCTTTCTATTTCATTAAAGTCGTGAGCTCATTTAGTGTGATGCCTAGCCATTAAGCTTGCAGTGGGCCATTATTCTTTGGAACCTGATCACATTTCCYACTAGTAGTACCGCATAATAGTTAACATCACTTTAACTTTTTCTTTCATCTTTTTACCTCCCAAGAGGTGAACGTTACTTATCTCCCTACCCTAAGGGTTAGGTCCGGTGAACCGGTCCCCCACGCCCCATTTCCCACTCACATCTTTCATGGTTAGGTTTACACTCTCCAAAATCTTAACTTTTTCCTAATAATAATTCATTTATAAAATTTCATTTCCTTTCAAATTTTATTTCCTAAACCATTCGCTTTCTAAATGTACGAATGGCTCATGCCAAGAATAATGTAGAATACTATAACTACATGCCCATGATATGAACTACATAAATTCATATTTAAACACCATTCAACATAATAATAGTATGAAATATATTACATGAAATAATTCAACACAGTCATAACACATTGCATAACACTTTCCAATATAATCACCACATAACACACAACGGAATAAGTAGGTGGGTATGGGGATTTGCTTACTTGGAGTACTTAATGTTAAAATTTTATTTAAATCTCAAAGTGGAGTTCCTCAACCGTTCTTAGCATCAATGTGCTCGAAAATGACCTAATTATGATTACAAAAAGAAAATTCATTTAACACGATTGTCCAAGTTTAAAACATTTAACGCTTATCCTATGAATGTCGTTTGCCAATTTTAACTCGTACTTGATTCCCATATCGCCAAAACTATCACATTCTTAAAGGTACAACTTATTTCGTAGCTTTTTACCCCTCTCAACAATTGATAATGGTAATACCAAAAACAATACATTTCTAAGTCAAAACACATTCTTCATACAAATTAAACTCATTCTTAGATCAGGTATTAAACCTAATCTATGTTCTCCCACAATTTCACTATAGAATATAATTACACAAGTCATTGAATTTTTAAAATCGAATAAAAATATTTTCACCTTAAAATTGACAAACTCTAAGTGTCATGAAAGTGGTGTTACACCTTGGGTGAGCGCTTAGGCAGCATGCACGCAATAGTCCTGGTCACGCACGGTGCCTAGGTGTCTGGGCACTCARTCGCCTAGGCGTCTGGGTTCTTGGTTGCTTGGGCGTCGGGGCACTCGGTCGCCTGGGCGTCCTTTATTCTGATCAAGCCACCAACAAGGACCCAACCTCCAAGCTGCTGCTGGTTTGAACACCCTCTCTTGGAGGACGAAGGCGGCGAGCAACCGAGCAGTGGATGCTGGGCTGAAGCACCATGGGATGTCGCGCAAGCAGATCTGAAGGTTGAGTGGAAGCGATCCTTTATTCTGATCAAGCCACCAACAAGGACCCAACCTCCAAGCTGCTGCTGGTTTGAACACCCTCTCTTGGAGGACGAAGGCGGCGAGCAACCGAGCAGTGGATGCTGGGCTGAAGCACCATGGGATGTCGCGCAAGCAGATCTGAAGGTTGAGTGGAAGCGATGCAGGCAGAACAGGTTTGCGATGAGACACACTGCTCGGAGTTCGCACCAGGTCATGAGGGAGGAAGAAAGAGAGAAGAGTCCGCTATGGTAGATCGGTCAGATCTGGTGGCGGAGGCACATCAATGAAGCAGAGCGATGAGATCGGCATCGAGATTTGGTTGCAGCTCCAAACATTGGCCACTGGTGAGCAACCAAAAAACAGATGCGTGCTGTGAGCGGGCATCTTCGAGCACCTGCGCGGGACAGATCTGGACGAGCTCGAATATGGGCAGAAGGAGAAGATCCGAACGGACAACAGGCAGCCAAATATCAGTAGCTCCAATCGAGGTTCGGGCTGGCTCTGGACTGGTGAGATGAAGATAGGGAAGAGCGACCATGAGAAACGACGAGCAGTGTGCAACAACGATGGATCGACGGTGTAGAAACCGGATCGCTACTAGAAATCCCATTAAGCAACAACTAGTCAGACAATGATTGGTTGCGGAGGGCAACAAACTTGAGTGGCATTGACAGCGATGATCGGTGTGGCATCAGCAAAGGGAAAAAGGAGGTGGTGTAAGCAGCAGGAAGGGTTTTGGGGAAAAGGGGTTGACGGCGCTAGGCTAAGTCGATTAGGGTTTTTTATTTATTTTTAACTTGGGCCCTAACCCAAACTCTTTGGGCCTCCCCRTTCCATAACCAATCTAGTCCAATAAATTAAATTYTACGGGCTTTCTTTCCAGCCAAAATTAGTATTAAATTAGCTTTTAGTTTTCGAATAAGGAACGAATAAGCTCTAACAAGTCAAGCCTACACCAGCGAACCGAAAACCCTAATTCAATTAACACAATAATTTCATACTTACTTAAATATACAATTAAATAATGATCACATAGAAAATAATCAAACCCTAGTTGGCATACAATTCATACAATCATACAAAACTCATAAAAATGAAAAGTAATATCCCGGGTATTACACGAGGAAAGATAATTTTTCTTATTATTAGTTTTGAAGAAGCTAAATCTCTAGAATTTCTACTCCTAGAAGATACAAGGACATATCCCATTTACATCAATATTTACTGATAATTGAACATATTCTTTTTATCATGCAGTGTATTAAAGTAGTTAAGCAAGTACATCTCAGCCACTTGATTAGGTGGAACAGAAGCAAGGTTTTTCTCTACTGTAATTAACTAGACTTGCTGATTAATAATATATGGATACCTCGATCTTTTCATTGATTTGTAGTAATGGCTCTAGAATAAGCTTCCTCTGAAAGGTACAAATCACTTTCTATCATCTTTGATTTAGATGAAGATCCTGTTTCCCTTTTAGGATTGAGAGCTGGTAAGCGATTGCAAATTTTGGTTCTTTGAGCCTTGCAAAAATTCTCGAGTTAAGAAATCGGGCAAATAAATTCAATATCAAATCAAACACAGATAAGATAGCCTGCCATCTTTCGGAGAATTGTTTGTATGCTATTTTTTAACGCGTTTAAGTAAAACTTACTTAGCAGATTTTCAATCTATTCTAATTAGGAACTTCTTTTTTAAAAGTCACTTTCAAATTTAGTACCATAGTGAACTATAGATAAGATCTCCTTTTTAATTGTGGAATAATATTTCTAAGCTGGTTTCCATAAACTAGAAGTAAACCTGGCGTGTTGATCTCTATTATTGATCCTTTGTTTTAGGATTCCACCATAACTAAGCTTTGAAGCATCAATTTTGACTATTTTAAAGACTTCTAGATCAGCTATAGCCAAGCAAGGAAGCTCTTCAGCTTTTAACCTCATTTTTTTTTTTTAACTGCTATACTATGATCTTCCCCTTATAGAGGAGGATTTTTCATGAGCCCTTTGAAATAAGTGCTTGCAGTCTTCAGCTAAATTTTTGTAATACTCTAAAAGATAATTCAGACTGCCGAAAAATCTCTATTTCAGTAGGGAACTTATCAGCGAATTGAATAGCGCATTCAATTGGGTGAATATAACCTTAAGATATGTAATGACCAAGGAACCTAATATTAGGTTGAAATAACTTCATCTTTTTAGCACACACAACAAATCTTGCTCTTTTAACCATCTTAACAAATATATTTAGGTGCTTGAAGTGTTGTTCTAATGAATTAGAAAATACTAGAACATCATCAATACTAGAATCCAGACTTCATGTCAAACTTAGAATTGACTTGTGCTTTATGAGGTCTTTGGAGAAGATCATTTTTACTAGGGATCGAATAATGAATCCATCATAAAAACCAAAATTGAGAAGAGAGAGCAAGAGAGAGAGAAGAGAAAAAAGGGAAAGGAGAGTAAGAGAGAATAGGAGGGAGAAGTGGCAGCAGAGAAAGTATAAAACTTCATAAAGTTTTAATTTTTCACCAACCCCTTATAGTTCTATGCACAAGGAGGTTTATCGACGATGACTCATTGCAATTGGCCTAGCATTGTGCAAATCTGTCTTTCATTAAAGTCAACATAAAATGCACGGCAACTCCATGTACCGAAGCCAGGCCCAATGATCGTGTTAGGAGTAGGTGTCTCATTTTCTCTCAGATATACACTTATCTCTCTTTCCCTTATCTTTAGTCATTTCTCCTTATCTCTCTTTCCCTTATCTTTGGTTATTTCTTCTTAATTAGATAAAAAGGTCCTTATCAGTAATCCATAGTTTGAGGGTTAAATGTATCGTATCCTACTCTATTTATAGAGGGTTACCATTGTACACTCCATCTTGAATTATAGTAGATTTTTGGGGCTTCTTCACAGGTGGTTTTTTTCTCTATTAGCAGAGAGTTTTTCCACCTTAAAATTTGGGTGTCATTTTTACTATTATTATCTCTTTTATCTTTGGTTAAGTTTTACACGCTATTCTACTCTCTAACCCTACAAACTGGTATCAGAGCCTCTCACTGTTCAACTCGGATTCTCCCACCATGTCGAGTACCACTAAATTCGACATTGAGAAATTTGACAGTAAAGTTAGCTTTGCTATATGGTGTGTTTTAATGCAAGCCATACTCACCCAACATGGCCTAAATAAGGTCCTAGAAGGCAATTCCAAGAGGCCATCCACTATAACGGAGGAACAATGGAACGAGATGGATGAGAAAGCATTGTCGATAATTCAGCTATGCTTGTCTCGTGTGGTGTTATGTGAGGTCATCCACAAGAAGTCTACTGCAGGGATTTAGCTGAAACTAGAGACTCTGTACATGACCAAAAGCCTTGCAAACAAGCTTCGCCTTAAGGAGCRTTTGTACACAATCCGTATGCAAGAAGGCACTCCTATCCAAACTCACTTAAATGAGTTCAATCCTATCTTAATTGATCTGGGGAACCTAGAGGTCAAAATTGAAAATGAGGATACAACTGTTTTACGTATTTTTTCACTACATCTTTCTTGAGTTCTTCCTCTAGCAACTAATCCCTCAATCTAATTTTCATTGTGAATGTCGATTTCTCATTTTTCATTAGCCAATAAATGGGATTTAACATCTTCAAAGGCTAAGGTATCATAATTTCCATATTGCATAATTTACAATGAAAATTCGATTGAGGGATTAGTTGTTAGGTGTAGAACTCAAGAAAGAGGTAGTAATAGTAAGGAAAATTTTAGATCAAGTTCTAGAGGTAAAAATTCTAAATTTTGTCATTACTGCAAGAAACCTGGCCACGAGATATCTGAATGTTACAAGTTGAAAAACAAGAACATAAAAGATGATAAGGGTAACGACAAACAACCTAACAAATCCGTCGAAGCTAGTGTTGTTGAGATTGAATTTGAGGATGAGGTTTTATTAGCTGCTGACACTAAGCAAAGGTCTAGGAATGAATGGATTTATGAGTCTGGCTGTACATTTCACATGTCTCCTAATAGGGACTGGTTTACCACCTATGAACCAATTAATGGTGGTCTTGTTTTGATGGGCAACGATGCACAGTGTAAAGTTGTCAGTAAGGGTATAGTTAAAATCAAGACACACGATGGTGTTATTAGATCTTTGAGAAGTATAAGATATGTTCCCAACCTAAAGAGAAATCTCATTTATTTGGGCATCCTTGAATCAAATGGGTGTAAATACTCAGCTGAAGGTGGAGTTCTAAAAGTGTTCAAAGGTTCTCTTGCACTGATGAAGAAAACAGATTTGGTAGTTTATATGTATTGCAAGGTTCAACTATAACAAGTTCTGCAGCTGCTACTTTATCTGCCAAAGACACAACCAAGTTATGGCATATAAGCATTAAAGGCATTAAAGTCCTCAGCAACAATGGTCTTCTTACAACCATTGCACCAATAACTTTTACAAGCATTGCGTATTTGGTAAGTAGAAGAAGGTCAGTTTCCCTAAAGGTGTTCACAGAACCAAAGGTAAATTGGATTATATTCATTCTAATCTTTGGGGTCCTTCTAGAGTCCCTTTGAAAGGAGGAGGACATTATATGGTGACCATTATTGATGATTATTCCCGCAAACTCTGGGTGTATTTCTTGAAGCACGAGAGTGATGTGTTTTTCACTTTCAAGGAGTGGAAAGTTTTGATCGAGAATCAGATAAGCAAGAAGGTGAAATGTTTGAGAACTGATAATGGTCTTGAGTTCTGTTTGAATGATTTCAACCAGTTCTACAAACAAGAAGGTATTGTTTGGCACCACACTATTCCTGGCATGCCACAACAAAATGGTGCTACAGAAAGGATGAACAGAACTATATTGGAGAGAGTTCATTGCATGCTCTCTCATTCTGGTCTGGGAAAGAAATTCTAGGTTGAAGTAGCAATTACAGCATGCTATTTGGTCAACTGCTCCCCAAATAGAGCACTTGATGGGAAAATTCTAGAAGCAGTTTGATCAGGTAACCATGTTGATTATTCTAATCTTAGAGTATTTGGTTCTCCTGCTATGTCATGTAAACAAAGGAAAATTAGAACCTCATTCTAAAAAATGCATTTTCTTAGGTTATGGTTCAGGCATTAAAGGATTTTGTTTGTATAACCCTGAATCAGGAAAAACCTTTCACAATAGAAATGTAATATTTAATGAAAATGTCATGTTATCTTCTGGAAAAAATTCTATTGTTTCTCCTACTAGCACAGATGATTAAGATGGTACCAAGGAGAAGGTGGCGTTTGAAATRAGGGTTGCTTTACTGGAGGAAAATATCCCAACCTCTTCTGCTACTGAACTTACAGAAGTTCAGACGAGTACCACTAAGCCTGCAAGTCAACCACAATGCACCGCTCGACCATGTTAAAGGCGAATGCAACTTGATCCTATTCCTCAAGATCATCCGGAAAAGAGACCGATTAGGAAGCCAGTGAGACTTATTGAAGAAAGTAGTTTTGTTGACTATGTTTTGGTTATTGCACAAGAGATTGACCATGATGGTGAGCCTAAGAGTTACTCTAATGCATTATCTAGTGTTGTTTCGGCAAAGTGGATTTCTGTGATGCAAGAAGAAGTTGAGAGTCTTCATAAGAATGAGACTTAGGATTTGATGAAGCTTCCTAAGGTAAGCTATTAGTTGCAAGTGGATCTACAAGAAGAAGGAAGGCATTCTCGGGGTTGAGAATGCCTGGTACAAAGCAAGACACATGTGTCTTTTGTCTACTTGTTATTTTATGTTGATGACATGTTGGTTGCTGCCTAAGATACGTCTATTGTTAACAAGTTAGTAGTGAATTTGATATGAAGAATCTTGGCCCAACCAAGAAAATTCTCGGAATGGAGATTAGTAGGGATCCTCAAAAAAGAAAGCTTCTGTTATCCAAAAGAAGTACATTTTGAAGCTGCTTAATAGTTTCAACATGGCATATTGTAAACCTATTACTACTCCACTCACTACGCATTTTAGTTTGGTATCTGATCAGTGTCCATAGACTGAAGAAGCTAAAGAGTGCATGGCACCTATTCCTTACTCTAATGCCGTTGGCAGCTTGATGTATGCTATGGTGTGTACGCGTTCCCATTTGGCCTATGCTGTTAATGTTGTTAACAGATTCATGCACAATCTAGGCAAGGAGCACTGGGAAGCTATGAAGTGGATCCTTTGATATTTGAAGAGTTCTTATTATATCGGTTTGGTTTTGATCCGGAAAGAGTTGATCCTGGAGGTATAGTTAGCTATGTTGATGCTGACTATGGTGGTGATTATGATCATAGAAGATCACTTTTAGCCTATGTTTTCTCACTATGTGGTTCTGCTATTAGTTGGTGTTCATCACTTCAGGCTATTGAATCTTTATCTACCACTGAAACAGAATGCATTTCAGCTACTAAAGATATGAAAGAAGCCAAATGGCTCTACAGTCTGGTAGATGATTTTGGCCTACAACAAGATGTTCTTGTTGTGTTTTGTGATAATTAGAGTGTTGTACACTTGACAAAGAGCAGCAAGCATCATTCAAAGACCAATCATATTGATATTAAGCACCATTTTATTCGAGATACAATTGAAGCAGGGAAAGTCATTGTTGAGAAATTCACACAGTCGATAATCCTATRGATAAGTTGACCAAGCCACTTCCAGTTGCTACATTCAAGCCCTGCTTGGACTTAGTAGGCATTATCAGTACTAGATCGCCTTTTGGGGCTTCCATGGCGAAGAACGTTCCAACGAAAATGGTTCAAGGTGGAGATTTATTGGGAGCAGGTGTCCCATTTCTCTCAGATATACACTTATCTCTCTTTCCCTTATCTTTGGTTATTTCTCCTTAACTAAATAAGAAGGTCCTTATCTACTTACCCGTATTTTGAGGGTTACGTATATATATATCCTACTTTATTTATAGAATTATAGTAGATTTTCTGGGCTTCTTCACAGGTGGTTTTTTCCTCTATTTACAGAGGGTATTTTCACCTTAAAATTTGGGTGTCATTTTACTATTATTATCTCTTTTATCTTTGGTTAAGTTTTACACCCATTCTACTCTCTAACCCTATAGATCTTTTTATCTAAAAGATCTTCAATTTCCTTTTTATAGATTTCTGGATGGCGAGGGCTCATTGCAATTGGCCTAGACTTTGTAGGAATATGTTTTTCACTATGTCTCTTTCATAAGGAAGTTATACTGTCACACCCCCAGATTAGGAACCTTATCCTAACCCGGGAATGTCCCCATTTACTCACTGAGACGAATTTTCGGAAGCTCAAAAGAATTTAAACCAAATAAGAAATACTTAATAATAAACAAAACCATTCTAGTTAACAATCATCTTAATCCATAACATTCATTTAAATTAACTTTAGGGTATCTTGGTTTGCCCACAAGTGACCTCCTCGCACCATCTGRCTATACATTATTTGAAATGAAAATGTGAGAAATGGAATGAGTTTTAAAGCCCAGTAAGTAAACCTCATGCATGAATGCATAAACATGTCCCACAAGTCATGAATTATAAAATCTCATTTTCACAATAAAAACCTTCAAAACATTCCCTTTTTGAAATCTCTTTATAAAACCTTTCCTTCAAAATATATAATTTGTAAAACACTTTATTTCATTTCATTTGTCAGCTCACTGACTGTAACGCCTAGCCATTAGGCTGCAATAGGCCATTTGTTCTTTGGAACCCGATTACATTCCTACCGGTAGTATCGCAGAGCGGTTAACATTCTTTCATCACTTCACTTCCCCAAGGTGAATCATTACCTACCMTCCCCGAGGGTAGGGTCGGGTGCGCCAGTCCCCCACGCCCCATTTCCCACTCACATCCTTCATGGCTAGGTCTACACTCTTTTTCGAAAACTTTAACATTTTCCTTTAAAATTCCATTACCTAAACCATTCACTTTCTAAATGTATGAATGGCTGATGCCAGGAATGATGTAGAACACTAACTACATTCCCATGACATGAAATGCATACCACTGTATATAACATATCATTCGACATAAAAACAGTATAGGATATGAAACACATGAAACATTCCACACAATGAACACACCTTATAATATAATCCCATACCGCCACCACATAACACGCAGCACATATATGTCAATGAGAATGAGAGAATTTACTTACATAGAACTCAGACTTAATACACATTCAATTTACGTAAGAGCGATTATAACCACAACACATATATGTTTATGAGAATGTGAGAATTTACTTACCCGGAGTACAAAAAGAAAGTTTATTTAGTACGACTGTCCCAACTTAGATATTCAGGATTTATTTCAACACCGTCAATTGCCAATTATTAATCCTTTCTTAGTTCCCACATTACCAATTATCACGTCTTTTTAAGGTTACAATTTAAGCTCCTTCGTTCCGGTATTAAACCTAATATATGTTCTTCACAATTTTACTTTAGGATATAATTTCATAGGTTATAAATTTTAATATTAATTAATAATATTTTTACCTTTTAAGTTCGTCAAGTCTAAGTGTCTCGAAAATAGTTTTGGGTTCTTGAGCGTGTGCTCAAGCGGGGCGTGCAACAGTCCTGGGCGTCAGAGCGTCGGGCGCCTAAGCGCAGGCTGCTTGCTGGGCACTCTCAGCTCTGGAAACTAGCGAACAGCTAGCACAAARAAAAACCAGCAACAAACAGCCTATAAGAGGCCTGATTTTGGCGAAGCTTCCGGCGTTCCGGGGAGTGGTTGATATCTATTGACGATGGTGATCGAATCTGAGTAGAGCGACGGCCGACAAGGAGTTGGCTAGCCGTGCGGCAGAGCACCCGAGCGACTGCAAGATGCACACAGATCTGGTCAAGGAAGAACAAATCCAGACGGGCTCCACTGCGTCGAGTGGTCGAACACAGTCCTTCCTCCGTCCTGGCAAAACCATTGAGCAGAGAAGAAGAAGAAAGAGAAGATGAATGCAGATTTGGCTGAGCGACGATTGGCGGGAGGCAAGACAGAAAGGCCTGGCACGCAAGACATCCGAGCGGCAGGCAAGAAGCGCGGATTTAGTAAGTAGCAGTTGCGTACGTGGACCTTGTGAGCAGATCAGGTGAGCGGCAACAGCAATGCAATAGGTAGAGGAATCAACGGTTGATTCGAGAGACTCCAGATCTGAACGATCTCCGATCGGGTGCACGGATCTTCCTGGTCGGTCATTCGCGAGCTGCTGAGTGACATAAACAAACGGCGTCGCGGAGCTCTTGCCAGGCAGCAACCGGACCCGGGAGCTTCGATTTTGGGCAGCAAGCCCTTACATGGTTGACGCGCAGGTCCGATGTCCGAACTATACCACGAGGGGAGATCAGATCCGTACGACAATTCTGGAACTCCGACGGCAAAGCTGAGTCACCAGGACGAAGATGAGAGAAGAAGAAATGCAGCGGCTATAGTTCGGCCTAACTGTGTCGCGGGCAGAGTTCTCCAAGCAGCTAGGTCCGATGGCTCGTTGCAGACGTGGCAATGATCGACGTGTCAACAGAAGGAGAAAGAAGCGGCGTGTGTGTGGTGGGGAGGAGTTTCAAGAATGGGGCGGCAGTTAGGGTTTTTCTGGGAGTGACGGCGGCGGCGGCGGTAATGGGGAGGAAGAAGAAGACTTAGGGTTTTTAGGTTTTTTTTTTAAAATAAATTTCGGCCCTAACCCAAATCTTCGGGCTTTCCCATCCATAAATAATCCAAATCCTTAAATTAAATTCAACGGGCTTTTCTTTCGATAAAAATCTAGTTTTTCGAATGAAAACGAATAAGCCTAACAAGTCGAGCCTCTAACCAACTAAGGGTCCTAAACCAACACGCATGATAATTTCGCACTTGTTAACTTTCGCACTTATTAACGTACATTAAAACATTAACCACATAGAAAATTATCCAACCCTAGTTGGCATGCAAATTCACACGATCAAATAAAAATTAATAAAAAGGAATCCCGGGTATTACATATACTATATGTTGTTTTCTATCCCAAAAAGCATTAGGGATATCAACACATACTTCTTTTTCAAAAATAGCGACTATTCTTTTCTGAATTTCAGGAAGTTTTATTTTTTCTTCAATAATTTTTGTTCTATTTTCTATACAATCGATCTTGTATAAGAATTATTGCATGAGCCTTTGGTTTTTAAATCAGTTTAAAGAACCGCAAGCTAATCAATAAATTCTTAAGGCATATGGCTTATACTGGAAGAGAACCTAGTTTCTGGACTTATTTACAGTCCCATTGTGAGAAAAAATTATCATGGCAATTGCATATGCTCTGCTTAGAACAAGACAAAAGCCTATCAAACAAAATAAGGTCTTTCTATTACTGATGTGAACCTCACCCTAACCTACAGGACAAAACACGACAACAAGCGGAAAAAACCCCAAGTCTTCAAAATGCAAGTTGTGGGATCTTGACCCGTTGCCTAGGAAGACAAAAACCAAGAATTGACAAGAAATGGTAGACACCACATCTAGCAATCGAGAACTAACTCATGAATTCTAGATGACAAGTCAACATAGTAGAAGGCCACAAGCCATAGCTTAGTATTATAATCCTCCAAATCTCATTATCCTCCATTACAAAGTCTTGAATGAAAGGTATTCATAATAACTAAATCCTAGAAAAAGTAGGGAAGATACTAACTAATCCTAGTTGGACAAGAAATCTAAAACAAACTAGTTAATACAATATTGGGACAATACGGAAACTAACTAATCATAATAGTAATAGGAAATCTTGAAAGACAAGATCTCTTCCAAATGTGGCACCATTAATCATGCTTGTAGAAGCTTAATCATTTATAATATTGTGGATTTTCCATTTACCATTTGGAAACTTCAAAAACTTCTAGAACACTAATGCTGCAACAACTTCATAYTGAATTTCRACTTTTATCCATGTCATTTCTTGGTCTTAAGGAGCATGATTCTCTATTGTCCAGCCAATTTCAAATTCAAATTCAATGTCTTGATGGCCTAATGTGCTTTATGCTCCAACTCAAATAGCATATGGAAAGCTTCTGCATACATCAATCTGAAAGGTGGCATGCCCAACGAGTTTTGAATTTGTTTTGTAAGCTCACATGCATCATCAAGCCTTAATGAAAAATCCTTCCTGCGGGAATTGGGGTGATATGTTGTCGTGTGATCCTTCATCATTGATCAATGCCCTTAGTGTGTCGAATCTTGTGAAGATAGTCTTTTAGAGGAATTTGATCACTCTCTTAGCATCATTACTTGGTAGTGCTGCAACTTTGATCCATTTAGACACATAGTCTACTTCTACCAATGTATCAGAGTTTAGCTCTTGGAATTCCTCGGTTCGGGCCGAAGAAGCAATGTCACTCGATCATTATCAAATTGATTGCAATCTTTTTCTATCCGTGAAGATCCCACCAGAGCACCTTCTACTTCTAATAGGCCTTGAACTAGATCCGAATCATTCTCAATGAGTCCATAAGAAGTGATCCCATTTTTTTCATTGGGTCCGGGTAGAGACCAAAGGTCTTGAGTGACCGATCCGGCAGAACAACTCAAAAGATAAAGAAGTATCGTTAATTTCTTCATGCTCATTCCAAGTTCAAAGTACCATTTGTACAAATAAGAATCCCCTTCGTTACACGATTTCTTCTTCATATAGATAGATATAGGATCTATGGGGCAATTACTTAGAAGTACCTTTTGTGCTAAAGCCCTTCCTATCTGATACAAAAGGATCCCATGATCCTGAGCCGATCTTACCTGGGATCGCAAATCCCATGTTTGTCTACGAAGAGTGGATCTAATTGTATTAGTGTCTATAATTGATTTTTGGCAAATAGCCCCATAAAATCGATTCCCCATACATCAAAATATTTCACCTTAAGAATGTTGTTAAGATACATTTCCCATTCTTTGATATCAGTCACAAGAGTTGACAAAACTCATATACATCCTTGAACAATGTTGGCCAATAATAACTAGTTTGTAGGATTTTTCTAATACTCCATTAAAAAATTTTCCTGCTTTTATGATTTATGTGTTATTACATGTAATTTTTTTCGTGATTAATTACTTAGATTATTTCCATTATCGTCTATGTTTTCACTTATTTTTGCTGCTAAAGAACTTGGACGGCGTAGCGATTGTTGAGCTAATTAGGAAGTAAATAATTATGCTATTATAATTATTACTTGTTTGATCGATTTTTATGTTAGCCTATCTATTTAGTTAATGAATTCTATAATTATGAAAAATCTAGCTTTAGTTCCTACTTGGGTGAATTATTTTGGTTAGAGAGAACTTTTGTCTTAGGCAAATTATTTAATCCTTCGTATAAATGTTTTTGAGCCTATTTTTGGACCCTCAAATCCTAGAACCCTATATTAAATATGTTATTATTATCCTAAACAAAAATTAAATGAGCATAATCCAAATTGGGCAAGACCCAAGGTCAATAAAAGAAACCCCACCCTAACACACTTACTATCTTAGCAAGAAAACCATTTCGTAACTCCATTCTTACATTTCTTTGTGTCTAGAAGTTAAAAGATAAACATAGAAGATTCAAGGACTTGATTGCTTGGGGAACTTCTTAACAAAAAGGTGAGTCTTGTACCTACTAATTATGTTGTAATTGTTCCTCATGATAAATTCAATTACATTTCTAGGTGATGACATTATCTTTTTCATGGAACTTTATGGTTGGTTAAAGAGAAGGTGTTCTTCCCAATATGTTTGTTGAGTATAGTTGGATGTTTTAGGGTTGTAATTATATATGCTAAGCTTTTGTGAATATATATCTTGTTTCCCCTGCATTTTGTTGATGTTTACACTTATTTTTAAGTTTTTGCACTTGCACGGATGCAAGAACGGATGGAAGGACCATTTGTGGCTTTGCCCAATAGTAGCTTGGGTGCTCTCTGGACTCATGTATGTTTGTGAGGAGTGGCTTGAAATCTCAGCTAGATAGTAGAATTAACTCCTTATGACTGATATGCTTAGGTTTTTGCTGATCAAGGATCTTAGTTATCATTCATTGGCTGATGCTTAGTTATTTGGTGGGACTTCTGTCAATAATGCTCTATATTGTCTATTGTTGGCCGTTTGTACCCTTAGCTATTCACTTGAGGCTATCAAATCAAGAAGATGCTTCCATCAACTTATTAGCTCCTTAGTCATTCCCATGCTGAATTTTTGTTGTCAACAATAACTAATGCCATTTTTATTATTGGGAGACCTTTGGACACCAAGTAGTCTATCAAGATTATCTTTTCCTTTAGTGTACTTGATCAAACTAGAATTCAAGTCATACACCTTTTTTTCAAAGAGTCACATCCAATATTCATGGAGAAACTAAATTTCTCACGTTCAAGAGATTCTTAGAATCAATAAGAGAATTGTTGTCTAATTTCAATATAGCATTCGCACTCACCAAGTACTCAATTTTGATCTTCATATCCTTATTTGTCTTGCTCATTTTTCTGATTTCATCTTACTTATTAATGAGCAAAGATTGAGCATCACATTCACCATCATCTAAAGGAGAGAGAATAGAAGTTGTTACCTATCATCAATAGCCTTTAACATTTTCTCTTTCACTTGTACCTTCATCGCAGATTCCTTATTTACACGTCGTTTCATTTAGTGAGTGTGATTATCGCTGCCTTTGTTTATGTCTCAGATTGGAAGAAATTACTATAATTCGCCCTCGTAGGCGGATTAGTCGACATTTTTCACAAATTTTATGAACAAAAGCTCTTTCATATTTGTCGTTCCTTATATTAAATTGTAATCTATTTCTTGGAAGATAATAATTTTGTTGAGATTTTTTGCATCTCAAATCGCATTCTCACGAAAGGGGTGTTCAAACCACTTAATCCTTCGAATCCTTATCGCAGAGTCRATAAATTATACGTCCTCTAGTTGAATCATAACAACYTACCTCAACCTTGACTCTATCTCATGGCAGTATCCGTATAAAACTACGTCGGAAACATAACCTAGAATCAAATCTTCATTATGTAAATGAACCTAGAACATACCATTGGGAAAAAATTCGATAATTAAACCCTCATGAAACCATTTTTGTTATTTCATTCCAAGTAAAACCCCCCTAAAGTATCAAGTAATGAAAGAGGAACAATATTAGACAACTCATCCCTTTTCTTTTTTATTTTACAATTACAAATAGTAAGATTTGGATCCAATTTGTATGTTAAAAAGATTACCATATATAACATAAAATTTCTCCGCTAATTCCTCGTAATTGAGCCTCACAGTTTGTCATTATACCACTAGAAGTAGAAATAATTACAATCCCCATCCCGCCTAAAATTCAATAAATATCAACTCAATAACAACTGTAGCATTGTCATCATATCGGATTTTCATACCGTTGTCACATTAAGGTATGCACAATTACAGCTCTGACCGCTTTTGATTTTTCTGGGGGCATATTTGTACTACTTTTTTGATCACAACAACAATGACGTCACCAAATATGAGCATATCGACGATTGCTAGCTYCTATGATTCGATTACACATCAATTATCGAGCCCTGTTGTTATCTGCTAGGTTTAAATGAGTCTGAGGTTGAATCATATCATTTTATAATCTCTTCTTTTAATGCAAAGGACAAAAAAAAAAGAAATATTATTTGCCTAAAAGTAAATTAAAAAAGAAATAAGCAATTTTTTTCACACCCAAGACTCATGTCTGTTAGTTCTACTTTTTTATCCTTTATGCCGAAATAATGAATTGAGTCGGCATAGGCATTTTGGATTAAAATAGCCATTCTAGCTATATTTCTATTACTCTRCTCATTTCATAAAGTATTTGACCAACAACAGCTACCTAATATTTTGGGGATCCTTTCCCCGAACCCATACGTGTTTCTGTGTGTCTTAGTGTAACTAGTTTGTCTGGAAATATACGTACCCATAGTTTTCCACCACGAYGTGCATTTCGTGTTATTGCTTGTCGACTAGCTTCTATTTGTCTAGATGTGAACCAAGTGGGTTCAAGTGCCTAAARAGCATATTTACCGAAGCAAATATGATTCCCTCAATACGATATTCCCTTCATTCTTCCTCTATGTTGTTTACGGAATCTRGTTCTTTTGGGGTTATAGTTGATGGTTGGTTCAGAATTCCATCTCTACTAYAGAACTGGACGTGAGAGTTTCTTCTCATTCGACTCCTTGGGAATAAAAATATTAAAAAAGATTTCAAATCTTAATTAAGTAATTAATTTTAAATACATGTACCTAAATTGAATCACGAGATTCTTTGAGATTTCATCTAATCTACTAGTAATCAATAGATCTTGTTTATATAGATAATTAAAGATTTTAGTTTCTATTTTTGAAATTATATTGTTAGTTTGGAATATAGGAATATAAATAGGAACACATTTTTTTATTTTCTATTTTTATTGTCCAAATTTAGCATTTAGCAATCCCAAAAAAGAAAGTTTTCGTAAGCAAATATTTACTCTTCTATTTAGGTTTCTGGCTTGTCTCGTGACTTCTTACAACAGATCAATTGATCTCTGATTCGTTCTGCCATCCTGAGCAGTGAATCATTAAGATTCCTTTGTTAGTAAAATCTTTTGTATTCATAGCTTCCATTGTTCCCATCACTTCTGACTTAATGCTTAGGTCCAATTTTTACAATGGAGCTCATAATGAAATTTGTTCTTGAGTCAATCTTCTTAGTCTTTATTGGCTCGAAGCTCTTGATTTTTTTGTTTTGTTCTATAATCTATAATAAGAGTCATTTACTTATGTTATAACATATGTTATAGGATTGATGATTACACTGCATTTTGTGAGATGACTTATAGACCTTACGTATTGGAATTCTATATCATTGATATTTTTTTCTCTTTCTCTCACCGATTCATTTATTCACATCTTTTTTCTCTATTTTGTTTTAAAACCTAAACTTAAAATCAGATTTCATTTTATTGCAGAAATAAAAGCATTTCAGTTGCTATAAAGATATGACTGAGATATCACATTATGACTGGTTCTTTAGGTCGAGATAACGCGAAGTGATGAGTTGGTTATTAATTCTATTATGTTGGGCTGATCTTTTTTAATCTTAACCCTAAAAAAAAAAAAAAAAAAAAACCAACGAGCCACACACTAAGCATAGCAATTTTCTCAAATTGTCAATCAAATTTGTTCAACCCTATAGAATTAAGAATTAATTAATAGTTTTGAGCAAAAGAATGAAGGAGTTTCCCCTTATTTTTTTTTTTTTTGAAAGTTTTATTATTCCTCATCTATGCCCAATACATCACATAGATATTTCAACCTATCATTTCCAAATATGAAAAAAAAAAAATTAGACATTCCATTAATGTCTTAATCATACCAAGAGTTCTATCTTTCTAACTAATGAAAAGATATAGGAAAACGAAGAAAAACATTATTCTATTTTATTTCATTCCTATTCTCCTTTCCTCATAAAAAGGGATTTTAATCAAAATAAATATTACTTCATTCTTGATAGTTATTTAGTTAATCGGTGGCTAGGAGCATACTCTAGTTGGAATCATAGGTAGTACTTCTTGATCATTTCTACTAACCTAAAGTCCCAATTCGAATTCTGTTTATGTACAGAAATATCCTCTTGAACAATTTAGAGAATATCCATTACTAATCCTTTGTGTATTTTGGTCTTTCTAACCATCCACTCAATTTCTTCAACCTCCCGTTTAAACCCACTTCAAGTGATGATAACTAAACAACCAATCTTGGGGTAAACAATCTCTATTGCTTGTATTTACTTTTACTTAATTCTTGTACATAGGAAATGAGACTTTATCTTTTTACTGCAAATTTGCAAGCCATTTTATTTCACTCATATAACTATCTACTTTAGTTCATCAGTTCAAATCATGACTAAAAAATAAAAAATATTTATTTAACCTTCTCTTAGAAATTAGAAAGAAAAGAACTAGGAAATATTTTGTATTTCACCAAATCACACATAGAGATATTGATAATACACATAAAGTGTAACGCCCYGCCCCAAAACACCAAGTCGGTATGTTATTAGATTTGATGGACTGGCCTCACAAACCACCACGAGTTTTTTCAGCACGTTTTGTCCTCACTCGCGCGCTCACCGGGAACTTCCCAATGGGTCACCCATCCCAGAATTATCCCAGGTCAAGCTCGCTTAACACTGAAGTCCTTATGAGATGAGCTTCCGAAAAGAAGATGCATCTTAATGATATGAGTAGTACCAGTCAAACCACATCACTTACAATCTCTCCCCACCCACTCTTGGGTCGGGGTCTTATAATTCTCCTCCACTTAAACACTCAACATCCTCGTTGAGCCTCAAATCCAGGACCGTACCATCCTTGTGAGATTCTAAAGGTGGCTCCTACGACCTCAAGAGGTGTCTCTCGTCCTCCTCGACGTAGCACTTTGCGCCGCATAGCACTTAGTTCTCACAGTTCCGGACGGCTCCACTCTGATACCATTTGTAACACCCTACCCCGAAACACCGGGTCGGTATGTTATTAGATTTGATGGACTGGCCTCACAAACCACCACGAGTCTTTTCAGCAYATTTTGTCCTCACTCGCGTGCTCACGGGGAACTTCCCGGTGTGTCACCCATCCCAGAATTATCCCAGGTCAAGCTCGCTTAACACTGAAGTCCTTATGAGATGAGGATCCGAAAAGAAGATGCATCTTGATAATATGAGTAGTACCAGTCAAACCATATTACTTACAATCTCCCCCCACCTACTCTTGGATCGGGGTCTTACAATTCGCCTCCACTTAAACACTCAACGTCCTTGTTGAGCCTCAAATCCAAGATCGTACCATCCGTGTGAGATTCTAGAGGTGGCTCCTACGACCTCAAGAGGTGTCTCTCGTCCTTCTCGACAGAGCACTTTGCGCCGCATAGCACTTAGTTCTCACAGTTCTGGATGGCTCCATTCTGATACCATTTGTAACGTCCCGCCCCGAAAGACTGGGTTGGTATGTTATTAGATTTGATGGACTGGCCTCACAAACCACCAAGAGTCTTTTCAGCACATTTTGTCCTCACTCGCATGCTCACCGGGAACTTCCCAGTGGGTCACCCATCTTAAAATTACCCAAAGTCAAGCTCGCTTAACACTGAAGTCCTTATGAAATGAGCTTCCGAAAAGAAGATGCATCTTGATGATATGAGTAGTACCAATCAGACTATATCACTTACAATCTCGCCCCACCCACTCTTGGGTCGWGGTCTTACAGTTCATCTACAGGAGGGCTTTCTATCATACTGGAACCATGTGGCTCTTCTTGAGTATCATACTAGGATCAAGATATGTTGTCATTGGAGTAACTCGATCTTTTGGAGGTATATATGAAGTAAATTTTCGATTCGAAGTAGAAACATATTGGTCAAGCTGTTGCAACCCCTGATGATCATTTTCGATTAGCTGATAAAATTTGTAAACTCCTTTGATTTCAGGCTGAGGTCTTGCTCTATATCCATAAGAAATAGGTGATAATTTCTTTTGATGAAGTTCATATGGCCTTTTCACAATCAAATATAAAAGTGGTTGAGTTGCTTCTGTATATTCATCTAACCATAGCAGATAGTGCCAAAGAATCACCAAAATATTTTTAGCTCTGTCAAGAAGGCTTTAAGATCACAAATATTAAGTTTAATGGTATGACAAAACAAAGTTGAAACACACCATAAGTACGAATATCCATTTTAAGTTAAACCAGCTAAGATGTTAATAACATTTTCCATGGATACTCAAAATCAAAGATAGGGTTAACAAAGGCATTTGCTCTTTCTTTAAGTATGCATGCTGATAATAAAACACATGTTCTTTTACATGCTTTTATCAATTCAAGAATAAAAGGTGTATGAGAGACTCCTAGTGGGAAGGATAAGTTAATTTGGTCAAGATAACAAATCAAATAGATAGGTTGAGGAAATTTCTTTGTAAACAAGATAGGCAAATTTATCATGCTTTTACACGATAGAATATTTTTTGGTCAAGATAAAATATCAGCTCAAAATGTTGTTTTTTTCCTTTTACATGCTAAACTTTGAATTGCCTTTGGAATCATCTTTTTTTTAAAGTCAAGGATTTTAGGGAAGAATGAGTTATCCATGAAAATATGAAATTCCTGTCCTATCAAATGAAACTCAAACTTGTTTATGTCATACTTGACCGCTAAGATTTCTTTGATTGTTGTGTGGTAATGTCTCTCAGACTCTTTGAATTGACCGCTTGCATGTCCACAATAGTGTCGCTTCCCATCAATTTCTTCAAGTAACAAACCTCCTCAGTATTTATCACTAGCATCCATCTGAAAGATCCTGGGACTTGTGGTTAGAATTTTGAGAGGTATTGGTCGCTTGCATAATTCCTTGAGCATTCAAACTGCATTGGTTTCATCAAGGCCCCAAGGGAGTGTCTTTTTTTTGAGTAATCTGGAAAGGTGGGTGATATAATGAGAAACTCTAGGTATGAAGGTTTTGATATTCCCAAGAAATTTTTGTACTTCTTTTCTCAAAAGGTTGGATTTTTCCCGGAGAAAGATACAAAATTTCTTTTTGTATAAATAGTGCTCAGCATCAATCGATAGTAATGCCATTTGGTTTAAAAACTGAACCACCGGTATTTTAAAAACCATGGTTATTATTTTTCAGCCAATACTTTCCTCATCATGRAACTGAGGAAGGTTCTCTACAAAGTGAGGGAGGATCAAGTTGAATAGTACCATTGACAATTTCATGCTAAGATATTCTACTTCAGATAGTCCAATATGGCTTTTCTTTTCTAAAAGCATAATTCCATGTGATTTCACAAGATCAAAAAACTAGGTTAAAAGATTCTCATGATTATCATCATCCTTACTAAAGAGAAGGATGTCATCAATGTAAACCAAAGCTCTGGAAAATATTGGCTGAAAAATACTGACCATGGTTTTTGAAATACCGATGGTGCAATTTTTAAACCGAATGGAATAACTGTTCATTGATGTTAAGCACTAGGGATACAAAAAGCAACTTTGTATCTTTCTTGGAGAAAAATGCCTAATTGCCAAAATCCAACTTTTAAATCAAATTTGAAAAAACTTTTGCCCCTTGTAAATGAACAAAAAGATTTTGAATACAGGGCAAAGGAAATTTATCTTCTTGAAGAAACTGATAAACTAATAAAAGTCTTTTCTTTCCTCAAATTTGTTCACTTATTTTGTTAATATAAAATACCTAACAAGCCCAACTAGATTTAGTTAGTTCAATCAAACCTTGTTTTAAAAGCATCTCACATTCTGTTTTTGCAAGTTTCAAATCATCAGGTTTCATACCTGGGTGAGTTGCCTTGGCCAGATCCACATCTTCATTAAGCTTAAAAGGAAGCTTAATAAAGTATTTCTCATTCTTTCAAAGTTGATTTGGATGTTTAAACTGATCATGTGAATTTGCATAGAAAGATAGAAGTTTTGTAGTAATATCTTTAAATTTTCTAGAGCTTGAGATACTATTAAAATAAGATAAGATTGGAAGGAATGTTTATATCAAATTCCTTGAGGAAGAATCCTCAATTGATCTACTTCGTTCATAACATTCCATCCGAACAAAAGCTCTTTTCGATGAAGTCCATTCCATAGAATTTGGTCCATGTGATGTATCCTGAAGATAACTTAATACCAATAGAAATTTTATTGATTAGTCCTGTAGAATAAATTTCACCATCGGTAGCAATGAATTTTTCCCAGATTGCTTTTGGCAAAAAGGATGGATCAAGCATTGTCTTGTAAGCACTAGTATCAATTAATGATACAACCTTAATAGGCTTAGCAGATTTTAAGACTAATAAGTTTACCTGGATATGAGGCCCTACTGGGGATGATTCCTTTGAAGTCATTACTAATAAAATAGTAAAAATTGGAAATGAGTTATCATAATCACTACCAGAGGTTGGAGAGTCTGAATCCCTTGCAGAGACTTCAATGGCAAAAACGGTATCTCCATCAGGCTGACTCTATTCTGAATATATAGATTCAGAATTCGAATCTAGATGATCAATCAACATTTGAGAAATTATTGTTGCTTGCTTTGCATTCTTTTGAGGACAATTCTTGGCAAAATGTCCTATCTTCTTACAGATATGACATCTGTCATTTTTTAATCCCTTATTGAACTTTTTCTTCCTGAAATATTTGAGAAATGTTTTCACTTACTTTTTCTTTGATTTTTCAAAAATCTCTTCTTTTTGGGAGACTTCTAGCACATACATTTTTCATGCTCCTGACGACCAATTTCATATGCTTTTGAAACAAGCCTTCTTGATTTGTTTTTCATTAATGAAAGAAATCCGGCAATGTCTTGTTGATGATGACATAGTCTTTCTCAAGCTATCCAAGTAACCTGGTGTAGCTCCCCCATTCTAAATGACTCTGATCCTTTTCTAGATTCAAGGATTAATTTTTCTATGTTAGCATGTAATTCTTGTGGTAAAGAAGTAACATAAACTTGTTTCAAATCATTAGTACCACCAAAAATATAAAACATTGTAAACATGTGTTTGAAATGTCTATTTAAATCAGATACTTTCAAAAACAACATTCCATTTTGCAAAAGTCATGTCTTAATTGTTTAGCATGCAGTGTTGGATCACCTACAAATTCCCAACATAATAAAGTTAATATTTCATCAAAAGAAAATCCAAATAGTTAATTTTGTTGATATGGTCCTAGACTATAGCGCCAATCACCCATAGAACTAGTTATGTAGCATACAATTCARCAAGGATAGTAGGAAGAGGTTCTCCTTTCTGTAGGTTGGAATTGATCAAAGCTACGAATTCTTGCAGTCTTTCTCTTCTTTTTTCAACTGGAACATCATCAA
Source organism: Rhazya stricta (assembly GCA_001752375.1). NCBI lineage: Eukaryota > Viridiplantae > Streptophyta > Magnoliopsida > Gentianales > Apocynaceae > Rhazya > Rhazya stricta. The sequence continues at coordinate 1,729,182 of MEJB01000011.1, read as the reverse complement.
TTTTGAACCATGAATTCATTATTGAAGAAGAGTTTTTCTTTAAAGGCTCAGGTGGTGGTTGAGTAGAACAAACAAAAGTCACAGCTACTCCTTTCGTGACCAAATAAGGAATAGATCATTGTGGTAGAAGCATTCCAAATGAAGAATCAAATGAAGTTCTGAATTGACCGAGACATGGATAAAATTTTGAGTTAAACCAGTTCTAGTTCTTGTGAAGGACTAAACATAGATGTATAGAAAGTAGGTGCTTAGGTAACTTCCAATAGTCTAGAGTTTTACTTCCATAACTCTTTGTTTTTCTTRTTAGTATTATTTCTCCTAGAAGAACTAGAACTGGCTCAAGTCAAAATTCTATCCATGTCTCGTTCAACTTTTTACAGCTATAAAATACTCTTCCGGGCTAAAACTGGACTTACCATGTGAAAAGTGGCCAAAGATAGAATCAGAACAAGTTTATAATTCTTTTTAAGATAGAATACCAATAAGTGACTAAGAAGAGAAACCATTGTTTTAGAAATTACTACAACTCAATCCAACCAACAGAAATAAATTGAGTAATTTCATCAATCATAAAGTTACACTCAACTAATTTCTTTATGTTCTAATATGTAATAGTAAGGACAACAAACATAGATTTCTATAGAATCAGTGTGAAAATGGTCATGCTTTCCAAATATATATAGAGTATCAAGACGAAAGTCATGAAACTAGGTTTTCTTAATTTTATAAGTCTAAAGAGAATCAAAGTCTTGAAATATGATTTCAATAGATGACATATAGTTCAAACAAACAATAACATGGCTTTGATACTAAGTAGGATAGGAACTTAAAAGAAACATACTTACATTAATACTGGAGATATGTATTACAAGAGTCTGATACTACTTGAAGCTATAGTCGAGCACCATTGCTGAATACAATATAAAAGCACACCAAGAAAAAGGATCTTAAAAGAAACATACTTATATTAATATTGGAGATATATTACAAAAGTCTAATGCTACTTGAAGCTACAATCAACCACCACTTCTGAATACAATATAAAAAGCACACCAAGAAAATCTCACAAACACTTGAAAAGACACATTCAATTTGCAATAGAAGAAAGCACTCTCAAACTTTCGATGATAAACTACTAAAACTGATATCTATTTAAAGAGAGATAGAGTCAACATCTAGCATCTTCTTTTCCTCTTCATCGGTTTTCACCAAAGCACATTCTTTCCTGATTTAAAGCAACTTTAAAAAAGTGGATTCGCTCAAGATAAAGGAACATCTTTTCTACTCTATTAAATTAGATTCTTTACTTTACCTTTTCCACTACATCTGTTATAATAGTTGTAACACTCGGGATTTTACTTTTATGAATTTTTGTTTGATCTTGTGAAATTATGTTCCAACTGGGGTTGGACATTTTATATGTGATTAATATTTTAAAATCACACGTTTAATAAGTGTGAAAATATTGTCCGTGTCGAATAAGAGTTATTGTTTTGTTTCGACTCGGGGGCCTACTTGTTTGTTAGTCGGAAGTTGGGCTTTTTATCGAAAGGAAGCCCGTTATATTAAATTTACGTATTTTAGGTTAAATTTGGATGGGAAGGCTAGAAAGGTTCGGGTTACGGCTCAAAATATAAATTTAAAAAAAAGGAAAAGAAAAGAAGAAAATATATAAGAAAATAAAAAGAAAAAAGAAAAGAAAAGAAAAGAAAAGATAAAAAAACCTAAAAGAACCCCTCATCCATCTTACCGTTGCCACCACTTCACCTATGCTGCTGACCTCCACCGAACCCGAGCACCACCATAGGTCAAGCCATTCCGTTCAGCCGATCACCACTGTAATGGGATGGGGAGCAGTGCCGCAAGTAATGGAGTTGTGTTCTTCATCCTTCGATGATGCCACATCACCACCACTATCACCTACTCACTCTCGATCGCATCTAGGCAGTGGAGATCTAACCGCACACGCCGATAGSTTCATGCCTCCAAACCGCAGCCTTCGCAGATTCCTTGGTCGGTATGACACAGAGTGCCAACGAACCAGTGCTCCACTTGCCATTCTGATCAACTGAATCCGAAACCTTCTGCTGCGACACCATCGCCGATGGTCTCTGAACCAGAAGAGATCCCGTCCTCCGAGCCATTATCAAGGCCGAGTTTGTTTGCTGGGACAYCATTTCTGGTTTCTAGCCGAATGGAATCTCCATGCCAAACAGTTGCCTCTGCTCGCGTTCCACACCGTTCTTCATGCTAAATAGCCACCTCTACTCATGCTGACCAGCTCGTTCCATGCCGCTTGATGCCAATCTCATCTCCACCTTCTGGTTTTTTCCTGCCCAGATCCGTTGGTCATTGTTTTGGCTCTTTGTCCTTGCTGTTCGCATCGCCAGTAGTCCCTCGTCGGTTTCAAAGTTGCCGGAAGTCGACCAGAAACAGATTGGCCGGTCGATTGAATTGTTTGGCCAAGAACAGGGTCAGTACTTTGCAATGCCAGACGTAGCCATGTCCAGTAGCATTAGGCGCCAATAGGCATCAGGCACCCAGTGCCTAGCAAGCACAGGTGCCCAGATGCTGTTATGCGCGCCGCTTGAGCGCACGCCTAAGGACCTATTGCCATTCCCGAGACATTTGGATATCGTGAACTTAAAGATGAAAATGTTAACACATGATATTGAAATTTTATAACTTGTACATAATTATGCCCTAAAGTGAATTGATGAGAGAACACAGTTAGATTTATACCCGAGCTAAGGAATTTAAATTGTAACCTTAAAAAGACATGATAATTGGTAATGTGGAAACTAAGAATGGATTAATAATTAATAAAGGACATTCTTGGATTAAACACATAATACCTAAGTTGGGACGATCGAACTAAGTAGACCCTCTTTCTGTAATCAACTAGGTCATTTCCAGGCCTTACATTGAGATCAGTTTAAGGAGTTCACTTCACAACTTAAGTAAGAACCCGTTTACGTACAGGACTCCGGGTAAGTAATCCTTACATCTCATTAATGTTATGAATGAATGTAATTGAACTATTTTGGTTGCTCTAATACGTTGTATATGGGATTGTATGATGATGTATGTAAATTGTGTGGAATGTTATATATGTTCATATTCTGTATTACTTTTATGTCGAATGATATGTTATCATGTTTGATATTTTGTACCGTTTGTCGAATGATATGTTATATACGGATGTATACATTTCATGTCATGAGCATGTAGTTAGAATTCTGCATCACATTTGGCATGAGCCATTCACATACTTAGAAGGTGAATGGTTTAGGAAATGGAACTTTAAAGGAAAATGTTAAAGTTTTGAAAATATTAAAGTTTTTGAGAAGAAGTGTAAACCTAGCCATGAAGGATGTGAGTAGGAAATGGGGCATGGGGGACCGGCGCACCCGACCTTACCCTCGGGGAAGGTAGGACATTATTCATCTCGAGGAAGTGAAGAATGTAATCGGGTTYCAAATAAGAATGGCTCACTGCAAGCTAATGGCTAGGCATTAAACTCTAGTGAGCTCACGAATGAAAAGAAATRGAATGTTTTACTGTAAGTAAATTTTGAAGGAAAGGTTTTGAAAAGAGTTTTTGAAAAAAAAAAAAAGAATGTTTGAAAAGTGATTTTATTTAAAGGCGAAATTTTATAATTTCATAACATGTAGGATAGGCTAATGCATTGATGCATTGAGGTTACTTACTGGGCTTTTTAGCATATTTCTTTTTCTTATGTTTTATTTCAGATGATATATAACCAGATAGGGCGAGGAGGTCGCCTGTGGATGAGTTATGATACCCGGGAACTAGTTTCAAACTTATTTTATGTAATAAGATAGTTATATTATTTTTTAATGGTTTAAATTCTTAAGGCTTCCACTATTTTCATTTTGAATAAATGTTGGGATAGAGAGGATTTGTTAAAATATATGTTTGACTCCTTTAGGTAATGTTGAGTTTTAAATAGATAGTTGATTATTTGCAAATAGAATAATGTAATATTCTCGGCTTAGGACGGTTGCTAATCTGAGAGTGTTACAATAGTGTCTCCGTTGTCATTATCACTTTCTTGAGAGTTAGACATGAGAGTTTTATCTGCTAATGCATCGAATAGAGATCTCTTAATCCTTAATTTTATAAGTGGCTCTGACACCAAAGTAGGTGGGATCTTAAAAGAAACAAACTTACATTAGCACTGAAGATATATATTACAAGAGTATGGTGCTAATTGAAGCTACTGACGAGCATAACTGCTGAATACAATATCAAAGCATGCAAAAAAAATAGGATCTTAAAAGGAAAACACGTACATTGATATTGGAGATATATTACAATAGTCTAATGCTTCCTGAAGCTACAATCGAGCACCATTGCTAAATACAATATAAAAGCACACCAAGAAATCTCACAAACACTGTGAAAGACACTCAATTTACAATAGAAGAAAGTATTCTCAAACTCTTGATGATAAACTACTAAAATTGATATCTATTTATAGAAAAATAGAGGCGACAGAGCATCTTCTTTTCTTCTCCATCGACTTTCACAAAAGCAACTTTAAAAAAGTGGATTGCCTCAAGGTAAGGGAAACGTTTTTTCTACTTTATTAAAGTAGATTCTTCTACGACATCTGTCGTAAGATGTCTTCTTGTCACTATCACTTTCTTGAGAGTTGGACATGAGATTTCTATCTGCTAGTGCATCAAATAGAGGTTTCTTAATCTATCTCGAAGAGGTAGAAACCAATATTTCTTTAAACCATCTTGAGATCTTTAGGACTGAAACCTTGGGACGAAGAAAATACTTGTAACACCCCCAGATTTGGAATTGTCCTAAGCTGAGAATATTACATTATCCTACTCGTAAAACAATCAACTACCCATTAAAACTAAACAATATCCAAAACAATAAATAATGTGTTTTAACAAATCTTCACTAACCCAACATTTATTCAAATTGAAATCGTGAAAACCCCAAAGAATTTAAACCAAATAAGAAATACTTAATAATAAGCAAAAACCATTCAAGTGAACAATTATCTTAATACATAAAATTTATTTAAAACATGCTTCAGGGTATCATAGTTTGCCCACAAGCGACCTCCTTGCACYATCTGGCTACACATCATCTGAAATGCAAAATAAGAAAAAATGAATGAACTAAAAAGCCCAGTAAGTAAACCTCATGCATGAATGCATAAACATATTCTACATGTCATAAAATTATAAAATTTTGCCTTTTTAATGAAAACTTTCTAAATATTTCCTTTTCGTAATCTTCTTACAAAATCTTTCCTTTCAAAATATATAACTTGCAAAACCTTTCATTTCATTATATTTGTGAGCTCACTGAGTGTAATGCCTATCCACTAAACTCTACAGTGGGCTATTATTATTTGGAACCCGATTACATTCCTACTGGTAGAACCGCAAAGTGGTTTATACCATATTTTCTTTTCCTTCCATCTTTTCACCTCCAAAGAGGTGAACATTACATTCTTCCCTACCTACCAAGAAGGTAGGGTCTGGTGCGCCGGTCCCTCACCCCTCATTTCCCACTCACATCTTTCATGGCTAGGTTTACACTTCTTTCCAAAAACTTTAACATTTTCCTTTAAAATTTCATTTCCTAAACCATTCACTTTCTAAATGTATGAATGACTCATGCCAGGAATGATGTAGAACACTAACTACATGCCCATGACACGAAATGCATACAACTATATATAACATATCATTCGACATAAAAACAGTACAGGATATGAAAAACATAAAACATTCCACACAATTAATACACCTCATAATACAATCCCATACTACTACCACATAACACACAATAAAAGAGATAGGCAGTATGGGAGTTTATGTGTATAAAATCCATATACAACACATTAAACTATCTAAAAGAATTCAACTACATCCATTCATAACCATTAATGAAATATGAGAATTTACTTACCCGGAGTCCTTTACGTTAAAGGTTTCCTATTTGAATTGTGACGTGAAATCCTTCAACCGTTCTCGAGTTAAGGCACTCGAAACGATTTAATTTTGATTCCAGAAAGAAAGTCTATTTAATTCGACTGTCCAACTTAGATATTCAGTGTTTAATCCAAGATTGTCCTTTATCAGTTATAAATCCATATTTAGTCCTCATATTACCAATTATTATGTTTTTAAGGGTAAAATTCGAACTTTTTAGCTCGGGTATAAACCTAATCTATGTTCTCCCACCAATTCACTTCAGGACATAATTATATACAAGTCATAAATTCCAATATTAAGGGATAACATTTTCACCTTTAAGTTCACAAGGTCCAAGTGTTGCGGGAGTGGTACTGGATTTCTGGGTGTGAGCTCAAGCGGCGCACGCAATAGCCCTGGGCATTTGGGCATAGGGCATCTGGGCGCTTGGCACTGGCATTGGGCACTGCACTTGCTGCCCCTTGTCGAACGACTAGAGCACCTGCTGGGCTCTGCACATGTTGCTACCCCTTGTTGAACGACCACGCCGTAACAGCGAGTCATGATTTCGACCGTAGATGGTGGAATCGTTTAGCGATGCGAGAGCAAGGARGAGAGCAGAGGTGACAGCCAGCGAAAAGGGGTTCCAGATTTAGTCAAGGAGAACACAGATCTGGACAGGCTCCGCTGCGTCGAGCGGCCGAGCACTGTCCCTCCTCTATCCTGGTGAAACCATTTAAAGAAAAGGAGAAGAAGATGATGACGGCAGATCTGACGAATGTTTGGCATTGGTGTCAAGCAAATCCAGTCGAGCAGAGAAGAAGAAGAAGATGGCAGCGACTAGATCCAGTAGGCGCGGATCGTGTGCCTCTGGGGGATGGCTTGGTCGGCAATGGCCAAGACCACAGACCACTAATTCGAGCCCTAGAGCGACAGAGGGAAAGCCGAGGAAGAGACTTGGAGTGGTCTACTTGGCTCAACGGAACTGAGCGACCTTCTGGCATGCGGCTCGCAATGATAGGAACCAGGTGGTCAGCCTTGGTGAACAGCAGCAACAAYTGCAAGCTGCAGCAGTCTGACTCGAGATGTGGCGGCTTGTTGATCGCAAAYCTAGGTGGTCAGCGATCTCGGCTAGCGGAGGGTGGGCGATCTCGAATACGATGAGCAACTAAGCAAGGGTCGTGCTGCCTGGCCGAGCCAAGACAAAATCCTCCAACGGCTAAACGGCTCATCGTCGATTGGGCGGTGTAGCACGCGGTGATCAGTAGAAGGCGGAGAAGTAGTGATTGGTGATAGGGCTTTGAAGGAGTGAGTAGCGGTGGCGGCAGCAGTGTTAAGGGAGAAATAAATAGGCCTACAAGTCGAGTCTTTAACCAACTAATGACTCTTATTCGACAAAGATAATATTTCCGTACTCATTAAACATGCGATTTCAAAATATTAATCGCGTATAGAATTTTCAACCCTAGTTGGCACACAATTTCACATGATCAAACAAAAATTAATAAAGGAAAAATTCCGGATATTACAATACCCCATCCCATAAAATAAATTTTGTCCCCGAAATTTAGGACTCATCGAACTAGTATGGGTACTTATCACACATTTCCTCTTCTCATTCCCAAGTAGCCTCCTCAACCGTATGATTCTTCCAGAGAACTTTCACTAACGGTACCGCCTTCCTCCTCAATGTTTTTTCCTCCCTTTCCAATATTTCCACAAGCATCTCTTCATAAGATAGGTTCTCACAAAGATCCAACGCTTCATAACTGAGAATGTGGGAGGGATCCGAAACATATTTCCTCAGCATGGAAACATGAAATACATTATGTACACCTGATAGGGTTGGTAGCAAGGCAACTCGATAGGCTAAGTCGCTCACCCTTTCGAGGATCTCAAAATGTCTAACRAATTGAGGGTTCAACTTCTCCTTATTCCCAAATCTCATAATTCCCTTCATAGGCGCCACYTTTAGGAAGATTTTGTCCCCAACATCGAATTTCAATTGCTTCCTTCTCCTATCCGCATAACTCTTCTGTCTACTCTGAGTAGTTCTCATCCGTGAGGAATCTTTTCAATTGCCTCTGCGGTGTGTTGTATGATCTTGGGACCCAACAACTTCCTCTCACCCACTTCATCCCAATGAACTGGTGACCTACACTTCCTTCCATAAAGTGATTCATAAGGGTACCGATAGTAGCTTGATAGCTATTATTGTACGAAAATTCCACTAACGAACGGAATTCATCCCAAGTTCCTTGGAAGTCAATTACACAAGCTCTCAGCATATTTTTCAGGAGTTGATTTGTCCTCTTGATCTGTCCGTTTATCTGTGGGTGAAAAGTGGTACTAAAATTTAATTATGTACCCATAGCCTTATGCAAGCTCTTCCAAAATGCAGAAGTAAACCTTGGATCACGAGCAAACACAATGGACAGTGGGACACCTTGCAGCCTGACGATCTTAGCCACATACAACTCTCCATATTTCTCCATACTATATGTAGTCTTAACCGGTAGAAAGTGTGCTGACTTCGTAAGACAATCCACAATTACCCAGATCGCATTATATCCCTTCTTCGTCCTCGGCAAACCAACAATGAAATCCATACCAATGAGCTCCCATTTCCATTCTGGAATCATAAGGGGTTGCAGAAGACCAGAGGGTCATTGATGTTCAGCCTTCACCTGCTGGCAGGTAAGACAACGCTAAACAAACTCCGCTACATCATGGCTCATACTAACCCACTAGAAATCCTTTCTCAAATCTCGATGCGTACTTCCTGAATGAACCTAATAGGGTGTATTATGAGCTTCTCTCAAGATCTCCTTCTTCAAACCCTTATCGTTCGAAACTACAAGTCCGTTGCCGTACGCAGGGCTCCATTAAACRTGATTACAAAGTTCGAAAGTTTCCAATTAGCAACTTCTGTTCGCCATGTCAACACCAAGGGATCATCCATCTGCACATCCTTTATCCTCTCAAGGAGAGCGGGTGTAAGAGTCATATTCGTGAAGTAGCTTGATAAGTCTTGCGAAACCATTTCCAAGTCGAGCTTCCGAATCTCTGCCACCAATGGTAGTGGCTACAGCTCCATGATTCATCCTACAAAGCACATCAGCCACMACATTAGCCTTACCCGAGTGGTAGTTTATCACGCAATCATAATCCTTTACGAGTTCCAACCATCGTCGTTGCCTCATATTCAACTCCTTCTGAGTGAAAAAGTATTTGAGATTCTTATGGTCGGTGAAAATCTCGCACCTTGCTCCATACAGATAATGCCTCCAGATCTTCAATGCAAAAACAACGGCAGCCAACTCCAAATCATGCGTTGAATAGTTTTTCTCATACTCTTTCAATTGTCTTGAGGTATAAGCAATCACCTTACCATGTTGCATCAAGACACAACCCAAACCTTTCATTGACGCATCATTATAAATCACGAACCCTTCACAACCTTGTAGAATTGTCAAGACCGGAAMGGTAGTCAGTCATCTCTTCAATTCCTCAAAACTGTGCTCACAATCCGCATTCCACGAAAACTTCATGTTCTTTTTGGTCAACTGGGTCATAGGAGAGGCAATTTTGAAAAATCCTTCCACAAACCTCTGGTAGTAACCAGCTAACCTAAGGAAGCTGCGAACCTCATCAACATTAGTAGGTGCCGACCAGCGTCGGACAGCCTCAATCTTACTCGGGTCCACCGCAAATGCCTTCCTTGGACACAATATGTCCTAGAAATGGCACGCTATCGAGCCAGAACTCACACTTCTTAAACTTTGCAAAGAGTTTCTCGACTTTAAGTAACTGGAGTACCTTCCTCAAATGCTCTTCATGCTCKTCYTTGGATCGAGAGTACACCAATATATCGTCGATGAAGACTACGACGAATTGGTCCAAGTACTCCTTAAAGATTCGATTCATCAAATCCATAAATGCAGCAGGTGCATTGGTCAACCCGAACGGCATCACCAAAAATTCATAGTACCCATACCAAGTTTGAAATGTGATCTTAGGAATATCCTCATTTCGGACCCTCAACTGATGGTAGCCAGATCTCAGGTCAATCTTGGAAAAATATCCCGCCCTTTGGAGTTGATCAAACAAATCATCGATCCTTGGCAACGGGTATCTATTCCTTATCGTCACCTTGTTCAACTCTCTGTAATCTATGCATAACCTCATCAATCCATCCTTCTTCTTCATGAACAACACAGGCGCACCCCATGGCAAAAAACTAGGTCGGATGAAACCCTTTTCCATGAGGTCCTGTAATTGCTCCTTCAACTCCTTAAGTTCCGCAGAAGCCATTCGATAGGGTGCCCTAGAGATCGGTGCTGTTTTAGGCCCCAAATCAATGGCAAAGTCGATTTCCCTTACTGGTGGTAGGCCTTGAAGGTTGTCTGGGAACACATCCAAAAATTCTCGAACAACCGAAATTTGTTCAATGGAGAGCTCTGTTTCAAGAATTTCGCCTAATGAAGTCAGGTGGCCAGTGTAACCCTTCTTCATCATCCGACAGGCCTTCATAGTGAATATTATCCGGATGGATGTTTTCACCCTCGACCTGATAAAGCAGAACTGTAACTCGCGAAGCAGAACAAACATAACCTTTTTCTTGCGGTAGTCAATTATGGCATGATGCTTCAATAGCCAATTCATGCCTAAAATGACATCAAACTCCTGAATGTCCAACACCATGAGTTTCGCTATCAGCTTGTTGCCATCCAGTGCAATCGGACAATTCTTCAACATGTACTCCGAATTCATGACCTCTCCAGAAGGTGTGGACACACCAAGCGGTGTATCCATACGTGTACACAAGGTTCGAAGTTTCTCAGCGAAAGCTGGGTGAACAAATGAGTGGGTAGCTTCCGAGTCAAATAATATATTAGCAGGTGTATTACACATAGATAGAGTGCATACATAACAAGTAATCCTTAAACTCATGCAATTTTTCATAATAACTAAATTAACGCAATATTAAAGCCATAGGTACCTGACACTACGGTCGGTGCTTCATCGGCCTCCTTCCTCGTCATGGTGAAGACTTGTGCCTGAGCAGCTGGCCTTGTCATTCTACAGTCCTTGGCTAGGTGTCCGGCCTTCCCACAGTTGAAACACATTCCACCACCTCCACTAGGACATTCCCTAGCAAAATGCCCTTGCTTTCCACACTTGAAGCACACTCCTTGCCAAAGAGGCATTCACCCAGATGTTCCTTGCCACATTTGGAGAAAACTTTCGTCTGCTGTTTGTCTTACTGATTTCCCTGTTTACTCCCTTAGTTGTACCTCCTCTTCTGACCACCTTTAGGATTTTCACCTTTGAATCTCTAATTCGTGGGTTGACTTCTGAACTCCTCCTTACTCAACAATTGAGCCCTCTCTACCAAGAGAGATTTATTAACAACCTCTCGATACGTAGAAAGCTCAAAAGGGATCACTGCCAGTTTAATCTGAGGCCTGACCCCCTCTTCAAATCGCCTTGCTCTTCTTTCCTCTGTAACAACCAAATCAGGAGCAAACTTGGCTAATTGCGCGAACACAGCTTTATACTCACCGACAGATCGGCTTCGCTGCTCGAACCTCACAAATTAGCCTTCCTTCTGCTGTCACACGCTCTTGGGAAAATATTTATTGTTAAAGGCCCCGATAAACATCTCCCAAGTGAAGGGACTAGTGTCTCTCTCATGCTGGCGCTGAACCATCAATCGCCAATCATACGCCTCCCCTTGGAGCATGTACGCAACAAGGTCGACCTTCTCTTTGCCTGAGCATTGCATGACAGAGAAGGTTTTYTGTATCTCTGTTAGCCAATTCTCAGCTTTCACAGGATCAGTGGTACTTGAGAATGGCGGTGGGCCAATCCTTTTAAACTCTGAGATCTTCTCGTATTCCCGCGTTTTGCTCCTTCTCGATTGGCTAGCCTATCCGAAGGCAGTCGTTGCCTGCACAAAGGCCTCCATGGTCATTGGAGTTCCTTGTGCAGCATAGTTACTACCTGTCCCTTCGTCCTGGGGCTGAACCACCCCATCTTGGGCTTGGGAATGCGTAGTACAAACTATTACTAGACTAAAAAAGTTTATCGTATAAGAACTTTATACACAAAGAAGCATATGATTAAAAAAAAATCGAACATAATACATCATCCCCAAATCAAAGCAAAATATGGACAAGACATATTATAACATTTAACGTTAACATTATTCGAGAATTTAATATAAAAACACAAACTTACTAGATGGTCTAGGAAGGGAAGCATGTGACATGGCTCGATACCCATATAACTTTCATGAACTCAAAAATAAAATATTTTTTTTTGTATGAAGTATATAGAATTATTTTTAAAACTCTAAGCTCTGATACCAAAACTGTAACACCCCCAGATTAGAAACTGTCCTAGGCTGAAAATATTACATTACCCTACTCGTAAAATAATCAACTATTGTAATAAATAAAAGAAATCTTAACCCTAATCAAAAAGTTTATAAAAATCCAACTGAGTTTCCTCTGCACCTTCAATAACTACCCATTAAACTTGACAATATCCAAACAATAAATAATGTGTTCTAACAAATCTTTTACCAACCCAACATTTATTCAAACTGAAATTGCGGAAACCCAAAAGAATTTAAAACACAAGTTGTAACACCCTAAAATTAAGAAACTTTACCCTAATTCGGGAATGTCGTCATTTACTTACTGACATTAATTTGCGAAAACCTAAAAGAATTTAAACCAAATAAGAAATACTTAATAATAAGCAAAAACCATTCTAGTCAACAACCATCTTATAAATAACATTCATTTAAAATAACTTCAGGGCATCATGGTTTGCTCACAAGCGACCTCCTCGCACTATCTGGCTACACATCACCTGAAATGCAAAATGAGAGAAATAGAATGAGTTAAAAGCCTAGTAAGCAAATCTCATGCATGAATGCATAAATTGTCCTATATATCATGAATTATGAAATTTCACCTTTTCAATGAAAACTTTCTAAACATTTCCATTTCATAACCTTTTTACAAAATCTTTCCTTTCAAAATGTATAACTTGTAAAAACCTTTCATTTTATTACATTCGTGGGCTCATTGAGTGTAATGCCTAGCCATTAAACTTTGCAGTGGGCCATTATTCTTTGTAACCAGATTACATCTCTACCGGTAAAATCGCAAACCGGTTAACGTTCCTTTACTTTTCCTTTCATCTTTTCACCTCCAAAGAGAACATTACATTTCCCTACCATCCCAGAGGGTCGATTTGGGTGCGCCACTCACATCTTTCATGGCTAGGTTTACACTCCTTTCCAAAAATCTTAACATTTTCCTAAATATGTTACATTTATAAAATTCATTTCCTTTCAAAATTCATTTCCTAAACTATTCACTTTTTAAATGTATGAATGGCTCATGCCAAAAATGATGTAGAATACTATAACTACATGCCCATGACATGAAATGCATATAACTGTATTTAACATACCATTCTATATAATAATGGAACAAGATATAAAACACATGAAAACATTCCACACAATCAACACATTTCATAACACAATCCCATTCCGCCACCACATAACACACAACGAAAGAGATAGGCTGGTACGAGGATTTAATTGCATAGAATCTCATATACATCACATTCAATTTACCTAAAGAAATTTAGATACATCAATACATAAGAGATAATGAAATGTGAGGATTTACTTAYATAGAGCTCATAGACAACACATCCACTTCACCACAAAGGAATTTAGAAGCATATCTGCATTAATGGAATTGAGAATTCACTTACTCGGAGTCCTTTACGTTACRGGGTTCTTATTTAAATCGTGAAGTAGAATCCTTCGACCGTTCTCAATGTTAAGGCACTCAAAACGATCTAATTGTGATTACAGAAGGAAAATCCATTTAGTACTACTGTCCTAACTCAGATATTTAGTGTTTATTCTAACAATGTCATTTGTCAACTATTAATCCATACTTAGTCCCCACATTACCAATTATCACCTCTTTTTAAGGGTACAATTTAAACTCCTTAGCTCAGGTATTAAACCTATCTATATTCTCCAATAATTTTACTTTAGGATATAATTTCATAGATCATAAATTTCAATATCAATTAATAATGTTTTCACCTTTTAAGTCCACAAAATCTAAGTGTCTTGGAAGTGGTGTTGGATTCTCAGGCGTGGGCTCTAGCGGCTGGCACTGGTGCTGGCACCTGGGCATCTAGGAGTTATATAGCCCAGTAAGCAAATCTCATGCATGAATGCATAAATACGCCCTACATGTCATGAATTATAAAATTTCATCTTTCCAATGAAAACTTCCTAAACATTTCCACTTCATAATCTTTTTATAAAATCTTTCCTTTCAAAATGTATGACTTGTAAAACATTTCATTTCATTACATTCGTGAGCTCACTGAGTGTAACGCCTAGCCATTAAGCTCTGCAGTGGGCCATTATTCTTTGGAACCTGATTACATTTCTATCGGTAGAACCACCACCCAAGCGGTTAATATTACATTCCTTTTTCCTTTCCTCTTTTGACCTCCAAAGAGGTGAACATTACATTTCCCTACCCTCTAAGAGGGTCGGGTCGAGTGCGCCAGTCCCCCATGCCCCATTTTCCACTCACATCTTTCATGGCTAGGTTTACACTCCTTTCCAAAAATCTTAACATTTTCCTGAACATGTTACATTTATAAAATTTATTCCGTTTCAAAATTCCTTTCCTAAACCATTCACTTTCTAAATGTATGAATGGCTCATGCCAGGAATTATGCAGAACACTAACTACATGCCCATGATATAAAATGCATACAACTGTATCTAACATACCATTCAACATTATAACGGTACAAGATATGAAACACGTAAAAACATTCCACACAATCAACACATTAATTTAYCTAAAGGGATTTAGATACATCAATTCATATGCATTAGTGAAATGTGAGAATTTACTTACCCAGAGTCCTTTACGTTACAGGATTCTTATTTAAATTACGAAGTGAAATCCTTCGGCCGTTCTCAATATTAAGGCACTCAAAATAACYTAATTGTGATTACAAAAGAAAAGTCTATTTAGTACGACTGTCTCAACTTAGATATTTAGTGTTTATTCCAAGAATGTCATTTTCCAATTATAAATCCATACCTAATTCCCACATWACCAATTATCACGTTTTTAAGGGTACAATTCAAACTCCTTAGCTCGGGTATTAAACTTAATCTATGTTCTCCCACCAATTTGCTTTAGAACATAATTGTATATAGGTCATAAATTCCAATATCAAATAATAATGTGTTCACCTTAAAGTTCACGAAGTCTAAGTGTTGTGGAAGTGGTATTGGATTCTCGGGCGTGCACTCAAGCAGCACCAGCAACAGCCCTGGTCGCCTGGGTGTTGGGCGTCTGGTGCCTCGGCCCTGGGCATCAAGTATTGTTATGTAGTTARCACAGAATTTAATATAATTTGATTAAAAATCCCTCTTACCCTACATTCATGGGACACTATCTAAATGTTAAAGTGAATCTATTACACAAATGAATTACACAATGTCACATAAAACATTGAAATATAAATTCTCTTCTATTTGAATCTGATCGTCGTTGTATTCAAGTCCTTGATGACTTCTTCAACCATCTTGCTTGGCATTTAAATACTAAAGATTGAAATCATGTAACAATGCTGATTAAATAAATAAATTTTTAATGTATGTAAGAAGATGAGACGTTTGTAAGGATAGAATGCAATTAGGATTTAGAAGTCTATAATACCAAATGTAACTTATTTAAAACTACTCAATACGTAAGGCAGTGTTAGAAGTAGGAATCTCTTATGAAGACCAAGATGTCAAATTCTTTTCCTTTTTTTTTTTTTTTTTTGAAGAATACCTAACAATATCATTACTCATTTGACACATCCAATTGGACAGTTGAAAATACATCATCTGGGACAGAAGCCCAGTAGACAACTTCACCTAAGCCCCATTCACCCTTGCTTAGCTAAGAGATATGCAGCAGGCTAATTAGTTAATCTTGGGGCATAAAAGATCTCAGAACAATTCATATTCACTAATTTCTACTTAATCTTAAGCATTAAATGTCCCGAAGAGGACTGATCACCTTCTACCAAATCAATCTTCCTCACATCCTCTWGGCAATCAGACTCAATGAGGAACCTACCCAAACCATGCCGATCTGCAAAATGGAGGACGGACAAAATGGAAAAGAACTTCACATGTTTCGGCGAGACCGCCACAACCACCTTTGCAGCCAAGCTAGTAATCACCCTGCCAGTATGGTCGCACGCTATCAACCCCAATCCTACTTGTTGGTGTGCGAAGGACCCATCAACATTAATCTTCACGATGCCTTCCATGGCAGGAACCCGTCTTATGCGTCCAGGTTGCTATAGGGCAGTAGTTTCCTGTATGACAGCTTTATACTCTTCAAGCAAAACCAAGCCTTGAGAAGCAATGTTAGGCACCATCRCAGAAACATTCTGGAACAAATTTTGTTGCTAGTCATCCAGACTCCCCAAAAACACATATAGGCCATCTCCTATTCGGCCAACCTAAGAGCAGTGCGCCCCATAAGGATGTCTGCCACAACTTCCTTCACCGATGGTCCACCACCGCAATGCTTCCAAATATGAATGCCAGCAGCCCACCCTAAACTTTCCTAGCAAAAATACAGTCCAAGAAGAGATGCATCGTGATTCTGTAGTACACAAATGCAGAGTGATCCCTTTCTAGAAGCATTGCGGTGGCCAAGATTCTCCCTTGTAAGGAGGATGTCACTACAAATACGTCATAGTAGCATTCGAACTTTGGGAGGAATTGTCAAAACCTCCAAAAAATTTTGAAAATAAACCAGCATCCGCATTAGAACAAAAAGGTAATGAAGAAGCTGAGCACAAAGAAAGCTCATGCCTAATCAGATTTAATAGTAAACACCCCGCTTGGTTCATAATGCCAAAACAAGGTATCCTCACATAGTGATGAAGGTAAAGGAATCTCCAAAATTTAATTCAAATCCCCTTTCAAAAACCAACCCTCTAATAATCCAACAGTCCATCTCAAGGGATTTGGCAAGAGTAAAGCACTCATCTCCTTAAGGTCTACCAGAAGAAATAAATTGGGAGTTAACAATCTTAAACTCATATGCACTAGGAACCCAAGGATGATCCCAAACACATACACTCTCCCCATTCCCGATCCTCCAGCTCAACCCTTGTAAAAGTTCACTTTGCCCCTYCCAAATGCTCCTCCAAATATAAGAGGAAGAGGCGCCCAACCTCGCATGCAAGAAATCTATCTTAGGAAAATACCTCACCTTCAATATCCTACTCGCAAGAGATGTTGGATATTTAAGGATACGCCAACCCTGCTTCGCCAGCAAAGCAAAATTGAACGCCGATATTTCTAAACCCCAACGCCCCTCCACCTTTGGCGACAAAGAGCCAACCACATCCTCTAACAAATACCCCTGCTCATCCTCATCCCTCCCCCACCAACAATTACGAACCAAAGAGGTTATTTCATTACATAAAGCCTAAGGAAGTATAAAACAAGATATCACATAAGTAGGGATTGCCTGGAGAATGGACTTAATTAAGATCTCCTTACCTGGCTAAGTCAAAAGCTTATCCGTCCACCTCTTAACTTTCTTCCAAACTCACAAAAAAAGGCAACCCAAGATACTTTTCATTCCTGTTCGACTCTGCCACCCCTAACTCCAAACATAAATCCCGACACATATCTCCTCCAACTCACACATCAAACATAACCGAAGACTCACCAAAATTAATCTCTTGGCCTGAAGTCAAAGCATACATCTGCAAGATCGTCTTTAGTTGCTGCACATTCTCAAGCGAGCCCTGCTATAAGAGTAAGTTGTCATCTGCCAAAAGAGATGGATAAATTCTGTCGCATTATTACCCATTTTCAAGCTAGATAAAATCCCAGAATTTCGAACATGATAAAGAAGAGTCGAGAGACCCTCTGGGCACACCACAAACAGCAAAGGGGCAAGGGGATCTCCTTGCCTAATGCCCCGAGTAGGTCTGAAAACACGAGTTGATACACCATACACCAGCCATTGAAAACTCACGGTACGGACACAATCCATAGTCGTTTTGATTAGTTTTTGCGGAACCCCAAACTGAAGCAACATCCACTCCACCCTATTGGATGCCTTGCTCATGTCTAACTTAATGCGTCCACCCTCTACCGTGCTTCCTCCAATGGGTTCTAAGACCAAGATATCTTAGAACCCTTCTTTCTATATGCAATTCTATTAAGACTCTTATCTCTAATAAACCCACTACTCAAAGTAAGCACTAGAATTTTAAGACTTTAATGTGCAGTGAAACCTTTACATGCAAAATCCTGTTTTGATGAAACCGATAACACAGTAGACAATAGAAGTGCTTACGCAAACTCTGTATACTATCAAGACAATTGTGAACTCAATGTAGCTATATTTTAAACTTTAACCATTTATTAGAAAATTTGATTCAAATTAAATTCAAACCCATTTTTCTAACAAATTTATTTTTTCCCAAGACAATATTTCTTCGAGATTTTTTTGAGAAAAGTTTTTTCTTGGAATTTGTTCTTTTAGAAAATCATTTTAATGGGAGCACACTGGCGGTTGAAACCACAGTTTGGTAACCATGGTCAGGTCCAAGACCCAGAAAGAGAGGGAAGAAAAGGAAACTCCAAGTTTAAAGCAAACTGAACGTTTGAACATGGACAAAAGGCTATATGATTTACAAAACAAAGGCAAGTTTAAGTTGAGAAGACGAATAAGCTTAAGAGTTCTTGTCCTCAGGCTGTCGATCAAATGACTTGCTCGACTTTCCTGGCTCCAATTTGACTTTTGTTTCATCAACAGAAACTGATACTGTATTGGGATCCTCATCTTCTCGTGATTGCCCATCTTCTTCCATATAATCCTGAAAAATTAAATCAATAGCTGTTATTGCTGCTACAACAAGATTTTCTCAAATGTGAATAAAATGTAATTGTAGCATGAGCAATATATTCCACATTGCTACTGTGGGTTATGACAAAATTAATATTCACTTAAAAAGGTACAAACTTCAAATACTAGCTTTACTTGAGAGGAAAAGGTTGATGTATGACCATCACCCAATCTCATCCTTGCCAATTAACATGCAATATATGTCACTCGTAAACTGCAGATTAACCTTCTCCTGAAATTACACCCTTTATACTATAGCTTCAAGTACTTCACCACCTAAGGCCTCCTTTGATTAGAAGAAAATGAAACAAATATAGGTAAATCTGATTTCATGAATATGAATCAGAGAATGTCAATGCAGATTTGAATAATATCATACAAATTTACAAACACAATTGTTTTTTTTTTTTTGGGGTTTTTTTATATAAATTATAATATTTTCTAGCAACAGCTACACTTAACAATGAAAATTTCATAAATCATAACTTGTTTGTCCCTTGTGTTCTAATACTGCTCTTATTTAATTTTCGCTTGATGCTCTATATGCTCTATGTTGACCGTCTTTCTTCATACTTTGAATTCATTGAGTAAGAGTTTAATATTACTCCAAATTGAATATTCTACACTTAGAAATTTACTTGTGATTTGAAGTTTAAATTATACGATGAATAGAAATAACATTTGGATTATATCACGGAGATTTGATAGTTTTACTTTACACCATTGAGTGTGTAAATCACATAATTAAGATACTGGATTTAATCTTAAAAATCTAAGATTTAATTTGGTAAATCATAAAACGGGTAAGTTTACGAAAGAGAAAAATGAGATAATAAGTGGGATGTATAAATTTAAATAGATGAATCACCATCTGAGAGAGGTGAAGGATGGGGAGCGAAGTAACTCATTCCCAGCCCCAAAAGAAAGGGAAAAAAACAACTCTTTTTGGTTCGGTGACATATGGTTATTTTTTCGACTTACTTTCCTTGTCAATCAGCCTGAAATTCATCAAGGTCGATCGGCAACTTAGTAGAAAACCTTGTAACTGGACAGCTTCAAAAGGATGGTAATTTACTGTATAATCCACGACTATTGAGTAAAAATATCTCTACCACCAAACGTTTTAGGTAATGTGAGCCAAAGGAGGGGGAGAAAAAGGAAAAAAGGACTTAAAGAAAGGGTTTTCATTTTAAAGTATTAATCATAGGTCTGAAATGGAGGCATGGCAGAAACACATTAAAGAGAAGGCAGAAAATGATGAAGCAAGACCAATTATGCAACTCATTGACATCCTCGCAACATACCGTATCTTTGGCTTCTGGCTCAAGAAATTCCCTCTTGACTCTATGACAAAAAGGACTACATAAACAAATGGGCAGAGTTTATAGTTAATATTAGAAATGACATGGAGCAGAGCATATAAAATAAGCGAAGTACATACTGGTCATCAGCTGGATCGACATTTACATCAGAATCAGGATTCCATCTTTCATCTACATCTTGAACTTCGTCCGCCTGAAATTTACAACAGCAGTAAGATATCCATCTGTATTTATCTGCCTTCTTAAAAGGACTAACAAAATTTGCATTTTCTTGGAGGATGAAATTTGGAGTTGTATGTGCAGAATTATTTTGCATTTCTGAACTAATTGGAAGAAGAGAGTATTCCACTTTTCGGGATATCTCGTAAGATATAATCCAGTCCTTCACCCAAAAGACACCTAAAACTTAAGCTTTTATAGAGGAGAATAGTTATAAAGCATTACAAGCTCTAACATAAATTGGACTTCCATTTCAACCACTCTTGCTCATTCTTAAATTGGCATGGGCAAAGCATGTAGAATCACAAAGTAGACAAATATGCTGATGTTATAAAGGGAATTCCCGAACAAATAACCACAATTACATGTGTGCATAGTATATCTGTAGCTGTCATCAAAGCTACAGGAGCTAATTCTGAAACCAAACTATATGCAGTTCCAGAAAATTCACAAAAACCGAGAAGAAAAAAACTTGTATTCAGCTAATTTAAGTCCATCCAGAAGTTTAACTCATTACTATAGTCGCTAAAATCAGATATCATGGAGAACCATATCAATGCAGATACATGGACAATCAAACAATCATATATTTGGGCATACATAACATTTAAAAAAATAAATAAATAAACTCGCAAAAGACAAAATAACAAAATAAGTTCCAAAATTGATGCTATTATGACATGGACTTTTAATCATCTTACAATGCTCAGACAGCATATATCTGAAATGCATACCAAATTACTTTTCACCAATTTTGAGCTAACCTATACAGAAACTTTAATCATCCTACAAGATGGATTATAGATGATGGATCCGTTTGGCTTTGCTTTCTAAAAATGCCAAACACAGACGGCCTTGTTCTGATGGGATGCATTATCTACTTCTCGTACTCATCACATTGTTCCTTAATAAATAACTCATTTAGGGAATGTGTTATCAAACTTAGATAACGCATTCAAAGAATGATGGGATAACCGTGAAAAGTAGATAATCCATTCAAGGGATGCGTTATCTGAATGCTTTAAAGCCAAAAATGGAAATCTCCATTAAAATAAGGCCATCTGCAGAGCTTTATATTTTAAAAAACAAAGCCAAACGGAACATAACTCTACAAGACAAATAGCAAACATGTGAAATGTGTACTAAATTACTTTTTCACCACTTTAGAGCTATTCAAGAATTGCTTTCCCTATACAAAAATCGCCTATCTTGCCTTTTCGTCCAGCCAAGATATCATTCTCCTTCACCACAAAGTTACCAGAGAACAAAGGTTTCCTCTTAGATAGACCAAAAAGGTAACACTCAAGATGACTTTAACTTCTCCATAAACTCAAAATGAACGTGGTTATCCCATATGTCCCCTTACTCTTCAATGTGTTACACAATTTTAAAGTTCTGTGAGATGTCGACTGACGTGCTGGAAGAAGGGGAGGCTCTTCAATTCATGTCGAACCCTAGATAGAGGCCTAATCTAGCAAATCCTAGGTTCTTAAGGAAGAAACAAAAGCTAGCAGCTGTTTCATATAAATGAAAGATATAAAACTGTTTTGAAATGCTGGAAAATATAATTATACATAGACTACTCCTAGTACACTAACCGATAAGCATTCTTATCCTCCACGTAGCTTACAAGGAAACTCAATAACCATAAGATTCTAAAATTACAAGGAAACAGAATAAACCTAATCTGCGAAGGATTTGTTCTTGTACTAGTACTCCTCCAGTTGGAGAAAATCCCTTCTTCAATTTCATCATCTCTTTTCTTTGTAACTTTCCACGAACACCATCCTTTCTCACTTCCAAAGATAAGGATTTCCACTTCAACAAATTTCCATCATTCATGATACTAATCAATTGGAGAGCTTCATGAACAATAAGTAAGCAGAACAAGAGAAACAAGCATTTTGCAATAAATGCTCTATTGAAGTAACATAGTTGTTCTGCTACTCCAGAAACTACCCTAGACGATGTCAAATTCATGTTCTTCATAAATAAGTTTTATTTTCAAAATGAGTTTTCATGTGGAGATTACAGTAGTTCAAGCTGCTTCTTGGGAATTGAATGGTGCCGCCTTTGACATTTACCAAACATATAAAAGGTTTTTCTTTTAATCAATAAAGACTCACTATTCAGAACTAAACAAGTTCAGTTAGGAAAATTTGTCAAACACTTCGAATTTGTCCATGTCAGCATTCAAATTTTCAGCAACCTTCTCTCTCAAAACATGAAGAAACAGAAGTTTTCAGATTGATAATGTCATCAATCTTATCTCCAATCTTATATCAAATATTGGTGGAGAACTCCAATCTTATCTCCTTTTTTAGCATCAATCAACACATGAAGGTTCTGAAAAAGAGATCTTCTCAGTGACTACCTTTCCTAGGACTGGATCACAGCTGTCATCCTGATTTACCTCTGGATTAACGAGTTCATCAAGAAGAGCAGGTATATGGTCAATTGCGTCTTCAACTCAATGTTGAAGCAATGATTTTTAAAGGGAAAACCAACGGCAACCTTATATTATGGGCTAATTAGCAGACCTAAGGTTCTCACGGAAGACAAAGAAGCCAGTGGATGTTTTCATATAAATGTCGAAGATATTAAGCTGTTTCTATGAGACTAGGAAATAAAATTATATAGACTAATCCTAGTACACTAACCCAATAAGGATTGTTCTACTCCAAGAAAGTAGCTAATGAGGAAACTAATTACCTGGAAACAGAATAAACCTAAGTAACTAGGGACCCAGAATTACTGTGCCAAATGCGAATTGAAATATTCAATGTTGGTCACAGGGATATATATATATATATATACTGTTAATTTTGGATCGAAGCTGCTGCACACATTTTGCTAGTGGAACAAGCAACATGCAACTAGGTCTTTCCAAGCACGACACTATCCAAAACATTGCATTGGAGCAAAAAGTTTGATTAGTAAATATTTGTCTCCTCCATTAGATGTCATAGAAAGAAGCCAACCACAAAAAAAAAAAAAAAAAAAAAAAAAAACCAACCAAAAAAAAAAAAAAAAAAAAAAAGCCAAAGTCAACCAAATTTGAAGTTCTCAATCCAAATGGTCAAATTCATTAAAGTACAGGCAATAACTATATTTTCCTTCCATGACACAACATGCAGGCTCCTTTATATACTGATCTATCACAGTCGATCTTCAAGGTCTTTGTTTTGGATGTTTGTGATATATTCAGAGTCAATTTGAGAACAAGAACCAAGACAAAGGTGAATCCGAGAGTATTCTAACTAAATGCACTTGATAGGTTCCATAGCATACATCTGTCAACATTTTTACTCACTTACCTATTCATACATGCCCAATCGAGTTACCAAAAGACAAAATCAAAGGCGGTCTGATCTAAGAGATTGCAAAATCACTACATAAGGACATCTCTAATATGCAAGCGTAGAAGGAATCTGGAGAGTGATGCGAGTTGCAAAAGCCAAAGTACTGACAGAAGAGACAAGACCTGTTTAAATGGTTATAGTTTCATCATCAACACCACCTTCAAAACTACTAGAAGAATAAACTCAACTATTGCTTTGGCCAGGCTAACCTTCCTCTCAGCAGAAGTTACCCACTATTACCTTTCAGAAGACCAATATCAAGTGGATGAAAAGACTAAGGTACAAATGAAATAAATGCATAGCAGGAGATGCAAAACTAAACCAAAATCAGAAAGCATATTTCAGAAGATATTTCTGTTTCATTTCAAAAACACATCACATAATCCCATAAAACAATGAAACATATGGCAAGAAACTAGTCAGTATAAGAATACACCACCACAAGCAAGACACACCTCAGGGAATTCAGTATCTGGTGGTCGCTCCTGGAACTGCACACTAGGAGCATGCTGAAGTTTCGAAAGATTTTCAAGAAGGTTTGCTCTTATATCTTCCAATATTTGGCGAGAATTCTTATTTTCCATGTTACTCGGAGCAACATGAAGAGCATAGTCTGGACTAAAATATTCATGATATTCATGTTGTGGCATCTTATCTTCAAGCTCAATCCCAAGTGCAACTCCTGTCTGCAAAAGGGGAAAAATAGTGGCATAAGAAGACTGCGATTGAGATTAGTCGAAAGAATACATAAGTGAGGCAGAAGCTACTCAATGGTTAGACAAGAATCATAACATTTTGAAGCCTAAACACAAACTTAACCCTTTTCATGGAAAGAAGAAAAAATTCTGGTCTAAAGGGAGATGTCCATGGTAATTAGAAGATGTAAAATTCAGTTTCTGTTGTTATACAGATTTTAGGTGTCAGCCTTATTTTGGTCATGTAACTCATTGCCTGGAATTACTGGGACTTAGTCTTAAAGTCTTAGTTAAATTACTTATTAGTATTTGAATCTTATTTGGAGTTCTTGTTGTCTTAGGAAAGTAAAGTGTGTTAAACATTTAGCAGGTACACTGGTTTCATTAAGATTTTGTTATTAGGGATTTTTACTTTATAAGTACCCTGTCATGGTTCTTTCCTCGTGCAGTGACTTAATAAAATATTAAGATTTTATTTGGTTTATCCTTATTCAGGTGTCGCCCCCCCTCTTCTTTCTTCTCTTCCCCTCTCTTTTCTTCTTTTTCTAAGAAAGATACTGTTCGCCAGCTACTACTGTATATAACATCCTCTTTTCTCCCTCCAATATGATTTTTCTTTCTCGTAAACAATCCCCAAACTTGTCCTTGACTGGCCATCAAAGTAGAGTTAAAGACTCTAAAGTAGTGAAGTTCTTCAACTGCCTATTGCAAGATGAACCTGCCCCTAGTTGTTCTGCATCAATATTCCATCACTCGTTTCTTTCTCCCTACTTTTTGCCCTTTGACTAGAGAAATGTTTTTTTTCCCCTTTATGTGCTCATTCCCGGATGCACATACTTGTTATTATCTTAGCGAAGTGGGATCTATATGATTAATAAAATGATAGCTAGTACTCAAAACAAGAGTGAGAGAAATAATGGTCTTAACTGAGAATAAACTCTTTCCAATACCTGTGTGTGTCTATTGCATTAAACAGGAATAGAAATATATTTCTACAGAAATCCACTGGATGTCAAGTGTACTCCAGTTAAAGTCAAAATTGAGCAAAGCTTTCAGAAAGTCTGCAAGCCCAAGGCATTATCTTTTTTATAGGTGAATATATTTATGAAGTTCTTGCTATAAGTACTTGAAAATTATTCAACACAAGGGTTTACATCCACATCAAAGCCAGCAGCATATGGTGATTATGTTTACAAGAGCATTTTATTTGTTCCTGAAATGCAAGGGCGTTGCATGAAATCAGAACATCCACCACCGAATATTGTTGCATTTTAGCTTCTTGCACTTTTAAAGAGAATTAGTTATGTCCATATATTGTCATAGCCCTGTAGATGGTCCATAACATGCAAGATTCCGAATAAAATAATTCAGCTTAGCAAACTTAATTAAACCTAGATTTTTTTTTTTTTTTTCTGAAATAATGTGTCTGAAAATGTCAAGATTTTGAAAATTAAATTGACATTGGTATGTCTAACATACTTAAGATTAGGCCTTTCCAAAGAACATGGATATTACCTCGTAGCACCAGCAACGAGCAACATTACGAATTGTGTAACCCCCTCCACCGAGCAACAAAATTGGTACATTAAAGGATCTCATATATCTAACACACTCTGCATGGCCTTTAATAGACAAATTAAAGCAGCCCAACCTGTCCCCAGATAAAGAATCAGCACCACATTGCAAGACCACTGCACCAGGCCTAAAAACCTCCATTACCTTGCCCATTACTGGCTTAAACAAGTACTGGTAGCTCACATCATCAATTCCATCATCTAGGGGAACATTAAGAGAGTAATACTTCCCATCTCCATATCCGATGTCTCGTATATCTCCAGTACCAGGAAAATAATCTCCAAATTTATGGAATGAAACAGTCATTACTCTGTCTGTAGTATAAAAGGCCTCCTCAACACCATCTCCATGATGAATATCGATATCTACATACAAAACACGCTGCAATAACCAATAATAACAAGATAAATTAGGACATTTTAATTTATGATTCAAGATAGGTTTTCCTAAGCCAATTAAAAAGGAACCATAAATCATCATCTGAATACAAAAGTTTAAACTATCCTTTTTATACATGTAACATGTCTATCATGACCGTGCAAAAATTTCTTTAAAAGCACCAAGCACAAAATAATAAGAATTGTGTGGTGCTACCTTAAACTACACCAACCATGGAGAATGTTAATTAATATTCCACATTTTAGGAAACCAGCCATAATTCCAAATACCATAAAGTAAAAGGTAATAATAACATGCTCTTATAACTTAACAGAATCAGCAAGGTCAAAAATCATGATGACTATAAGTATTCTACAAGGAAATGAATTTTATAAGGTAAACATAGTACACAAGGATCACTATTACATAATCTTCCAAAAGTTGGCCTTAGCCACATAAAGAGCCTGTCTCTCAACATCAGAAGGCCTTTCTCATTCTCCAAAACCTGAACTCATTGGAGAAAATGAAGAAAACCTCGACTTTTGGTAAGACCCACTGTTCAAGTTACATAGTGCGATGCAAATTTTCTTTAGTAGCAAGTAAATATATAAAGAATGCATCAAACATAAATGGCAGAAAATACATATGGAAGCAAAATTGAAGTATAAGGCTAGTCAGTTCTAAAGCCAAGGTTAATAGTTGATTTATAAATTTCAAATAGATTATATTATTTTTAATACCTCTGTACAGTCTAAACTTCTCTACATACTAACCTCAGTTTCAGAAAGCAAGACAGACATGAGTGACGAGCTAGCTAAGAACCAGTCTACTGTATCGGACCAATAAATTAACTACATTTAAAAGAAGGTCCTTAATTGTGATAGATCCAAGCAACCAAAATCAGCTAGTTATCAGATTTCATCTGACCACTTGCTCAGTTAAAGAAATGCATCGATTTTACCACTAAACAAAAAGCCAGTTAGAAAAATAGATTTAGTGAAATTGCAAAAAAGAAGGATATATATCCTAAAAGGAGACTAACATCAGGCTTGGAAGTTCTTATATAATCCTCACATGGCAACCCTTCATTTTATATAAACTTTTATCAGTATCTCACATTGTGATTGGCCCAAGCATTAATCTCACATGGAGTTACAAGGCACTTATTTTGACATCTTATTCAGATGACGTTCTGATTTAATCATGCAAAATAAATATGCCCATATCTAGAACAGTTAGGAGCAGCAGAACAAAAACTATTCTCCATGCAAGGTATGTGAGACYATGACAACAAATCAACATCCTTACAATAAACCATAGGAATTTGAAGGCTTATTTAATGTTCTAGATTTAGCTAATTATTAGAAAAATAAAATGCGGGTGAGAAGAAGCGAACCAACCAACCTGATGCACTTTGAGAAGCTCCAAAATGGCCAGCACAATGTCATTCACATAGCAGAAACCAGAAGCCTCACATTTCTTAGCATGGTGTAACCCACCAGCCCAATTTATAGCAATATCACAATGGCCGTAGTTTAACTTCACTGCCCCTCCCACAGAACCTCCTGCATATGTTTGACAGAAGGAATAGAGACCATCAAAAACTGGGCAATCTTCACCAACATTAAATCTCTTGAGCTGTCTCTGCTGATCTTGCGTAGTTTCTGGGGTTATACTACGCAAGAAAGTGACATAGTCATCAGCATGGAACCTGCATAAATCCTTATCTCTAGCAGGATTGGGCTTTAGAACAGTCATATGTTGCAATAATCCATAATGAGCAAGAAGAGCATGGGTCATGCGAATTCTGTGAGGTTTCATTGGGTGACCTTGCCCATAATAGTAATTTCCAACCTCTGGCTCATAAAAATAACTTACTTTCCTCTTCACCCCATCTGGACCAGATGGTAAAGAATTACCTCCCATTTCCATTGCCACCTTGTGCAGTCAACAAGCAAATCAAAGCCTAAATAAAAGGTATCATGATCAGAAACAGTTGGAGCTATTATGGTTCTAGAAGCTAAAACAATAATATTATGCATCTAAAAATATACTTTGGAAACAAAGACTGCAATTATCACTTCAACATAAAAGATATCRGAACCTAGAATCATAAGCAGAAAGCCTATAAACAAAGAAGTATAAAGAGTGCAAAAAGCTGCACCAGAACTGCAACACCTCAAAACAGATTGGAATACATAAATATTAATCATACGTTAGAGTTCTTTCTTTTTCATGTTTGCTAGTTGTTAAGCTTTCTAAAAGAAGGATGAATCCAAATTACAGAATACAAGAAAAAAATATTATTTGGTTCCAGGGCACCACATGCAATGATTTTTCAATAAGAAAAATTAATGTGATAACTCCTCCAGGAAAAAATGCTTAAGCAAAGATAGTCTGTAAACACACAATACTACTAAGTGGACCCGGGCACACAAATTCAGAGTACTAAAAACAAGACTCCCTTTAGATAATCTCTTCGCGTCAAAATTCATGGGTATAGGTATTCGACACAGAGAGTAGGAAACCCTGAAATTTATGAATATTAAATTAAAATGACTAGAATAACCTTTTATGAATTTCAACAAAAGTCTCTCTCCCACTATTAATAAGGGTTAACATTAACACTGTCTCCCCCATTCTCCATTATCGGTTTCTCCATTGAGTCTTAGAATTTGGTTTACTAGTTGGAAATTAATTTTACAAGGCTAATTGATTTAGGGGTAAAATGGAAAAAATCAATATATACTCCCTTGATTTTCTATGGGGATATGTATTTTGAAAATTGGAAAATAAAAATTATCAAATGTGACATGTATTTTGAAATGAACCAAGTAATAATTCTCTCGTAGATGTACTCCCTTTTCTCTGCTTAGTTAATAATTTTTCCACCCTCCTTAGTACTTTTCTCTTTCATAAGTTTACTTGTCTCTTATAAAAGATTCTTAGAAATTACTAAAAAGAAAAAGACTCTTAGAAATAAAACAAAACAAATACCTCTTTTCTTTAATGCATCCTAAAGAGATTTAATAGGCTGGAAGATTTCATTAAAGATCTATTTGGATAGATAAAATAACTTATATTTTGACAGGCACATTTGGGTCTAAAACGACCCTTTTCAAACGGGATATTATTATTCGGGCTATCAGAAACCGGAATTCAAGAAGGAGGACCAAACCTTGAGAAAAATGCTACCCACCAAGTTTGGTTTAAAACGAAAGGAAGAGGGGAAAACATTATGCTGAAGTCAACAGTTTCAGTTATAGACAGCTCCTAGTGACAATCAAATCCCATTTGTAGTTCACAGTAAGTGGAGGATACAAAATTTCACTCCCCTCCTTCTTCTTCCCAGAATCTAAATGAAGCCAGAACCTCAAAAAGATGTCTCATTGTCCCAACGCAAATAGCTCAAACAAGGACACAGCAAGCAAAAATCAATCAAAAGTTCAGCAATTACATGACTTTAGCGGTGGGGAGGAGGATATTGGTTAGTCTGATAGTTGCTGATAAGCTAAATTGCAGCTAAGGAAAACTTAAAAAAGGTATGGGGAGAGGTAGCACTTACCCGTGCTTGTGACTAGCAAAGGCAACACAAACGGCCGGAGAAAAAGTTCAATGACGGGCTTGGAGATTGGCCAAGCACGTCGCTATTTCGGGTTTGCTTCATTCAAATGGACTGCGCCGCGCTGGTGGGCCCTCTTGGGTGGCACACGTGGATCGGGTCACAAACGAATTGATCCTTTAAAGGGCAGCTTTTTATCGATCCAATTGAGTAGTTAGGGGTTTATCCCCTTCATTAACAAATGGGGCTATTTCGAAGGATAAATGAATAATTTAAGTTTATACGGTGAAGATGAATACATTTTCGACAAAGATTTTTTAGAATTTAAAATAGACATACTCATTAATAGAATGATTGTCTATTAAATTTTATAGTGATAATAACTTCGTAGATGATGATGACTGATATTTTTTAGAGAAACAAAACAAAATATTATTATTTAAATAGATTCGAGTATCAAGTATTTACAAGTTTCAAGTTTAAGGAGTTTGTAAAGAAATGCTAAAAATGATTAGAAAATATATGGTAATAGTTATTTTGAATGGATAATAGTTAAAAATAAATAGATAGAAATTCATAAAAGTCTAATAAAACATTAGAGAGAAATCATCCTAATGAATAGAGAACGCTATAAAAAATTAGAAGCAGGAGATAGCCATTTGAAAATAGAACAACATTTAGTAGAAAATATAGAAAACTATTATCTACTTTGCAGAACAAATATTACAAGAATTAAAAGAAATCAAGAAATTATTATTAAAAAAGATAATCAAATAAATTTATGATACTATAACAAAACACTCAATACAGAAATCTCAAATGGTAGATTAAGACTCTGAAAATTTAAATAGGAGATTTAGATATAAATGAAGATGTCATTATAAATCTCAAACCCAATCCAGTAATTGAAAATGATATAAATTAAAATCCTAATATAAGTGATATTCTAGTACTAGAACTAGAATCCCACAAATAAGAAGTAGATGAGATAAACCCCACCAGTGGATATGCAAGAATAAGTTCTTTAAAATCTAGATAGGTTCTCCTTGTTGTATTAAATCGTCAATATCTCCATTAATTTTTATTTTTTTCAAATTTTTTAAAGCGTTTATTAGCATCATGTCCTATCTCATGACAATAATAACATTTACATTCTTTAAGATTTTTATTATTATTCTTTCTCTTATAAAAAGGTTTTGTCTTTCTATATCCTTTCTTTTTATAGTATCTTGCTTTTCTTTTCTTAAAATATCTCATCTTATACATTCTTTTCTTTTTATATTTTCATTTTATATTATTGTAACAATATAGACTATTATAACCAACCATGAAATGCATTTTCGTGTTATCACAACATAAAATAATTTAAAAGAACTCTTTTTCTTCATTCTTTAGTATGTTTTGCTGACATAGCATCTCCACATCATTCATTCAACTTATCTTTTAAATGAGTTATTTTTTTTCCGTAAAGCATCAAAAGTACCTGGGATATATGTAAACTTCTTCCCCCAGGGTAGGGAATCTTAGTAAAAGACATATGTAAATAACTTTGAATATTTTCTACTCTATTGTATAGGTGATAATAATAATCCTGAAATATGGAAATATATTTTTCTATTTCACACATATTACATAGCCGCAATCTTAAAAGTTCAATTGTGTATTTATTTATCATAGTTGGATCTTTTATAAGATTACCGTCTCCTGCAAATTCTAGTTTAATTGTATGTAGCTCTAGATATCAAGTTTACAATATTACCATCAATATTAAATATCATATTTCTAGCTTCTTCACTTAAATTTTGCCAAAAAATCTCAATACATTATTGACTAAACTTCGTTCAACAAAGTTTTTAGTAAATCGTTGAACGAGTCATTGCTGTCTATCGATAATCGATATTATCGCAAAAAATATATTACCTCTTCTGGAAAATTATAAACTTAAAATCCTGATACAGTCTGATAGGGATTAGGGATCTGGAAGAGACAATTACAAATACTATGTCTATTAAAAACTTATCAAATTACACCACAATAATGATAACCTAAGAACATGAATAATATAAATATCTACTCTAGCACTTCAAAATGACAAGTGTTTCTAAACTTTTGTAACTAACCCCCTCTGAGTTCTACACTTGTCACTAAGAAAAATAGGAGAAAAACTTGAGCGGTAGCTCAGTGAGTTCAGCACTTGTGCCTACTGAGTTAATTTGAAGAAGTATAATTTAACAAGAGTTAGAACAGGTGTTCAGGGATCTTTAAAAACAAACTGTATCCAAGAATAATTCATTTTCAAGCTTTCAGTGAGTACAACAATTCAATAAATAAATCCAAGGCATTTGACAAAACTCATTAGCTTGAAAGGAATATAAAACACAATGAACAAACCTTTACTGTAAGAAATGAAGTCTTCAAGGTCAAGTATTACCAATCTTATCACCTCGAGTTTATGCATTTGATTTCAACCTTATTACCTCTTAAATCAATCAATAGTACCTGCTTTGGGTAACACGGAGTTGCCTGTCCCTAGACTAAACCTCCTAATTAGGGGTACGACGGTCCAAATGAATCATGGGTATCAGTGGTGCGATCATCCGCCTAATACTTTCTCGGTCTACTATAAGTATATATCCATTGACTTTGCCAATTTTGGCGAACTCTTATACTAACATCTGGACTAGCTCAAGAGGTCCTTGCATTGGGGACCAGCCAAATGCTGGACTAGTTATTCAGAATTGCCAATTGAGTACTCAATTCCAATACAACAGTTCTTAATCAGTCAATCGATAGTGATCTTAGTACATTTCTAGTACAAGAATTTTCAATCAATCAATGAGTAGCGATCTCAAAACATTTTCACAGTTCCAAGATCCCCTAAACGATACTCGGTCAATGCTTTTCTAAAAATATTTCTTTGCAGGCATGAACTCCTTCGCAGAGTGTGTAATTGTACGTTTCTAAATACTTGCAAAGAAATCAGCTCTGAAGCATATCAAATCAATTCAGAAATTTTAGATAAAAGCATTTAAAATAGACTTTAAGCAAACTCACAAAAAATGTATGCATTTGCGAAAAAATAATTTTATAGGAAACTCACTTGTAGATGTGTATTCCCAGAACAATTAGCTAGCTGTAGTTACGTAAATATGTAATAAAGGTATTCTCAGTTGAATTATACATTAAACTAAGATGCTAACTGGTTCCAATAATAAGACTAAGCATCTATTTGTTTTTCTAAAATAACGAATCCAGCGGAATATTTTTCTCGGGCCTACAATTAAGGTACAAATTATAATTTCCAATTTTGATTTTTAACAAGAGAATAGTGACCATACAATTTCTATTATTTAAGGAGAGTAATCATGTAGATGGTTTTTGATTATTCAAGACACAAAGAGTTAATAAAAATGAGTGATGTCCATTTCTACCCAATCCGGGCAGAGTTAAGTAATTTCAGTATATCTTGAGTTCTAGGTTGAGATTTCATGCAAAATTTGTTGAAAACTGACCCTAAGACAGATGGATTTCCATTCATATTAAATACATCTAAATGGGAGTTATAGTTGATTTTCAGTAAAGCTGAAACAATAGGTCTAGAGTTTTATCAACTAAAGCAGGCAGTAGTGAATGTTTTGTTTATATCCCAGATTCTACTTTGAGTTATCCTATGAATTCAATTCCTCAAAAACTATGGAATTAATTCATATGAATTTCAATGCTTAATAGAGTCATTTAACTACCAAACTTGATGGAAAAACATGGTTCAACAAAGTTCGAGCTTAAACTAACAGGATCTTAAATAGTGAAGCATACTGCAAGTTCCACAAGTCCAAATCAAGTGAAACTGGTCTCTAATTACTTCTAATATTCGTATCTTTCTAACCATATCAAATACACCTATTTTAGAGTTACGATTGAACTGAATTTATCTAAAACAATAGGGTTTCTTATATACCAATTGAAATTGGCAATGTTCAATGGTTTTTTAATATCTTGAGTTTTACTAAGACTTTACAAATTTTACCTCATTTTAATCCTAAGAAACAGGGCTTTCAAAGTAATGGGATATTGATAATAGCTTATATCTAGGTTAATAATTATATACTTAAAAATCGAGACTGGTTGACATGGTTTCAACAGCCACTAATGGGTGCACATTATCTTCCTATCTCTTTTAATTATATCTATAGTTTTAGTTTATTTCCTTATAGTAGACCATGTAAGTGTTCTCCAATTCCATATTAAAGTTTTTTTTTTCTTTTCTATTTTACTTAGTTCTTAATTGAATCATGCTTCCTAGCATGGTTCACAACCAAATGTTTTCCATCTTATATTACAATTGAGATTTGGTTTTTTCTAAGTCTTTTAATTCATCCTACTGGCCTTATATCATAGTCCTAAGAAACATTATTCATCTACCATCACCATTTGATCAAATTTCAGCATAAAACTTTAGCATGCATAATCAAAATATCATCTTAACTAAAACACAATACATCATTTCTCTCATCCTAAATCTTAATTTT
Source organism: Rhazya stricta (assembly GCA_001752375.1). Lineage (NCBI taxonomy): Eukaryota > Viridiplantae > Streptophyta > Magnoliopsida > Gentianales > Apocynaceae > Rhazya > Rhazya stricta. Next base: position 1,694,561 of record MEJB01000011.1, on the reverse strand, counting down.
TCTCAACTCATAATACATATAATATACCTCAAATTTCAGGTGATCATGAACATAAAAATCCAACATTAAACCTTGAAAGCAATAGTCATTCACAAATCCCAATCTTACTCTAACAAGAGCATTTTATTTCTCATTCTTCAAGCACTTAGCATATGAACTTCCTAACTATAGGCTAAACATGATTCTAAAGAAAGGGACAAAAGTACTAACTTAGTTTGCAGAAAATCAAATTGGTGTGCTTGGACTTCAACTGAGTAGAATACTATGATGTGCTAGGAGGAGTGGAGCAACAATGATGAGCAGATTTGGTGGATTGTAGCAGCAAGAAAAATGCAAGCTGATGAATTGTTGTGAGAAGAAGGAAAATATATTGAGGAGGAGAGTAGATGAGAGGGAGAGATAGAGAGTTTGTAGGAAATTGTTAAGGGAAAATGAGAGACGGATGTAGCTAGCTAGGGGGTCTAAGAAGTCTTGGACGGATAATTCAAGGAGGGGGGGTTAGATCTGGTAGAGATGATAGAGACAGGGGAGATAATCTTAAAGAGGAAGGGACAAAATTTGCATGCAAGATGAAATTATGTGCAAAGTTGAATGCAAGAAAACAAATTAGAGTAAAACAAAAAGATGAATCTTAGGGAAAAGGGAGTCGGGTAAGATCGTTAAAACAAAGAAACCAAAATAAGAATAAAACAAGAAGTCATGCAACTTTATGAAATGTGGCAATCATGCAAACCTTTAAAATTTAAATCAAGGGTAGAAGTCTTAGACTAAGGAATTCGACTAACCTTTTGCATGCATGTAAGGTGGCCAAGAAATTTATGCTATTGGTCATTTTTAATTTTGAATAAAATAAATTTTTGAAAGAGACTTAGAATAGGGTTGGGAATAGGCTTTTCAATTTCAGCCGAGGCAATATCCGGATTCATTCTAATCAAAGTAACCTATCTTAACTAATACTCTACTATGACATGAACTTATCATAACTTACCTCTATGCATTCCTAGGCTCTCAGAGCCAATGGATCTATTCAACCAGGATCTCACCATGTTGAAAATCTTCCTCAATTTCCAAATGAAAACCTTTCAAAGAAAGAGATTCAACAATTCCTTGGTATCATCAACTACATAAAAAGCTTCCTGCCAAAAGTCCCTCACCATACAAGCTAACTATCCAAACTCTTGAAGAAAAATTCGCCCACTTAGGGCACCGCCCAAACCAAAGCCATCAAAGCCTTAAAGGTAATGTGTAAGTAGCCAATGCCTCTCAGGATTCCAACCATAGGGCTAAGGATCTTACAGACAGATGCAAGTGATGAATATTGGTTACTATTGTACTTTAGGAGATCCATGGAGAAAAATATTATTGTGGACATGCTAATGGTCAATTCAARGATGTAGAGAAGCATTACCATACCACAATCAAAGAGATCTTGCCATAAAAAATGGTATCTGATAGGTCGTGAATTCATTAGTAGAAAGCTTAAATGTTTTTCTAACTATCGCTGCTAAACCCCCGAGTGGTATCAAAGCCAGAATGGAGAATTGTCTAGTTTTCGGAAACTTTTCGGGAAGAGGGGAAGATAGAATAGTATTTTGGTAGCACTATTGAGGAGTAAAGAGCATCATCAACCATCATGGATTCCACAGCTTCAACATCCAATTCAACATCTAGTTTTGGTACTTCTGTTCCTGATCTTGATCAAATTTCTAGTTCCTTATCTTTGCCTAGAAGACCTTTAAATTCCAGTAATATAGGTTTATTAAAAGAGACTTCTACCATTCCAGAGTCAAATAAGGTTGAGGAATCTATTCCTCCTCTTATAGTCCTGATAATATATATAGACAGCGTGGTAAGTTTCCTTGTAGTATTAAGTCTATATGTTAATTACTTAAGTCCAATACTCCTTTTATGAAGGAATATGTGTAGTACTTYTATATGAATTAGTGTGATATTCCATATTCAATCCATGATCAGTATGTCACTTTACATATTACGTCGGAGATGATTGCTTGGTAGAAGACTGAGGTTTATACTATCTTCACTTTGGAGCAGTTCGTCTAGTACTAACATTTGGTGGAAGAAAGGGACTTCCTATCTCTACCAAAGTTACTTTGCTTGATTACAGGTTCACAAGTTACAAGTATGCACTTATAGGTTCTGTGGTGACAATCTTAAATTGTGGAAGTGTTATCTTAACACTTTTCCCCAACTTCACTGTCTATTTGAATGATCAAAATCTACCACAACATTAAAGGTACATATCCAAATAGCTGATGCAATGCAAGTTGATATAACCATCATGGCTACTCTACACCTTCAGATGGTGTACAGATTACAAAATCGTGCCCTAGATCTACAAAAAAGAGGCTCTTCCAATGCCTTAATAGTTCTAGCTGATGTAGACAAGAATGTTCCTACTGTTGTAGAGATATCAGAAAAATCTAGAGATTAGATCTTCATAAGTTAATCCCTACTCAGTGGATTACTAGCTATGAAAATCTCCATCAAGTATAACAACTAATACATGCAACTAATCTGCACTCTGTAGACTTCCGGATGGAAAGGTGATTCAAAAGTTTACCATTCCTAAAGAAAAAGATCTAAGGCTTTCTTTCTCTTAGATGATGGTTAAACCGGTGGATAACCAAGAGCTCGTTGGCAAGAAAAGGTTCCAGTCCATTCTTTTGGTGTCCATGAAAATCCCTTATATACTGACAAAATAAATTGTCATTTTATATGGGATGTTTCTAGTACAGGGATGTGTGATCCAGATTGTTCATATGATGAATATGATTTTGAAGATGAGGATCACTCAAGAAGAGATAGATCTAAGAAGAAAAAGAAGGGAATCTGTAAGATGTTYATTGAATATCCTGATGATGAGCCTAATAGCTCTCAAAAAGGTTCTAAACCAAAAGAAATCTATTTTAGATATCTTTGAGCCTTTAGAGCCAAGAAGAATGCCATTACTCTATGAACTTTTCAAAGTTTCAGCTCCACCTATTTTAGCTAGACGTTCAACATACAAATCACCAAATGTGAAAAAGCCAATTCAATCTAAACCAATTGCCTACATGATGTTTTCCTATTCCTATGAATTTCTTCCATTGGAAAGAAAAAAGGATGAACGGAAAAAGATCACTACTCCCTTTTGTCTCGACAAGAGGTACTGATAATACAAGAAGATCTATTCCCGTTTAGAAATCTGATGAAGTTCTTAACTGGCAACTCTAGAATGCTTTGGCCCAAAATCAAGTCCTTAACGGGATTGGTACCAAAATTGATAGGGTTATCTCTGACGTGGAGGTCATAAAAAGGAAATAGATCCTCTAGAGAAGATTTATCAGTCTATGGTTGAAAGATTCAATCAACTTGACTGGGATCTAAAAGATATGATAAGGATGAGATTTTTTGGTCCAGTTTTTGACCAATCTATCAAGGAGATCAGGAAGCTTAAGCAAGAATATAAGATGTTGATAGGCATAGACAAACATAAGGCCTTCCATCTTCTTTGCCTCCAATCTCTCCAACATTCACTGAACAAAGGTCAAATGTTTCTTATCTATTTCCTTCTATGGCAACTCCTAACCTAGTCTCTCCATTATTTTCAAGTGTTCTAGTTACAGCTCAGCCAACATCAGCATACTATTTACCATTTCACGTATCCAAACCTCCTATTTCTACAAATTTCTTTATATTAAGAAATGAAAAAATGTAAAGGGAAATAGATGAGTGAGCCAGAGCTGTAAAATTTGCTAGAGACAAAGGAAAGAGAAAAGTAGAAGTAGAGGAAACCATGAAAAAAAGAATATGACCATCAACAATTCGTGGTTGCATATACAAACAGGGTTATTTTTAATCCTGAACCTGATCCAGATCCATATGCCATTTCGAAAAATGATTCACCGGGATCTAATTCAAAAGATTCTTCTGAAACTAAAAATTTTTAGATTATAATGAAATTTTTGGTAATTCAGGTTTTTCAGAAGAAGAACAGATGGATGTGACAGCTATATTCATGGCTGATCCAGAACCCTCAAAACCTTAGGTCTCTGAGGACATTGAAGAAGAAGATGAAGCTAAAAGTTCTCAAGATAGATCTCAACCTCCAAAGGTTAAAAAGGAAGCTTCAAAAGGTCCATGGTTTACAATTGATGCTGACTTAGCCAACATTTGGCTTGTAGTTATTTATTTCTGGTAATGTGGCCCCCACTACTTGTCTTCTGCTTCAGCAATTTTGGAAGTAAATTGAAGTCAACTTTAACATTTTCCTTTATATTTTTTTCAATCTGATCCTTCAATAAATGCCATAGATTTACACTTCTTTGTTCTTTACTTTTCACTTCCTTGCCCCGTAGGCTTGAATGCTATAGGAATATCCTTTCTCCTAAAAACTTTCTCAAGGATCAAGGTTTTTAGATTTATCTAAGCACTTTTCTAGTTAATATGTGATATGCCGTGAAAGTATCAAATTTTAATCCCTATTTCACCTAAGTTTTATATGATATTTTGTGTATTATTATAGCAATTGCTAGTTTTTATCTTAGTTTTAGTTTGGTCAAGAGTTGGTGTGATAACAACTTTTTTTGGTCTTACAATGACTCTATTGCCACTTAAAAGCCTGGTCGTGAAGGATGACTTCACCAAGAGACACGTGGAACAAAGACAAAAGGCATAGCCTTAGCATTTAATGAACAATATGGACAAAAACTTTAAGTAAGAAGGATGTGCAGTGGAATAAATATAAAACACATACAAACGTGTATCATCTTGCCAATTTTGTGATTAATACAAGAAGACGGATATTAAACTGAGGAGTGATCCAACAAATCCATAATAAGCAAATCTTTAGTCTGTCCACACGAACTCATGGCAAAAGGATTCTGAGAGAATTTGTTGGAGTCTGTAAAAGCTATAATTTCAACTTTCATTAACTCTAAACTCTAGTCTATAATCATATATTTATAGATCTCTAGAAATCCTAACCGTACTCGAATTAGATGATTTATTAGGAAACACAAGCTCAACACTTTGGACCATTTCATTTAAATTTTTTCTTAAACGAATTTTTCGAGGGCTTCATTAGCTTGATCTCGGGATTTGGACTCTTTGGGAGTTTTCGAGGGCTTGRCAGCTTGATCTCGGGATTTGGACTCTTTGGAATCTTCCGAGGGCTTCGCAACTTAATATCGGGATTTAGACTATTTGGCAGTTTTCAAGGGTTTGGCAGCTTGATCTCAGGATATGGACTCTTTGTGAGTTTCTAAGGGCTTCATAGCTTAATCTCGGGATTTGGAGAAATTGACTTGTAACACCCCCAAATTAGGAATTGTCTTAAGCTAAGAATGTTACATCATTCAACTCGCAAATAATCAACTATCCATTTAAATCTCAACGATACCCAAAAGAGTCAAAAATATATTTTAACAAATCTTCACTATTTCATCATTTATTCAAAACAAAAATAGAGAAAGCCTCAAGAATTTAAACCATTCAAAAAATATAATCATCTTATTACATAGTGTTCTCGGGTATCATAGCTCGCCCACAAGTGACCTCCTCGCCCCATCTGGTTACATATCATCTGAAATGAAGCATAAGAAAAAGAAATGAGCTAAAAAGCCCAGTAAGTACCTCATGCATGAGTGCATAAACATGTCCTACGTGTCATGAAATTTTAAGATTTAACCTTTTAAATGAAAAACTTTCCCAACATTCCCTTTTCAAAATTTCTTTACAAAACATTTCCTTCAAAATTCACTTACAGCAAAACATTCTATTTCCTTTCATTCGTGAGCTCACTAGAGTGTAACGCCTAGCCACTAAGCTTGTAGTGGACCATTCTTATTTGAACCCGATTCCATTCCTACTGGTAGAACCGTAAAACGGTTAACATTCCTTTTTCAAAAAAAAAAAAAAAAATTTCTTTCCATACTTTCACTTCCAAGGAGGTGAACATTCAATTCTTACCTATCCTCCAAGAGGGTAGGGTCGGGGCGCCGGTCCCCCACGCCCTATTTCCCACTCACATCTTTCGTGGCCAGGTTTACACTCCTTTCTGAAAACTTTAACATTTTCAAAACTTTAATATTTTTGCCTTTAAAATTTCATTTYCTAAACCATTCTCTTTCTACATGTGTGAATGGCTCATGCCAGAAGTGATGTAAAATTCTAAATACATGCTTATGACATGAAATGCATACAACCATATATAATATATCATTCGACAACAGTACATAATATGAAACATGATAACATATCATTCGACATTAAAGTAATACAGGATATGAAGACATATAAAATTCCACACAATTTACACACATTAACATCCAATCCCATGCACAACATAGTAGAGCAAATAGAAGAGTTCAATTACATACATTCATAACGTTAATGAGATGGGAGGATTACTTACCCGGAGTCCGTTACGTTAAAGATTCTTATTTAAGTCACGAATGAAATCCCTCAACTGTTCTCAACGTCAAGGCACTCGAAACGACCTAATTTTGATTATAGAAAGATAGTTTATCTAATATGATTGTCCCAACTTAGATATTCAGGGTTTATTCCAATAATGTCAATTACCAATTATTAATCCATACTTAGTTCCCACATTAACAATTATCACATCTTTTAAGGGTACAATTTAAACTCCTTCGGTTCGGGTATTAAACCTAATCTATGTTCTTCAAAATTTTACCTCAATATTAATTAATAATATTTCCACCTTTTAAGTTCATCAAGTCCAAGTGTCTCGAAAATGGATATGGGTTCTCGGACTTCTGGGCGTCGGGGGCCTGGGCACTGGCACTGGGCGCTGGGCTCCTGCGCGCACTGTTACTGGCACCTGGGCGCGAAGCGCCTGGGTGCTTACTGTTTCTAGATTTATTTTTTCGGTGAGCTTCGGCGACGGGTAGATCAGCAATGGCGTCTGTTCGGACTCGGCAGATCTAGCGGCGCACAAGGAAGATCTGGATCGGTCGCTCAGCGTTTCTGGCGAGCAGATCGGTCGAGCCAAGAAGAAGAAGAAGAAGGAGATGAAAGCAAAGTTAGATAGATTGCTTGGTCCAGAGTGGCTATGGCTGACTCCTGTAGAAGCCGAAATCGCGCGCCTCTGAAGTGCAGCAACTCATCGCGACGTGACCAAAAGCGGYAGCGATCCGACCTGAATAGGTAAATGGTCTAAGCGGAGGACGGGACGGATTGTTGACGAGTTGCAGGTGAGTAACCGATGCACCGGAAACTCCGGATCTGAGGCTTTGATCGGCTATGCATGCAGATCTAATGGTGCTAGGACTGATGAGCAGCACGGGTGCCCAAATCTTAGTCGAGCGGAACGGTGACTCTCGAGCAGCAAAATCGGCGGGCCGCTGTGCACGACCCCGTCGAACAGCAGAGTTTCACGTCTCGAGCTAGCCAATTTGGTCAAGAGGGTACGCCGCGTGTAGATTTGGTGCAAACAACAGCACCGATGTGTGGGACATGGCGCACAATAGCAATAGCGATGTTCTGTGCAGTGTCAGTAGAGGAGGAGTGGTAGCGGCTGCGAGAGGAGAAGAAGAAGAGGCAGGTAGGGTTTGGGAGTGGGCGGCGGCTAGGGTTTTTTTGGAATGGCGGCAATGTGGAGGAAGATGAAGATGGTTTAGGGTTTCTGCTTTTTTTTTTTTAAACTCAGGCCCTAATCCAAAATTTTCGGGCCTTCCTATCCGTAACTAATCCAATTCATTAAATTAAATTTAACGGGCTTTACTTTCGATAAAAATCTGATTTTTTGAATGAAAACGAATAAGCCCAACAAGTGAAACCTCTAACCAATCGAGGGTCCTAATCCGACAAACACGATAATTTCGCACTTATTAAATGAACAATTAAACAATAACCACATAGAACATTATCCAAACCTAGTTGGCACGCAAATTCACACGATCAAATAAAAATCCATAAAAAGAAATCTCAGTTATTATATGACTTCTATCAACTTGAACTTCTGGTCCTTAATGTGAATTTTTGAAACCCTTTCTCTTGTGCTTTGACCTCTATTTATAGGCAAAGCGAGTTGATTTGATTGGTCGAAGTGACCCTTAAGAGCGACATGGCATTACCTGATTCGCCAAGCTTTCCTTGATTTCCATTGGTTGAATATCGTTATCATTGACACGTCTCACCGTTTCATTGGTTGACATGCCACATACTCCCCAATTTAATGGGAGCATTTAAAATTRATTTTTAATTATTTAAATAGATTATGAAAATTTAATTTAATGAAATTTTCATATCTACAAATTGCCCCTGGAACTTGGCCGCAAGTGGCTGTTAAGTTGACAAATTCCAACTTAATTTACGCCATTTAGGTTAATATTGCAGGTCCAATAACTTGAGTTATTTTTCTTGGATCATACTTAAGATATTTGGGCCTTCTTCATTCTTCAAACATTAGGCCTTTTTTTTTTTTTTCAAGGCTTGCCCCCTTTCCTTCGATAGTTGGGCTTCTTTTTCTTTCAATTCATGGGTCCATTCTTCTTCCTCCATTCTTTTAGGTTGGAACTTAACTAATCTAATTTTGGATAATCAAAATCCTAATCTAAACATATCTCACATATTGGATACATACTTGGAGTTTGTGATATATCTCACAAACTGATACATATTGGAGTTGTGATATAGCTCACATACTAATGGATACTGGAGATGTGATATATCTCACATATTGAAAGATATTGGAGTCATGATAAGACTTATTTCCTAATCCTAACMCAACTCTTTTCTTCTTTTGCCTATATATACATCCAATTACATGAGTTCTCCCATCTATCTTTTTTTGCATCACCAACCTTGATACTTTGGTAAGTCATCTTGTATGTTTTTATTTTCTTCTTTAGTAGGTCAAAATAATATTATTTACGTAAGTCTCTGATGTTGATGTAGCACATGTCCTTGCGCTTGAAGATTTTCAGGGGAGACTTTAACAAGAGGTGTTGAGAAAAAGCCAAAGAAGATGTAAAACTTCTATCTTCTTTTATCATGAACACCTTTTCCCTTTTYTGCGTGCAAGACTTAATTTTGTTTGCTTGTTATCTCCTGTTTTTTTTTGTGCAAGACTTGATTTTATTTTATTTTTTTTGCTTGCATCCTTTTTTATGTTAACTTTTGCTGCTCCTTTTTGTTTCAGCCCATGAATTGTGGGCCTACTTTTTTTGCCTCTTTTTGGTTCTTTTTTTGTGTGAGGGCCGGCCTAAGTCCTTCTTTTTTTTCCTGGTGTTATTTCTTTGTTCTGCCTAATTCACTTTTCCTCTTCTCTTTTTTTTTTTTTCCTTTCGTGGGCCTGTTGTAGCACATCCCAGATCGACGGCCTATTCTTTCAATCCCTTTGCTTCATAGGCCAAGAGACAATGGTCTAAGACCCGGCAGCCCAATGCCCTGAGTTCCCAGGCTTTATAGCCCCAAAGAAAGCGGCCCAAGATTGGCACAGACCAACGGCCCATCAGATGGCCCATCCGACAGCCCATCCTTCCAATTTGCTTGATCCGTGGGCTTTGAGAAGACGGCCCAGACCGATGACCCAAGAGTAACTCAGACCCAGTAGCTGAAGCCTTCAGTTCCTTTGCTTCATGGTCCAGAAGAAAGCAACCCAAGATCAACCTAAACCCAACAGTCAAAACCTTTTGTTCCTTCACTTTATGGGCAAGAAGAGAACGACCAAAGACCAACCTAGACCCATAGCCCAAGCCTTCAGTTCCTTCGCTTCAAGGACCAGAAGGAAGCGGCCCAAAATTGACCCAGACCCAGCAGTCCAAGCCTTTCGATTCTCGAGACGTAAGTTTGAAGCTGCTTTTCTGTTCTTTCTAGTTCGTGGACATGGGAAGAGTAGTGACGAGCTCTGCTTTGGTGATTCCTGAAGACACTGGTGCAACACTCTGGCAGTCAGCTAGTCGCCATGACTCAGGCTGAAGCATTTTTTCAGGAACTGGTAGAGAGACAACTTGGACGTTTGCAAGTTGGGCAGCTGAGTTGACTCGATTTAGGGATGACCTTTGGGCTTTTTTGCTGAGGCTTGAATTGGGTTTAACCCTCTTATCTGTTTTTCTTTTTGCATGTGTTTTTAAATGGGTTTGGGCTTACTTCTCCTTGGATTTGGTGGCCTTTAGAGCCTCTTTCTTCTTAGCCAGGGTAACCTTTGGCTTCACAGCAACAATGACCATGGCGAGAGACTTTTTGCCTTCTGCTTCTTCTCTTTGGTATGGTTCAAGCATCACTTTAAGCTTGACCCTTTCAGAGCATAATCACCTAAGTGCAACCCATGTAGCATTTGGGCCAACTTCAACAGCAGCAAATTTTTCCTCGTCTTTGTACAATTTCAGTTGCGAATAAATCTAATCCGATTGTTGAAGTGAGATATAGGGTCCCTTGAGCCTGAGACAAACATCTTCTCCCTACCACCTATCTTAAAGCACTCTGGTAGAACTCCAGTGAGTTAAGCCTTYTCTAATGCAACGCGATATTTTTTTTCTTTTTTTCCTTTATTTTTTTCAAAATTTTTTTGAACTCTCTCTTGCTATTTTGCAATCTCTTTTTTTTGCACTCCTACTTTGATTATTACACTTTAGGGATTCGACTTCGAGCCAATGAGGCAGGTCATCTTCTGCTTCAAGCCAGATACCAATACCAAGGAAGAGTTCTGATTTCAAGCCCTAGACCACCAACTTGAAGTGACAAGAGGGTTTAATTTTAAGCCATGGAACACCAATTTGGAGGGAGAGAGCTTCGATTTCTAGCCACGGATTATCAACTTGGAGCTATAAGGGTCCATTTCACATCATCGCTACTAAGGATATCGACTTTGAATGCTTTGACTTTAAGCCTTGAATATCTTCAAGGTCCCAATTTTTAAAGAAGGATGGTTGATTTACACCATCACTATGAAGGACACTAACTTTGAAGACTTCGACTTTAAGCCTTAGATTTCTTTGAGATTCTAATTTTCTGCAGAAGGGTCTTGATTCCAAAACATTGTTGGACTTCAACTTGAATAATCTATTAAAGATTTGATTATGCTATAAAGAACAAATCAAATGATATATTATTGAAGATGTAATTGAACTTTGATGCTTTTCTAAGCTGCCTACGTATCCAAAGAATGAATCAAGTAAAACATAATTCATCTTTATATAATTTGAACTTGCAGTTTAAGCTCATGCAATTAAAGAGCAATTTGAATTTTTGTAGATATTTTTAACTCTTAGCAAGAAGTATGTGTAGTTTAAGCTCATACACTAGAAGCATGACATTTAGACAATTTAAACTCTTATCAAGGAGTAAGATACAGTTTAGGCTCGTACACTGAGGAGCATGACATTCTGGCAGTTTAAACTCTTATCAAGGAGTAGCGTGCAGTTTATACTCATACATTAAGGAGCATCTTGAATTTTTGTTGACGTTGAATTTTTAGCTTCAAATTCTGAGAAAAGTTTGCCCCCACTTTGAAATTCCAACTTCATATTTGGTTGACTCATTAACATGAATTCCTTGACTTTGATTGGCGAGGATACTTATTTCCATATCATGAGCATGGGTAGTTAATCCTTCAAAGATTCTTGGCTGGATCCCTTTTAAAATGTATTGGAGGCCCCAATGCATGCCTTAGATGCATATCTCGATTGCAGATTGTTCAAAGAGGTGATCTTTGCAATCGAGGCTTAAACTTCTCCATTGATTGATTTGATCAATGATGGGTTCATCATTCCACTGTCAAATTTGGCTTAATTCAAGCATGCTATCAATTCTTTGAGTGCTACAAAATTGATTCAAGAAATCCTGCTTGAGTTGAGTCCAACTATCGATTGATCCAGGAGTAATATCCATATACCAATCAAAAGCATACTTTTAAGGGATCTAACAAATTTCTTGACAAGTAGATCACCTTCAATACCTGCATTGTTGCATGTTTCAACAAAGTGGGCTATATGCTATTTCGAATTTCCTTTTCCATCAAATTGTTGAAACTTGGGAGGTAGATAACCGATTGGTATTTGAAGACTACATATCCTTTCAGTATATGGTTTGGCGTACCCTTGAGAAGATCTAACGCTTCCTTCGTGCTTTTCTTCAATTTTTTTTGCAATAATATTCTTTAGGTGATTTACCGAGATCAATCCATCAAAAAATACTTGGATATTTTGTACTTCCATTGTAGTTTTAGATTTGGCTTTAGATTGATATTGTACTTGAGCAACTTTAGCAGATTCAACATCATTTGTTGTTTCTGGCTGCTTTGGAGCATTTTGACTTGTTTCTCTAATATCAGCGAGGTGATTCAACAGTTGAGCAAGCGTGATATCTTGCTGTGAGAACTTTTTGCAAGTCCTTCCACTAATTTGGTCAACTTTGCAATTTGTTTTTCAATGGTGGCCGTATCAATCATCATAACTGATACGATAGATGAAGTTGTAGTAGATTCTTCATGACAAAGCTTTCCCAATTGCATATCTTCTTGGTGAACAACAGTTGCAGAGTTTGTAGAACACTTGCCATCATCATGTTTGGATATTTGTGACTTAGGTCCAGGATTCAACAAAGACATGGTCGTTTTTATGGTAGGATCAACTCCCTCATTTCCTTCTTGAAGAGAAATATCCAAGAACATGGGGTTGGAGTATTTGTAGATTTGATAGTATGAGAAGTATCCCACTTCTTTTCCAGCATCAGATAGTGCTCTATTCTAGGCCATAGGTCCTATATATATGGCTGACATGGTTGATTGGTTGCAGCACCGATTATTACAGATCTKGAAGGCATAGCCTTCGAGATGTTGTTCTTACGGACGATTGATGAATCTGATTTGATTTGATTTGAAGAGAAGAGATGAACGACAGAGATTATCTCACTAGGCATGCCAAAACTTCTTTACAGGAATCTCTCGTCGGCAAAATAATAATAAGGAAATAAGAGGAATGAGAAATAATGTATTGATCTTATAAATTTGATAAGATATGTGTTACAATCTCTAAATTGTTCTTGTGACAAGAACTTAACCCGTTGATTCTTCTCTCTAGAATTTTCAGAAGGCTTCGTAGCTTGATCTTTGGATTTGGACTCTTTGGAAGTTTTTGWGGGCTTGGCAGCTCGATCTTGAGATTTGGACTCTTTGGAATCTTCCGAGGGCTTCGCAGCTTGATCTTAGGATTTGAAGAGAAATTTGGCTTCTCTCAAATTGAACTTTTAGTCCTCATTGTGAATTTCTGGACTTTGATATGAAATTCTAGACCCCTTTCTCTTGTGCTTTGGCCTCTATTTATAGGTAAAACGAATTGATTTGATTGGTCGAAATGACCCTTAAGAGCGATGTGGCGTCGCCTGATTTGCCAAGCTTTCCTTGATTTTCATTTGTTGAATATCRTCATCATTGATATGTGTCACGTTTCATTGGATGACATGCCATATACTCCCTAATTTAATGGGAGCATTTAAAATTGTTTATGAAAATTTAATTTAATAAAATTTCCATATGTACATAACTTATCTACACTTTAGTCCCTAAATATTGTAAATTTACAAGTTAGTCGCTGGTATAATATGTAGAGYAATCCTTAACTTCCTGATAAATAGGATTCAAATAATAAATCACATTTCTTGTAGTCCAATAAGTTTGTTCCATGCGTAAGTTAACATGATTTGAATTGTATTTTGTAATTTTTGAATAATTGCACATTTACCCCCTAAATTGTTGACACCAATATTAGAACTATTCGAATAGTTTGGAATTGGGTTGAGTATAAGGCAGATCCCTGGTTGGATGTACTGTTGGGATATCAGCTATCAACAGATTTGCTGGATTGGCTAAGGCAAGTGAAGTTAGCCAATGGATCTTAGCCAATGAAGAAATTTCTAAACCTAGCTGACGGGTTTCAGCGGAAGGGGTAGCAATGTTTTCTTAGCCATAGTCCAAGTAGTTTAGGAAGTTGGCTGAAGAATGAGAATTGGATTGAGATAAGGAATCTTGCATAACTACTTTGACCAAATATTACAATAACAAGACTGTCCTAAACTCCATGATCTTTGAGTCATGAGATTTTAGGAACATGTAACGAAGGTGGTAGATCAATCAAGCTACACAAATAGAAGATCAAAACCAAAGCATCAAACCAAAATTTCAACTCTTATTTCCTCTACTTTCAATTAGAAGCTTGTTTACAGTTTTCTTACTCCTTTCTTATAGCTTATAATTATTTATAGCTTTTCAGTTAATTTACCTTACTTCTTGGTTGAGAATTGGTGTGTCATCAAACTTAAAAAAAAACAATTATTCTAGTCTCAATTGAATAACATCGTATAGTAGAGGGTAAGATTGTTTTCAGGAAATCGATGAGTCAATTTTTTTTTTAAGATAAAAATAGAAAAAATGGAGATTTTGAAGAGATCACTACCTCCCAATTATTTAAAGTAAATCACAAGAATATAAGAAATAGCAATAAGAGTATAGGAAACAATATATGAGAAAGATCCACTTAAACAACTAAATCCACCTTGATTCTATTCAATTGATCACAGATGCAATGATGACTTTAATAACTTCGTTATTGTAAATAAACTAGTTATACTTATCTGAAATATCCACTAACAACCAATCTCTCCTTATTCCTTATGTGTTGATAATTAACAGGATGCCTCATTAATTATTCTCTAATTCATTCGTAGACAATCCTAAAGATAACTCATAAGAACTAGGACACTCAATTCATAATCAACAAACTCAAACGCAGATTTATTTTGGATTAGATTATTTACTTTCATGACAAGCATAAACTTATCAATTTGCCACTAACTTAAACCTAACAAACAATTACAAAGAGTTTAATCAAGCAACATGCCTAAATTACGGACTAAACTAAATATTCTTAACTTTCAGAAAGCAAAGAATAAATAAATACTTACAAATAATCAAGATGTTCAAATAATTAGATATCACAATTGTCTTGAAAATCAAGGCTATCTTAGTAATTCAACCGGAATAAAGGAACTTAGTTTATAGTCGTGAAGGAAAAAGCAATAGGTTGTAAAAAAAAACCTAAAATGTTGAACGATGCATGCTGAATTATGAATCCTACGGGTCTATCGCATATAAATTGTAATACCTGAAATTTTTCCTTTATTAATTTTTGTGTGTGAAATTATGTGCCAACTAGGGTTGGAAACTTTCTATGTGATTATTATTTTGAATTGCACGTTTAATAGTACGGAAATATTGTGTTTGTCAAATTAGAGTCCTTGGTTGGTTAAAGGCTCGACTTGTGGGCCTATTTATTTCTCAGTCAGAAGTTGGACTTTTATCGAAAGGAAGCCCGTTATATTTAATTTAAAGATTTGGGTTAACTATGGATGGGAATACCCGAAGGGTTTGGGTTATGGCCCAAAATATAAAATTTTTTTAAAAAAGAGAAAATATATAAAAAAAGGAAAAGAAAAACCTAAAATACTATTCTTCTTCCTCCCTAAAACCCTAATCCCACCCTAAGGCGCTGTCACCGCCGCTATATTTTTTCTCTCTGGCAGCCACTGCATTTCTTCTTCTCTCCTTCGTCCTACCTGATGCAGCTTCGCCGTCAAAAATCCAGAAGCTACCGCACACCCTCGCGGTATAGTTCGGACATTGAACCCGCACATCCCCTCTGCACGCATAGCCAACAGATCGCTTCCTGCTGGTTGCCAATTTCTGCAACCCGTGCAAGGGAGTGTTGCCCAGATTCAAAAACTCACTGTCCTTGTTGCTGCCACCTCAGTCACTTCCTTGCTGCTGATTATTGTGCGACCTCTGAGCGATTGGACGAGCACTGGTGTTGGAGATCGCTACTGGACCAGGTGCTTCCAACGCATCGACTTTGACAAGAACGGGGAGCAGTCATCTATTTAGGCCTAGATCTACAGGTCCGATTTCTCGCCTCGCGTCTACTCATCGTTATCTTGCTCGCCGATCGCCGTCGATGTTGCTCTGCGACTTGATCGAGTGTCTTCTGGGGTGGAGTTGCTACGGTTGGTAGCTAACTTGCTTGGGAAGCTACTCACCTATTGGATCTTYCGAGATCAAACAACTCCAGTCAACCACTCGCCGGAAGCCTTGTCGAAATCAGGTTTGGTGTAGGCTGTTGCTGGGTTTTTGGCTGGCTGTTTGCCAGTTTTGGGAGTGCCTAGCAACAGGCGCCAGCAAGCGCCCAGTGCCCAGTGCCCAGCGCCCAGGCGCTCGACGCCCAGATGCCCAGGCGATCAGGGTTGTTGCGCGCATTGCTAGAGCACACGCATGAGAATCCAATACCATTCTCGTAACATTTGGACTTTGTGAACTTAAAGGTGAAAACATTATTATTTGATATTGGAATTTATGACTTGTATACAATTATGTCCTAAAGTGAATTGGTGGGAGAACATAGATTACGTTTATTAGCCGAGTTAAGGAATTTGAATTGTACCCTTAAAAACGTGATAATCGGTAATGTGGGAACTAAGTATGGATTTATAATTGGCAAATGACATTCTTGAAATAAACACTGGATATCTAAGTTGGGACAGTTGTACTAAATCGACTTTCCTTCTGTAATCACAATTAAGTCATTTCAAGTGCCTTGACATTGAGAACGGTCGAAGGATTTCGCTTCACAATTTAAATAAGAACCCTGTAATGTAAAGGACTCCGGGTAAGCAAATTCTCAAATTTCATTAACGCTTATGAATAGATGTATCTGAATTCCCTTCGGTAGATTAATGTGTTGTATATGAGATTCTATACAAGTAAACCCCTATACCCGCCTATCTCTTTTGTTGTGTGTTATATGGTGGCGGCATGGGATTATGTTCTGAAATGCGTTGATTGTGTGGAATGTTTTTACGTGTTTCATATCTTGTACCGTTATTATGTCGAATAGTATGTTAAATATGGTTCTATGCATTTCATGTCATGGGCATGTAGTTAGTGTTCTACATCATTCCTACCATGAGCCATTCATATTTAGATTGTGAATAGTTTGGGAAAGAAATTTTGAAAGGGAATAAATTTTATAAACGTAACATGTCCAGGAAAATGTTAAGATTTTTGGAAAGGAGTATAAACCTAGATGTGAGCGGRAAATGGGGCGTGGAGGATCGGCGCACCCGACCCGACCCTCTTGGAGGGTAAGGAAATGTAATGTTCACCTCTTCTCGAAACCATTCCCGAGACTCTTGGACTTTGTGACTTAAAAGGTGAAAATATTAATAATTAATATTGAAATTTATGACTTATAAAATTACATTATAAAATAAAATTGTGGGAGAACATAAATTAAGTTTACTACCCTAATGAAGGAGTTTAAATTGTATCCTTGAAAGACGTGATAATTGGTAATGTGGGGACTAAGTATGGATTAATAATTGACAAATGAGATTCTTGGAACGAACCCTGAATATCTATGTTGGGACGATTGAACTAAATAGACTTTCTTTTTGTAATCACAAATAGGTTGATTCGAGTACCCTAACGTTGAGAACAGCGAAGGATTTCACTTCAAGATTTAAATAAGAAACCTTTTAACGTAAAGGACTCTAGGTAAGTAAATTCTCACATTCTCATTAATGTATGTGTGTGATTGTTATTTAAGCTGAGATTTATGTAAGTAAATACTCTCACTCTCATTTAGTRGTGATGTAAGTGTGTTATTATTATTATTGAATCTTCTTACATGAATTGAATGTGTATGTAAGTAATCCTCCCATCTCATTAATGTTATAAATGAATGAAATTGAACTCTTTTAATTGCTCTAATATGTTGCGTATGAGATTGTATGTTGATGTATGTAATTGTGTGGAATGTTAATGTGTTCATATCCTATATCACTTTTATGTCAAATGATATGTTATTATGTTTCATATCTTGTACTATTTGTCGAATGTTATGTTATATAAGTTTGTATGCATTTCATGTCATGAGCATGTAGTTAGAATTCTACATCATATTTGGCATGAGCCATTCACACACTTAGAAGGTGAATGGTTTAGGAAATGGAATTTTAAAGGAAAATGTAAAGTTTTGAAAATGCTAAGTTTTCGAAAAGGAGTGTAAGCCTAGCCACAAAAGATGTGAGTGGGAAATGGGGCATGGGGGACAGGCGCACCCGACCCTACCCTCTTGGAGGGTAGGTACGAATGGAATGTTCACCTCCTTAGAGGTGAAAGTATGGAAGTTAAAAGAAATGAAATTTTAATCGCTTTGCGGTACTACCGGTAGGAATGGAATCAGGTTCCAAATAAGATGGCCCATTGCAGAGCTTAGTGGCTAGGCATTACACTCTAGTGAGCTCACGAATGAAAAAAATGGAATGTTTTTACTGTAAGTGAATTTTGAAGGAAATGTTTTGTAACGAGATTTTGAAAAAAAGAATATTTGGAAAGTAGTTTTTATTTAAAGGTGAAATTTTATAATTTCATGACATGGAGGATAGGTTGATGCATTCATGCATTGAGCTTACTTAYTGGGCTTTTTAGCTCATTTTTTTTCTTATGTGTCATTTAGATGATGTGTAACCAGATGGGACGAGGAGGTCGCTTGTGGGCGAGCTATGATATCCGGGAACTTGTTTCAAACTTATTTTATGTAATAAGATAAAGATTAATATTTTCGAATGTTTTAAATTTTTGAGGCTTCCGCTATTTTCATTTTGAATAAATGTTGTGTTTTAAATGATAGTTGATTATTTGCGAGTGAAATGATGTAATACTCTCAGCTTAGGATAGTTCCTAATCTGGGGGTGTTACACCACTTGCTCAGGCACGAGTCTTCACCAAGACGAGGAAGGAGGCCGATGAAACACCGACTATAGTATCAGATACTTATAGTTTTATTTTGCGTTAATTTAGTTATTTTGAATAATTGCATGAGTTTAAGGATTACCTGTTTTGTAGGAACTTTATTTATGTGTAATACACCTGCCACTATATTGTTTGACTTGGGAGCTACCCACTCCTTTATTCACCCTGCTTTTGCTGAAAAACTTCTAACCTCATGTACACGTATAGATACATTGCTTGGTGTGTCTACACTTTCTGGAGAAGTCATGAACTCGGAGTATATGTTGAAGAATTGTCCAGTTGCACTAGATGGGAAASAGTTGATAGCAGAGCTCATGGTATTGGACATTCAAGAGTTTGACATCATTTTAGGCATGGAGTGACTCTYAAAGCATCATGCCACAATTGTTTGCTAAAAGAAGAAGGTTATGTTTGGCCCTTCTAGTAAGTTACAGTTTTATTTTGTCGGGTCGAGGGTGAAATTCTCCATCCCAATAATATCTACTATGAAGGCTCGTCGGATGATGAAGAAGGGTTGCATCAGCTACGTGGCTTCATTAGGCGAGAATCTTGAAATAGAGCTCTCARCCGAACAAATTCCAGTTGTTTGAGAATATTTGGATGTGTTCCCAGATGCCCTTCAAGGTTTACCACCGGTAAGGGAGATCGATTTTGCCATTGATTTGGTGCCTGGAACGGCATCGATCTCCAAGGCACCTTATCGAATGGCTCTCGCAGAACTTAAGGAGTTGAAGGAACAATTACAGGACCTCATGGATAAGGGTTTCATCCGACCTAAATTTTTGCCATGGGGTGCGCCTGTGCTGTTCGTGAAGAAGAAGGATGGATCAATGAGGTTATGCATAGATTACAGAGAATTGAACAAGGCGATGATAATGAATAGATACCCATTGCCAAGGATCGATGATCTTTTTCATCAACTTCAGGAGGCGGGATATTTTTCCAAGATTGACCTAAGATTTGGCTACCATCAGTTGAGGGTTTGAAATGAGGACATTCCTAAGACCGCATTTTGAACTCAATATGGGCATTATGAATTTTTGGTGATGCTGTTTGGGTTGACCAATGCATCTGCTGCATTTATGGATTTGATGAATCGAATCTTTAAGGAATACTTGGACCAGTTCGTCATAGTCTTCATCAATGGCATATAGGTTTACTCTTGATCCAGGGAAGAGCATGAAGAGCATTTGAGGAAGGTAATCCAGGTACTTAGAGTCGAGAAACTCTTTGAAAAATTTAAGAAGTGTGAGTTCTGGCTTGATAGCATGCCATTTCTAGGGCATATTGTGTCCAGGGAAGGCATTGCGGTGGACCCAAGTAAGATTGACTCGGTCCGATGATGGCCAGCACCTACCAACATTGGTGAGGTTCGCAGCTTCCTTGGGTTAGCCGGTTACTACCGAAGGTTTGTTGAAGGATTTTCCAAAATTGCCTCTCCTATGACCCAGTTGACCAAGAAGAACATGAAGTTTCTGTGGAATACGGATTGTGAGCCCAGTTTTGAAGAATTGAACAGGCGACTGACTACCGCTCTAGTTTTCACAATTCTATAAGGTTGTGAAGAATTCGTGATTTACAGTGATGCTTCGATGAAAAGATTGGGTTGTGTTTTAATGCAACATGGTAAGGTGATTGTTTATGCCTTAAGGCAATTGAAAGAGTATGAGAAAAACTTTCCAACGATGACCTGGAGTTGGCTGCTGTTGTTTTTGTGCTGAAGATATGGAGGCATTATTTGTATGGAGCAAGATGTGAGATTTTCACTGACCATAAGAGTCTCAAATACTTCTTCAACCAGAAGGAATTGAATATGAGGCAATGACGATGCTTGAAACTCATAAAGAATTATAACTGCGTGATAAACTACCACTCGGGTAAGGCTAATATGGTGGTAGATGCGCTTAGCCAGAGGAATTATGAAGCTGTAGCCRTTTTACGAGTCTATCATAAACCGCTATTGGTAGAGATTCGAAAGCTCGACTTGGAAATAGTATCGCAAGACATTTCAGGCTATTTCTCGAATATGACTCTTGCACCCACTCTCCTTGAGAGGATAAGGGATGTGCTAATGGATGATCCCCTGGTGTTGAAATGACGAACAGAAGTTGCGGATGGGAAACGTTCAGACTTTGTAATCACAAGTGATGGAGCCCTTAGGCATGGCGACAGACTCGTGGTTCCGAATGATAAGGGCTTGAAAGAGGAGATATTAAGGGAAGCTCATAATACGCCCTATTCGATTCACCCAGGAAGTACGAAGATGTATCGAGATTTGAGAAAGCACTTCTGGTGGATTAGTATGAGCCATGATATAGCTTAGTTTGTTGAACGTTATCTTACCTGCTGGCAAGTGAAGGCTGAACATCAACGACCCTCTGGTTTTCTGCAATCTCTTATGGTTCTAGCATGGAAATGGGAGCGCATTAGCATGGATTTCATTATTGGGTTGCCTAGGACAAGGAAGGGGTATAATGCTATTTGGGTAATTGTGGATCATCTTAGAAGTCGGCACACGTTTTGCCGGTTAAGACTACCTATAATATGGAGAAATATGCAGAGTTATATATAGCTGAGATCGTCAGGCTGCATGGTGTCCCACTATCCATTGTGTCTGATCATGACCCAAGGTTTACTTTTATATTTTGGAAGAGCTTGCATAAGGCTATGGGTACTTGATTAAATTTTAGTACCGCTTTTCACCCACAAACAGACAAACAGACCAAGAGGACAAATTAGATCCTGAAGGGTATGCTGAAAGCTTGTGAAATTGACTTCCGAGGAACTTGGGATGAATTCTTTCCATTGGTGGAATTTTCGTACAACAATAGCTATCAGGCTACTATTGGTATGGCCCATTATAAGGTACTTTATGGAAGGAAGTGCAAGTCGCCAGTTCGTTGGGATAAAGTTGGTGAGAAGAAGTTGTTGGGTCCGGAAATAGTGCAACACATCGTAGAGGCAGTTGAAAAGATTCATCAACGGATGAGAACTGCTCAGATTATACATAATAATTATGCGGATAGGAGAATGAAGCAGTTGGAATTCGATGTTGGGGACAAAGTCTTTCTTAAGGCAGTGCCTATGAAGGGAATTATGAGATTTGGAAAGAAGGGGAAGTTAAGCCCTCAATTCGTTGGACCTTTTGAGATTCTCGAAAGGGTAGGCGACTTAGGCTATCCGGTTGCCTTACCACCAACCCTATCAGGTGTACATAATATATTTCATGTTGCCATGCTATGGAAATATGTTTTGGATCCCTCCCACTTTCTCAGTTATGAAGCGTTGGATCTTCGTGAAAACCTATCTTACGAAGAGATGCCGGTGGAAATATTAGACAGAGAAGAAAACGTATTGAGGACGAAGGCGATACCATTAGTGAAAGTTCTCTGGAGGAATCATGCAGTTGAGGAGGCTACTTGTGAAAGAGAAGAGGCAATGCATGATAAGTACGCATACTTGTTCAATAAGTCCTATATTTCGAGGAAGAAATTTGTTTTATAGGGTGGGGTATTGTAATACCTGGAATTTTTCCTTTATTAATTTTTGTTTGATCGTGTGAAATTGTGTGCCAACTAGGTTGGAAACTTTCTATGTGATTATTATTTTGAATTGCACGTTTAATAGTACATAAATATTGTGTTTATCGAACTAGAGTCCTTGGTTGGTTAAAGGCTTGACTTGTGGGCCTATTCGTTTCTCAGTCGAAAGTTGRACTTTTATTGAAAGGAAGCCCGTTGTATTTAATTTAAGGATTTGGATTAATTATGGATGGAAAGGCCCGAAAGGTTTGGGTTACGGCCCGAAATATAAATTTTTTTAAAAAAGAGAAAAATATAGTATATAAAAAGAAGAGAAAGAAAAACCCAAAAACACTATTCTTTTTCCTCTCCGAAACCCTAAATCCCACCCTAAGTCGCCGCCGTCACCACCGCCGTTGCGTAATCGTTTTTCTCTCTGGTAGCAGCTGCGCTTCTTCTTCTCTCCTCTTCCTCCTGCCTGATGCAGCTTCACCGTCGAAAATCTAGAAGCCGCCGCGCACCTTCACAGTACAGTTCGGACATCGAACCCACACATCCCCTCTGTACTAGCCGACGGATCGCTTCCTGCAGTTTGCCGATTTCTGCAACCTGCACAAAGGGGTGTTGCCCAGATTCAAAAACTCACTATCCTTGTTGTTGCCACCTCAGTCACCGCCTTGCTGCTCATTGTTGTACGACCTCTGCGTGACCGAATGAGCACTGGTGTTGAGATCGCTGCTCAATGGGGTGCTTCCAACTCATTGGCTTCGACCAGAACAGGGAGCACTCGTCTGTTTGGGCCATGACCTATAGGTCCGATCTCTCCCTCTCGTGTCTGCTCGTCATTGTCTTGCTCACCGATTGCCGTCGGTGTTGCTCTGTGACTTGACCGTGTGTTTTCTGGGGTGGAGTTGCTACGATTGGTAGCTGACCTCCTTGGGAAGCTATTCACCACTACCAAATCTACAACTCCGGTTAACCACTCGCTGGAAGCCTTGCTGGAATCAAGTTTGGTGTAGGCTGTTGCTGGGTTTTTGGCTGGCTGTTCACCAGTTCTGGGAGTGCCCAGCAACAGGCACCAGCAAGCGCCCAGCGCCCAGGCACCAGACGCKTAAACGCCCAGCCTCCAGGCACCAGACGCTTAGAAGCCCAGGCGACCAAGGCTGTTACGCGCGTTGCGAGAGCGCACGCCCGAGAATCCAATACCACTCCCGCGACACTTGGACTTTGTGAACTTAAAGGTGAAAACATTATTATTTGATATTGGAATTTATGACATGTATACAATTATGTCCTAAAGCGAATTGGTGGGAGAACATAGATTAGGTTTAATATCCGAGCTAAGGAGTTTGTATTGTACCCTTAAAAACGTGATAATTGGTAATGTGGAAACTAATTATGAATTTATAATTGGCTAATGACATTCTTGAAATAAACACTGGCTATCTAAGTTGGGACAGTCGTACTAAATGGACTTTCCTTCTGTAATCACAATTAGGTCGTTTCGAGTGCCTTAACGTTGAGAACGGTCGAAGGATTTCATTTCACAATTTAAATAAGAACCCTGTAACGTAAAGGACTCCGGGTAAGTAAATTCTCACGTTTCATTAATGTTTATGAATGGATGTATTTGAATTCCCTTAGGTAGGTTAATGTGTTGTATATGAGATTCTATGCAAGTAAACCCCCATACTCGCCTCTCTCTTTTGTTATGTGTTACGTGGTGGTAGTATGGGATTATGTTATAAAATGCATTGATTGTGTGGAATGTTTTTACGTGTTTCATATCTGGTACCATTATTATGTCGAATGGTATATTAAATATGGTTGTATGCATTTCATGTCATAGGCATGTAGTTAGTATTCTACATCGTTCCTGGTGTAAGCCATTCATACATTTAGAAAGTGAATGATTTAGGAAAGAAATTTTGAAAGGGAATACATAAAAGAGTGTAAACCTAGCCATGAAAGATGTGAATGGGAAATGGGGCGTGAGGGACCGACGCAACCGACCCGACCCGACCCTCTTGGAGGGTAGGGAAATGTAATGTTCACCTCTTCAGAGGTGAAAAGAGGAAAGGAAAAGGAATGTAATGTTAACCACTTGGGCTGTTCAATCGGTAGTAATGTAATCGGGTTCCAAAGAACAATCGCCCATTGCAGAGCTTAACGGCTAGGTGTTACACTCAGTGAGCTCACGAATGYAATGAAATGAAATGTTTTACAAGTCATACTTTTTGAAAGGAAAGATTTTATAAAAAGATTATGAAGTGGAAATGTTTAGGAAATTTTCATTGGAAAGATGAAATTTTATAATCCATGGCATGTAGGGCATTTTTATGTATTCATGCATGAGATTTTGCTTACTGGGCTTTATAGCTCATTCCATTTCTCTCGTTTTGCATTTCAGGTGATGTATAGCCAGATGGTGCGAGGAGGTCGCTTGTAGGCAAATCATGATACCCTGAAGCATGTTTTAAATAAATTTTAAGGATTAAGATAGTAGTTGACTAGAATGGTTTTGCTTATTATTAAGTTATTTCTTATTTGGTTTAGCTAYTTGTGCTTTAAATTCTTTTGGGTTTCTTCAAATCTCAGTTTAAATAAATGTTGGGTTGGTAAAAGTTTTGTTAGAAAATATTATTTATTGTTTTGGATATTGTTGAGTTTAAATGGAAAGTTATTGAAGGTGCAGAGGAAACTCTGTTGGATTTTTATAAACGTTTTGACAAGGGATAAGATTTCTTTTATTTACTACAGTAGTTAATTGTTTTATTAGTAGGGTAATGTAATACTCTCAGCCTAAGACAGTTCTTAATTTGGGGGTGTTACATAAATACTATTAGGAAACTCATGAATCCTAAAATATCTCAACTACCTAATAATACTAAAGATATCCTATGCTATTAAAGAAATAGGTATTTATCAAATCCAACTCCTAAGTTACATGGGATGTGTATCTCATAATACTACCAAAATAATAGGGGATCTTCAAAAGACATGCTGAAGGTGAATCACGTTCCTTAAAATATGTTCATCCATGCCATATGTTAACGCCGTAGGTTACATGTGTTTTTAGTTTTAACCCTCAAAATGCACCAAAATTACCTTAGTTTCTCCAACTTTCTCTCAAGAGTCCTAAAATAATAAAACTCCAAAAAAACACATAATTAGTGCAATACCCATATCCATAATCAACCAAATATCGGACAAATATCACACTAAAAGCCCCCAATAGGACACGAACGGAGCCAAAGACGATCTCCCTTATGTCTATGCTTGTGTCCGTGCATGCGCTTACTGTAAGACTCTTAGCAGGAATGTATGTTATAGGCATTACATTTTAGTGCCGAGAGTTGGCATTTCATACCATGCGATTGCTCTTCTGAATTCACAGCGTTTATGTCGATCCAACCATGCACAGGAATACATATCAAGCGCCTATCATTAATTTTTCAATTTCATTTCCTAAAATCCAACTCATGTGACCCTTTCTCTCTCTCCATTGCTAAATTTAGTTTTTTAATATAATTAAAAACTAATGTGACCCTCACATCCTAATTTCAAGATCTAGCATTATAATTATCCATTTAATCCCATCCTTATTTCAATTTTTCCATCTTGGCCAAAAATCCTAAGATGCCTCTTGTACATTTTATTCCATTATATCGCTAGACTAATTTTCTTATCCTATACGCATTTTGTCTTCTTATTGTCACATTGACCTAAGTCTTGAGCAAAAGAAAATATTAACTAAATTATTATCCAGCTTACACTTAGCCACTAAAAGTCATGCAATCTACATCTCAACATTCCTAAATTATTTTCTCTAATTCTCTTGTTTCCCCCTTGGACGATTCTCCGAATCTTTGGCACTTAATTCTTTTTCTCTTGTATTATAGCTACTCTACACTTGTCCTTGCTTAGCCATGCAAAACCTCCACTATTAGACTTCTAATTTTTTCTCCCTAAGCTCCACCAAAGTCGGTCCCCAATTCTTCTATTGGAGCCTTGACTGAATTCCACGTCATTCTTCCATTTTCTCTTATTTCCACAACCCCATCAACTTCCCATACACTTGCCAAAATTCCTCCATCCAAGGCTACAACTCACTTTTGCATTTTCTTGTGATATCCGCCCCTCTTTTCTTAGCTCCCTAGTCAAATGCTGCCTCACCCCATACATTCACTTGTTCTCTTGCACACACTCTCACTTACTTCACTAATCCTCTTCAGTATCACTCACTCCTCTCACTCATACACTCCTACATCTCACTCACACTTGCATGGCAGCAGCACCCTTTGTCCCTTAGCTCACTTGTTTCGCTCTAGCAAAAGCTTGTTCTAGCATTTTCGGCAACTCAAAACTCCATTCGATAAGTCGATGTTTCTATCGTATGAAATGGTGAAAATTATCATCCTTAGTGGAGCTATATGCTACCTCTTTTCTTGACATTTGTTTCTTTGCAAAATCCTAGAATCTTGCAAATCACTTCCATCTCGGATCATTTCCAGCAAATGTTCCACTCTCTCACTTTAATCACCTAAATCTTGGACAATTAGCTTTTGGACAGTAGAGGGCTTGGATTTTATGCTAGGAAATGCCATGATATTGGTGGAAAAATTATAGGAATGTGTGCTATATTGTAGCTAAAGTATCTTGTGTAGGAAAAGGAAAACAAATCCTTGAAGATTGGTCATCTTGTGTAGCATGCAATCTATGATAGAACTTTTGATTTCCTCACTTCATAATCGTGGGTCACATTCCATGAAACTTTGACAATAGATAAGCTTGTAAAAGGCTTAAGAAAATGGTGTGATTGATGTGTTGAAAACTAGCTTAACCGTGGGAATTTTTTTTCATTGTTTTGTGTAATTTTTACATGATCTGCAGCCTAGAACCCTACACAAATTATATGGGGACTCTAGGAACGATTTGAACCTTGTTCAAACTACTCCACTGTGAAGAAATCTTATTGTATGGGCAAAATTATGAACAATCTAGACACATTCGCTAGACAAAATTGGTATTTGATGAAACCTTAGGATTAGTGGATTAATACGATATAAAATTCACCCAATTTTTGATTAAAACTTGAGATATGACGATGTAACTCGGCCCTATCAATCTGGACACTAGGAGTATAAGGCAGATCTAATGTTGACTTTCAAATTCAATTTGAGGGCAATTTAGGAAATCCAGAAAACCATAGAATACATGGCTGCACGCCTTAAGATCTTAAGAATATTTTTAGGATCAACTTGCTTAGTAACCAACAAGACCCGAGTCAATACTAAAGTTCTGAGACCTTAAGCATGAACTTAGTCTGAGAAATTAGTGCTCTAATAATTTAAACCTTGTGATTTGTTATTTAAGTTTGATCCCATTATTGATGTAAGAAGTAAACACACGAGGACCTAGGCCAACCAAAGCCTTAGCAATTTTTACTTTGGGTCCTAGATCATAGTTTTCAATCATTGTGAGTTCCACCATTCTTTAGAAACTTCCAAATATGCACTTTTAGTTACCATACTTTATGCTTGAACAATAATATGCACTTATTTCATGACAGTCACTTACTTTGGAAAAATGTGTATGAAAACCACGTTGACCTCGTGTCTTGGAATAAACACTTGATATCTGAGTTTTGAAAAATAAGGTGCATGACTCATCTCTACATGTGACACAGATATGAGATCTTCCGAAACAGTGGTTGGGAATGATAATATGACTAGACATGAGAAGTGGGTACCTATTGGTCGACTAGAGTGCTAGTTGGGCTGAGCAAAGCATTGCATATGGTTGCTCTTCTATGCGAGGGCCTCTTGAATCCCCCAAGCAATAGTTCTCCAAGTTTGCCCCTTTGCCTAATAGAGATTGACTATCGACGATAGGGGACCACGTAAGGTGGACGATCCCATCACTAGCACCTCTACTTACATGTTGGAACATTTATACCCCCGGTTAGGAGGTTGACCACAAGGACGACGGTCCGAAGCACCTAGCTGGCAGTGCTCCTGCTTACTTGTTGCTGTATAACGTAGTAAGTTGCATGCGCACTCGGAGTGACAAGGATGGTGACTTGACCCCGCCTTTGTCAGTTGTACCTATATAGCTTATCACGATAATGTCTTTAACAAATTATCTTTCCTTCATCAGTTACATTTACTCAAATGCCTTTCACTGAATTATTTTCTTACACTCATCTAGTTATGGAATCTTCTGGACTCATACGATCACAAAAATTTGTACATGGACTGTTTTGACGCTAGGCACTCGTGCACCAAACCTGGAACTCACTGAGCCTAGCTTACATATTTTTCTCATGTGGATTTAGTGGCAGATGGAGATTAGGTGGGTAGGTTTGTGTAAGGGATGCTGAAATAATAGATTAATAGTGATCTAGCTAAGCTATAATTACTTTCTTTCTACTCAGAGACTTTTGTATTGTAGTAATTATTTATTTGAAGCCTTGAAACTTTAGGACTATGTTTGTATTTGCTTTTTTTGACTCATACCCGACTGYCAAGAGATAGGTGGCGACTCGTCTTGGCCCCAGTGATACCTAGGGGTTGGTGAGCTGCCACAATTGGTGTCAGAGCCTAGTTCCTAGGTAATAGGGAGTTTACAATGGGAATGATCCTAATTAAGTATTGTATACTTATGTTGTTTGTAGAATGTCTAGAGAGCAGCTTTACTGGCTAGATTGGCCTAGCTCGGAGCCCAAAACAATGAAGTGGAAAGCCCTTGAACTCACTAGGGCCGAACTGCTTAAGGACCAAGTAACCTAATTAGAGGAAGAAGCACAGTGGAGGCATCGCTGGATAACGCAGAGATTTCTCGGCTAAATGCCGAGGTGATCAACTTTATGACGGGTTGCCCATTTACGAGAGAAAAGGAGGGGGCTTGAACTCGACCCAGTTCATTGGGGGATCCCTCCGACGGAGAGTTCACATTGGTCTCCGTGGAGGCCATGGCCCGACCAGGCTAGGACCTCAGGCTCAAAAGGCCTAGTAAGTAGATTTTTAGGGATGTATGGATTCCCAAGGTACTAGAATCAGCTTGTATCAGCAGCTATTAGTTTAGCATATGTTGTTAAACATTATCGTATTACTTGACTATTTAGACTTTGTTCGACTGTGTACTAGAATTGTTTTGTAATGATTATGCTAAGTTATTGATGTTACTGATTAATGTTGGGTATTATATGCATATATATGCAGAGTTGATTTCTTCTTATGGTGTAGGATGCCACTTACTAGGAGTCAGTGGGCTTACGAGGAGAAGATTGAGAAGTTAAGTTAGAACGAGAGTTAACACTCTCGAAGTGTAGAGCGGATATGCTCGCTATGCATTGCGAGCAATTTGAGAAAGATAGTCGATGGTATGAGCATTGGCTGAGAAATCTAAAGGAAAAATTGAAGAACTTAAGAAATAGGTGGGAGACTTGCAAAGAGGGAATATGTTAGTAGCTGAGTCAGAGGAAGGACCTTCTAGCACCTCGAGTATGAAACTCGAGGGTGACTAGTAGGTAGCCTTGCGAGGTTTTGGGTAGGTTGTGATATTGCAGAAGTCTTTAGGAGTCTGCCATTTCCCCTAGATCATAGTTTACCTCGAATTTAGGAACATTCGGATTTTTTGTCTTAAATTTTGAACTATGTTTTATCTATAAGACCGTTGACTATGACATTACTATTTTCTATTTTGGCATTTGAATTTATTTTATTTAATACATGTGTTTGTGTTTCTTTCTAAGTTGAGAAATGGGGAACTTAATAGTGTAAACTCGTGAAGGAAGTTGTTATGACCTATTATGCTTGTTATATGTAGAAAGGAGGGGAAATGCCTCGAACCAGGAATAGTGACAGCCCAACAACATTTGGACCTACCTAACACCAAGAGGTGGATTTCTAAGCCTGTGAGGAGTCATATGGGAACCCTATGGCTCGAGCCCTGGAGTGGCTGGAAAAGATTTATCAATCCATGATTGAGTGATTCAATCAACTTAATAGGGATCTTAAAGATATGATCAGGATGAAACTCTTTGGTCCTATTTTTTATACAAAAGAGCAGGAAATCAGAAGACTTGGAGCTAAATTGAAGATGCTGAGAGGCATCGGCAAACTCAAGCTCTCCCATCCTTATTCCTCCATCTTCACTATCATTTATTGAATACAAGTCAGATGTTTCTTATTTGTTTTCATCTCTGGGAACTCCTAATTCAGTTTTTCCAGTGTTTTCTAGTATTCCAGTCACAATGCAGTTAACATTAGGATATTATTCATAGCTTCAGTTTCCAAATCACCCATTTCTACTAATTTCTTTGTATTTAAGAAATGAAGAACCGTGGAAAGAAAAAGAGGAATGTACTGGAGCTGCAAGAGCTGCAAGAGATAAGAGAAAAAGAAAGGTTGAGAAGAAACCATGAAGAAAGAATCTGATCATTAGCAATATAACATTGCTAAGTCTTGATAGGATTATTTCTACTCCTGAACTCACTCCAGAAAAAGAAACATGAGAGTTTGTTTCTAAATTCTCTTCTGAATCTAAAAGTTCTTTAGATGATAATGAAATTTTTGGAAATTTAGGTTTCTCAAAAGATGAATAGGTGGACGTGACATTTATTTTTATGGCTGATCCATAGGCCTCTAAGCTTTATGTCTTAGAAGAATTTGAAGAGGAACATGAAACTGAAGCTTTCAAGCTAGAAATTAGCCTYCGAAAGTTAACAAGAAGGATGCTTCAAAGGGACCATAGTTTACATTTGATGATATTCCAGTCAACAAAATATGAGAAAGATTACTAGAGTTCATAGCATGGATAAACTCTAATTGTATTATCATTTAACTGGTTTAGTTGGTGACTAGTTAGTTTGCTTGATTTTTTTCATCTCTCTTAGGATGAAACTTTAGGACTTTTGTACAAAGAATTTGTAGGAGATCCAACTATGCATGCTAAACAATTCATAGATGACTTTTTTAAGATGAAGTGTTGTTCTTTAAAACTTTATGGTCTCAATAAATATTTTAAAAGAATGTCTGAAATGTTTTATGTTCTTGAGGAAAACCTGATTTAAAATAAGCTTATCTTACGTCTCTCCCACAAGAACTCATTTCCAATATTGAGAAGCTCATGGTTGAAGCTAACAAAGGTTTAGACACTAGGATATGGGAGAAATTCATCGATTACTTTTACTCTTCAAGAAAGATTGTGTTACAGTCACCAGGTTATTGCTAATTATTTCAAGAATGAAAAGCATATCAAGAAGGCATGCTCAAAGCAGTATGAGACAGGATTTTCAAGTCATAAAAAGTGAGTTTGCAAGAAATCATCTAAAAAGAAGAAGTTCCAAAAGAAGTCATAATCAAAGAAAGGAAGAAAATTTTTAAAATATTTCAAAAAGAAGAAGTTTCACAAGATTTTCAAATCTGATCGATGCCATGTTTGCAAACAAAAAGGACATTTTGCAAAAGATTGTCTCATAAGAAACTAAAGGCAACAAAGGTGATTGCACAAATGATGATGGATCATCTAGATTCAAATCTTGAATCTGTTTACTCTGAACAGAGTAGACCTGGTTATGATACTATATTTGCAATGGAAGTTTTAGAAATAGGAAGTGATTCTGATATTAGTTCGATGCTAGGTAAGATAACTCTTTTCCTGTATATCCTATTATGACTATCTGTTCTGTTAACAATCAACCACATGTGCAGGTTTCCTTACTTACATCTAATATGCTAAGCCCGTTAAGGCTATAACATTGATAGATATTGGTGCTTACAAAAACATGGTAAATCTTGATTTATTAACTTAGGATATTTGGGAACCATTAGATACAAAATTTGTTGCAGCCAATTGTGAAACTTATGAAGTAGGATTGATATCAAAAAATCCCATTGGAATTAATTTCTTTTCTGAATGCATAGTGTGGACAAAAGTTTATAGCAATTGACTTCATGGAAAAAATGTATGGCTTGGACAGGATGCAATAAGCAAAGCATAGAGATGGAATCCATCCTAAAGGGATTCGGTTTAAGCATTCTTTTCAACCTTATTTGTCATTATTTTTTATGAATGCACCTAATAAATTTTATACAATATCTCAAAAGTTGCTTTGTCTATGTGCAGATTCTCATGACAAATTCCAACATCCAAAGCCATTGTGGAAAAATGAGAAATTCTTTGTTAAGCTTCCATTTAAGCTTAACTAAGACATCAATCCAACAAAAGCTACTCACCCAACTATGAAACCTGATGACCTTAAGTTAGCAAGGGCTGAGTGTGAGGAACTTTTGAAACAAAACTTGATAGAACCAGCTAAATCTAGTTGGGCATGTCAAGCTTTTATATCAATTAAAGGAGTGAGCAAATTTGAGGAAAGAAAAGACTAGTCATTGATTACAAACCCTTGAATAAGTTTTTATAAGATAATAAGTTCCCTTTGCCCAATATACAAAATCTTTTCATAGAGTTACAAGGGGCAAAATTCTTTTCTATTATTTAATTTAGAGGTAGGATTTTGGCAATTAGAAATTGTGTAAGAGAGATACAAAACAGCTTTTTGTATTCCTAATATACAATCAGTGGACTATCATGCCCTTTGGTTTGAAGGTTGTTCCATCAGTTTTTCAAAAAACCATGACAAAAATCTTTGAACCAATTTTGAGAACTGCTTTGGTGTACATTGATGATATCATTCTTTTTAGTAAGGATGAGCAAGATCATGAGAAACTCTTGACCCAACTCTTTGAAATTTCTAATTCTCTTTGTATTATACTTTATGGACTTCATCTTGTTGAAAGCCTTCCTCAGTTTCTAGACGAAAATCTTTCCAAAAAAGAAATTCAACAGCTTCTTTGAATCATAAACTACATCAAACCTTCCTGACCAAAGTCTCTCAACTTACCAGTTAGCTCTACAGACTTTTTAAGAAAAATTCGCCCACTTGGGGCATAGCTAAACTAATGTTGTCAAGACCTAGAAAGAAATTTTGTAAACAACTAATGTCGCTCAGAATTCCAACCATAGGTCTCAGGATCCTATAGATAGATGCAAGTATGAAAATTAGGGAGCCATATTGCTTGAAGAAGTCAATGGAGAGAGGTATTATTGTGGTCCTGACAGTGTTTAGTTCAAAGATGTAGAGAAGCATTATTACACTACAATCAAGGAGATCTTGGCCGTAAAAAATGGTATAAAAAAACTTTAGTTTTCTTTGATAGGTCATGAATTCGTTATTCACATGGTTAATTCTTCTTTTTCCGAAAACCTTGATTTTGAAAACAAAATGATTCCTTAAGCCCAATTGTTAAGGTTTAGAGTTCAATACATAAAAAAAGAACACAATATACTTGTTGATCTTCTTTCTAGGCCGAATACCTCCCTATTATGCAAGAAAGCAGATCTTCTTTTCAGACAAAAAGTCTCCCAGTGATGCAAGAAAATATCCATTTTTCCTAACTTAATTACTAGCCAATGACCTCGTTGTGGTCTGTAAGCAGCTGGTTAGTGTAGGTGAGTGAGAATAATCTCCGATGACAACATAGAGGCAAAAATAGGCCAAGAGCGCCGTTGAAAGTAGCCCGACCACTGTTAATAGGTGATAATCCTGCTTACATCTCTATGGCTGAGCCACAAATATGCTATTTTTACCACTTTGAGTTCTTGGTAGCCTTAACACAAAGTCATAGATAGATCAATCCAAGGGTGATTTGGGACAGGTAAAAAGGGGTCTACAAACCATGTGGCTTAACTTTAGATTTTGCTTGCCGATATGTTATGCATTTATCACAAATAGATTGAACATCATGCTTTATCTAGGCCAATAAAAATGCTCATGTGAGATTTCTAAAGGTTTTTTAGGACAAAAAATGACCCATCATACCCCTCATGACTTTTTGATGAAGATGATACCACAAAGGAGGCCTAAGAAGCTAAGAATTTGTTCACATCCAAGAAAGGCAGCTATGGGCAGCTTGTTCGTGACCTGTTAGGTCTCCTTGAAGGCCTAGTTACAAGGGTAAGGGCCAAGAGATTTAAAGAGGCTTCAAATGGGTTTATTATTGAATTAACTTCGTGCTTAGAAAGGCAAAAAACAAGCTCAAGTCAAGTTTGAGGTCAAACAGTCAACTATCTTGAAGTTCTTGATTCTTGGAGTCAAGGGCAAAGTCAAATATAAGTTTTCTTGGAAGGAGGCACGATTTCTTGGAGGATTTTGAAAATTCTAGAAGGTTTCCCATCCTAAAGAAGGCTTTGGCAAGTTGCTAAAAGTATAAAGATTATCCTTCATCTTTTAGGAAAGTTAGTTACTAGTATTTCCTATTTTTGTGGCACATGTTCCTTATCTTTGGTAAACTTGGAAACTACTTTGTAATATGATATTTTAGGGTTGTTTAGTCCTCTAAGACATCACACACTCCACATCTTAGAGGTTTCCTAGTTTTTGTTGGTTTTTCTTCAATAGCTAGTTAGTTTCTTTCCTACTTTTTCTAGTATTTGACTATTAGAAAAAATCAAAATCTAAAATGTATAAATCCTTAACATATGAGGAAGGATGATGAAAAGGTTTGTTCTAGATGAATTAATTCACTCCCTATTCCTAGTTCCTCTTGGACTGATATTTCTATGGATTTTGTGTTAGGATTGCCTCGAACTAAGAGGGGAAGAGATTCTTTCTTTGTTGCTGCTGACAGGTTTTCAAAGATGGCTCATTTCATGCATGTCATAAATCTGATGATGCATCTAATATTGCTAATTTGTTCTTAAAGGAAGTTGGTAGATTGCATGGCATGCCTAGGCTATTATTTCTAATAGGGATACTATGTTTTTGGGTTACTTTTTGAAAACTTTATGGGGTAAGTTTGTAGTAAGTTGTTGTTTTCTACTACTTATCATCCACAAAATGATGGAAAAACCAAAGTTATAAGTAGAACTAGTGAAATTTTGCGTCCATCATTAAAAGGAACTTAAAAACTCGGGAAGATTATTTGCCACATGTTGGATTTGCTTATAATAGAAGTGTTTATTCTTCCACAATTATTCAGCTTTTGAGATTGTCTATGGTTTAATCCTTTAACTTTAATTCCATTACCTATGAATGAGCTAGTGAACTTAGATGGAAAACAAAAGGTTGAATTTGTTTAGAAGATTTTCATGAGCAAGCACGGCTGAACATTGAAAAGAAAACTCAAGAATGCATTAGACAAGCAAATAAAGGAAGGAAGAAATTTTTTTTGAGCTTGGTGATTGGGTTTGGATCCATATGCGGAAAGAAAGGTTTCCTGAGCAAAGAAAATCAAAGTTATTACCAAGTTGAGATGAACCATTCCAAGTGAAAGGATTACAGATAATGCATATAAATTGGAGTTACCTGGTGATTATGGTGTAAGTACTACATTCAACATTTTTGACTTAACTCCTTTTGATGTAGGTGATCATTTGAGGACAAATCCTTTCCAAGAGGTGAGAATGATGAAGGTGACACTAGAAAGGAGGCCCAAAAAGGTGAAAATTTGTTCAAGTCCAAGAAAGGCGGCAATGGGTAGCTTGCTCATGACCCATGAAGTCTTTTGGAAGTCCCAATCACAAGGGCAATAGCCCAGATATCTAAAGAGGCTTTAATGGGCTTATCATTGAAGAAATTTCGTGCTTAGGAAGGCCCAAAGCAATTCCAAGTCAAGTTGAAGATCAAACAGTCAATTATCTTGAAGCTCTTGATTCTTGGAGTCAAAGTCAAATTCAAGTATGACTCTTCTTGGAAGGGGGCACAATTTTTTGTAGGATTTTGAAGATTCTTGAAGGTTTTCCATCATAAAGAAGGATTTAGTTTTGCAGCACATGTTCCTTATCCATGGTAGACTTGGAAACCACTTTGTAATATAATATTTTAGGGTCCTATTAGACATCGCACACACCATACCTTTAGTGTGTGCACTGTCCCAACCTCAAGTTTCCTAGCCTTGGTTGGGTTTTCTTCAATAGCTAGTTGGTTTCTTTCCTACCGTTTCTATGATTTATAATACCTTCCATCCAAGACTTTGTAAAAATTATGAGATTTCAGATTTACGAATTATATTTTGAGAGATTGTTTCTTTCATAATTTGGACTTATCAAGTTTTATACTTGTGGCTTTTACTTCGACTTATCACTTAGATTGTAGGTAATACTTGGACTATCTTTGATGTCCTCCTTGTAGTCAAGCCTCAACAAACTTGTTCCTTAATGGTTCTTGCGGTTCTTTTCGCTTGTTATCGTGTGTCGTTCTACAGGTTGGGGTGGGGTTTGTATCACTTTCTCTAATAGGCAACTCACGAATAGAATAATTAGGCACACATAATTTATCTTTCTTGAACAAAAAGCCCTCGTGTCTATAATACTCACCCAAAGCACAGTTATCACATGCATTCTAGACTTGGTTGAAGAGAGAATCATTAGCATACCTCCTTACCATGTTTGTACCTGATGACATAAGGAAATGTTTCTATGAACTCCGCCCACTTAGCATGCCTTTTGTTAAGCTTATCTTAGGTCTTCAAAACCTTCAAGCTTGCATGATCAGAGTAAATGATGAATTCCCTTGGTTGAAAATAATGTTTCCATGTTTGAAGGGCTCTCACCAATGCATAAAGCTACTTTCATAAGTAGGATAGGTTATTTCTGCCCCACTTAAATTTTCACAGAAGTAAGCTATGGGCTTCAAATCCCGTATCAAAGCAGCCTCTACTCCAATTCTAGAAGCGTCACATTCAATTTCAAAAGCTTAATTGAAATTAGGCAAACTTAACAAAGGTGCATTAGTTAGTTTTCCTTTAACAAGTTCTTTCAAAAGTGTTGCAATGGTACTAAAATCTCTTTCAAACCTTCGAGAAACAATTGCTAACCCATGAAAACTTCTTACTTCTGACATATTCCTCGGTATAGGCCATTCCTTTATTACTCTTACTTTTTCTTCATCAACACTAATTCCCTGTTAACTCAGAACAAATCCAAGAAACACAACGGATTCCATGCAAAATGTGCTCTTCTTAAGATCAACATACAACTTGTGCTCCCTAAACACATTAAAAACAATAAGCAAGTRCTTCACATGTTCATCTAAACTTTCGCTGTAAACTAAAATATCATCAAAGTAAACTACCACAAATTGTCCCACGAAAGCATGTAAGACATGATTCATCAATCTTATGAATGTACTAGGTGAATTTGTTAAACSAAAAGGAATTACTAACCATTCGTATAATTCATATTTAGTTTTGAATTCATTTTTCTATTCACCCCCCCTTTTCAAGTGAATATGATAAATTATCCTTCTTTAAATCAATTTTAGAAAACAACTGGAACCATGCAATTCATCTAGCATGTCATCCAATTTGGGAATAGGATGTCCATCCTTACCTTTATCTTGTTAATAGCTCTGCAATCTACACACATGCACTATGTTCTATTTTTCTTTAGGACTAAGATGATAGGAACTGAACATGGATTAAGGCTCTCCCTTACGAATCCCTATTGCAGTTGCTTATCTTTATATCTGTAACACCCCCAAATTAAGAACTATCCTAAGCTGAGAATATTAAATTACCCWACTCGTAAAAGAATCAAATACTATAATAAATAAAAGAAACCTTAATCCTTGTTGAAAAGTTTATAAAAAAAATTCAACATTTATTCAAACTGAAATTGCGGAAACCCCAAAGAATTTAAAACATATGTAGCTAAACCAAATAAGAATTAACTTAATGGTAAGCAAAAACCATTCAAGTGAACAAGTATCTTAATCCATAGAATTTATTTAAAAACATATTTCAAGGTATCGTGGTTTCCGAACAAGAGGCCTCCTCGCACCATCTGACTACATATCATCTGAAATGCAAAATAAGAGAAAAGGAATGAGTTAAAAAGCTCAATAAGTAAATCTCATGCATGAATGCATACATATGTCCTACATGTCATGAAATTATAAAATTTCACCTTTTAAATGAAAACTTTCTAAACATTTCCTTTTCGTAATCTTTTTACAAAATCTTTCCTTTCAAAATGTATAACGTGTGAAACATTTCATTTCTTTACATTCGTGAGCTCACTGAGTGTAACGCCTAGCCATTAAGCTCTGCAGTGGGCCATTGTTATTTGAAACCGATTACATTCCTATCGGTAGTACCACAAAGCGATTAACATTCCTTTCATCTCTTCAACTCCHGGAGGTGAAACATTACCTACCCTCCCAGAGGGTTGGTTCGGGTACGCCGGTCCCCCACGCCCCATTTCCCACTTATATTTTTCATGGCTAGGTTTACACTCATTTCCAAAAACTTTAACATTTTCCTGAACATGTTAAAATTTATAAAATACATTCCCTTTCAAAATTCATTTCCTAAACCATTCACTTCCTAAATGTATGAATGGATCATGCTAAGAATAATATAGAACACTAACTATATGCCCATGACATGAAATGCATACAACTGTATTTAACATACCATTCGACATAAAAATAGTATAATATATGAAACACGTAAAAATCATTCCACACAATCAACACATTTCATAACATAATCTCATACCGCCACGACATAACACACAACAAAAGATATAGGCGAGTATGGGAGTTTACTTGCATAAAATCTATATACAACACATTAAACTACCTAAAGGAATTCAAATACGTCGAATCATGTGCATTAATGAAATGTGAGAATTACTCGGAGTCCTTTACATTAAAGGTTTCTTATTTGAATTGTAAAGTGAAATCCTTCGATCGTTCTTAACGTTAAGGCACTCAAAACGACCTATTTGTGATTACAGAAAGAAAGTCTATTCAGTTCGACTGTCCCAACTTAGATATTCAGTGTTTAATCCAAGAATGTCATTTGTCAATTATAAATCCATACTTAGTTCTCATATTACCAATTATCACGTTTTTAAGAGTACAATTCAAACTCCTTACCTCGGGTATAAACCTAATCTGTGTTCTCCCACCAATTTACTTCAGGATATAATTAYATACAAGTCATAAATTCCAATATTAAGTGATAACGTTTTCACCTTTAAGTTCACAAGGTCCAAGTGCGGGAGTGTTATTGGATTCTCGAGCGTGCGCTCAAGCGGTGAGCRCAATAGCCCTGGGCGTCTGGCACTGGCCTGGGCACTGGCGCTGAACAGTTCCGCTAAGCACCTGCTRGGCGTCACACCTGTTGCTGCTCTTTGTTGAACGACCACGCAGCAACAGAATTCTGGTCCACAGTGAGTCGTGACCTCTGCCATAGACRGTAGATTCGCAGTGGCAACGTCCGCGCAACAAAGACAGCGAGCAAAGGTAACGGCCAGCGGTAAGGGGTTCTAGATCCAATCAAGGAGGACACAGATCAGACAAGCTCCGCTGCATGGAGCGGCCGAGCACTATCCTTCCTCTATCTTGACGAAACAGTTGAGCAGAGAAGGAAAAAAAGAAGATTAAGGCAGATCTAGCGACTTCTGGCATGGTGTCGCGCAAATTCGATTTAACAGAGAAGGAGAAGATGATGGCACAGACCATATCTAGTAGGCACGGATCGTGCGCCTTTGGTAGACAGCTCAGTCGGCAATGGCGCAGACCATAGACTGCYAATCTGAGCTCGAGAGCTAGAGAAGGAAAGTTGGGGAAGAGACCTGGAGTGGTCTGCTCACTTAACAGAATCTAGCGGCCTCTTGGTGTGCAGCAACTCGCAGCGATGCGAACTAAGTGATTAGCCTCAGCGAACAGCAACAGCAACCACACGAGYTGCACCGGTCCGACTCGAGAYGCGAGCAGCTTGTCGATCAGAAACCTAGGCAATCAACGATCTGAGTGAGCGGAGGGTGGGCAACCTTGAACCCGGCGAGCAATCGAGCAAGGGTCGCACAGCCAGGTCGAGGTGTGGCAAAATCCTCCAAATGGTGGAACGGCTTGTCGTCGATTAGGTGGCATAGCACGCGGTGACCTACGGAAGGCGGAGATGGTGGTGATCGACGATAGGGTTTTCTTGGAGTGGGCGGCGGCTGTGGCGGCGGTATTAACGGGAGGAAGAAGAAGGGTTTTGTTAGGTTTTTCTTTTCTTTCTTTCTTTTTATTTTTTATATATTTTCTCCTTTTTTAATTTTTATATTTTGGGCCGTAACCCAAACCCTTCGGGCCTTCCCATCCCTAATTAATCCAAAATCCTTAAATTAAATACAATGGGCTTCCTTTCGATAAAAGTCTAACTTTCAACTGAGAAATGAATACGCCCATAATTTGAGCCTTTAATCACTTGATRACTCTAATTCAATAAACACAATACTTTCGTACACATTAAATGTGCAATTTTAAAATATTAATCACATATAAAATTTTCAACCCTAGTTGGCACACAATTTCACACGATCAAACGAAAATTAATAAAGAAAAATTTGGGTATTACAGTATCTCCTTGGTCTCTTCGAGATTAGCTCTATAAGCAGGTCAATTTGGAACTGAAGATGGACTAAGATCGAATTGGTGCTCAATGCCTCTCTATGGAGATAATCCATGGGGAATCTCCTCGGGGAATAAGTCCTCAAAGTCTTGCAACAAAGACACAACAACATTAGACAAAGAAGAGTTAAGATCGTTAGGAGAAAAATAAACATCCTTGTAAATAAGTATCATTGTCTTGCCATCAAGACACTCTTAATCTCATGTTTTTTAGCAAATACACTTATTTTAATATTCTTCTCTCCTTGCTGTTCTTTCCTCTCTCATTTTTCTTCCTTCTTCTTTCCACCTTCTCTATTTTTCCTCTCATCACATGCTATTTTTTTCTTCCCTCTTATTGCTCACTCTTTTGTATCTCTCTGCCTTTGCTTTCTTTTTCAAATTTAATTTGGTCCTCATAAGCTTGAGTTGGTTTAAGGGGAGCTAATACAACGTTTTTGTGCCCATTGGGTCTCACCCGCCTATCAAACTACCATGGGTGCCCAAGCAATATATGATCGGCATGCATTGAGGCCACATCACAGAGAGCACCTCTCATCCTTATACTTTCCAATAAAAATAAAACCTGAACCTCATTGTATACCTTGATTTCACCACAATCATTTAACTACTGCAACTTGTATGTTTTTGGATGCCTCATGGTATGCAATCCAAATTTCTTTACCAATAAAGAACTAGCAACAATCAAAGTGCATACCTTGTCATCTTCACTGGGCATCTTTATGGAAAATATCCTCAGATTGCTTTTCATCCCCATCATCCTTGGGTTGTATGCTTAATAAAGGGTTCTCCATTTGAAGTAGGACTCTCTATTTCTCCATCTGCTCGTACCACCATAACCTTTTGTTTGTACATTCAGATGCAATATATCTAAGTTCTTGGCACCTAAAACACTTAATATCACGTGATCTAGGAGGTTTAGTTTCAGATGTACCTTTAGGAGAAACATTAATCGAATTCTTAAGTTTGGCTTCTTAGCCCGCATTCAAGCTTTGCCATCCCTCCAGTTCAATTTCCATTTGGGATTTTGTTTCCAAGTTTTATTTCTCTATTTTAATGGCTTTCTACAACAACTCCTCCATCTCCACAAAATATTGCAATTCAACCACATCAGCAATCTCCTTATTTGATCCACCAATGATTCTAGCCATTGTTGCTTCTGAGTCCTCCTCTAAATTGGCTCGAATCATAGCAATTTCCATCTCCTTATGATAATCCTCAACGCTCATAGATCCTTGAACCAAATCTGTAACTTTCTATACAAATCTCTGTAATAATGTCTTACGTATGAATCTCTTCCTCATCACTAACCTTATCTCTTCCAMTATTCGGATTAGTCTTTCAGCATTTCTATATCTACTAATGACCATTTGATCCCACCAAATGCTAGCTTAGTATGTAAACTCTACAACTACAAATTTTACTTTCTTCTCTTCGAAATAATTGTGGCAGTTAAAAAATATTCAGAGATTCTTGGAAAGCTTCAGCTTTGTTCTTCTTATATTAGGGTTTAAGGGCCTTAGTTTCCTTTAGGTTCTAATTTGATCTTTTTCTTCTTTCTTGCGAGTTTTTGGGTAATTGTTTTCGTTGATCGTCAGGATTCGTAGGGCTTGTTTCTTGGACGGTTTCTTATCAATTATCAGAGCACATGGGCTATCTCTGAAACAAGTTTATCTTTTACCTTCTATCTTGTTGATTTCGAGATTTGAAAAGAAAATCTGAATTCTGGTAGGCCATGATAAAACAGTCACAACGTTTGATCTATAAGCCGAAGCGACTATTATAATATATCAAATCGAAGCTCTCGAAAGAATCTATGAAAAAATTGGACCTGAGCATGATGGAAGTTCATTTATACCTTAAAATCCTTTGCTTTCTCTGGTTTCCATACTATCATAGTTTGTTGTCACAAAAAAAATAATAAAAAAAAGAGAAAAAACAAAATTTCAATGATTTCTAGGCAAAACAAGGCTGTACTATTTACATTGTCCTCTTAGGTGGGATTTGTGATTTATTTATTGCATTTTAGTACTTCTTTCATACGTCGTTTGCCTCTTAATTGAGTTTCCTGTTCTTTTGTTCCTAGAGTCATTTCCAGTTTTCCTGGTTTTAACGATTTGCTTCAACTAAGTCTTTAGAACTCTAATTTTGAGATTGTAACTATCAATTGCTTCTTTGGTCTTTTTTATTTTGTGATTCCATTAAGAACTTAAAGAGGGCCTGGCTTAGCTTTGAGTTGTAGAAGGCAAGAGTGAATTATCATCTAAGTAAAAGTTGATTTGAACTTAAATTTAGATTTGGAAGCTTCTAAAACAATCTCATTATCTTGTGTCTCCATGACCAAGCCTTGTAAAGCATCTTTCATTCTTTTTGTTCTTGCCCTAGTCATTAGACAACCAATGCCCTTCAATGGATCAACATGCATAGAAACTCGATCTCCATCATGTTGGATGAGACCTTTTAGCTTTTCTACTACTTTGGTATGCTAGAGATGTATATTGGAATAACTTTGGGATAAAGTCACCCACATGGTTAATAACAATAAGAAATTGCTGGACTTCTTATCTGGACTGGAGTTGGTCTGGGAACTTTAGAAGGGCTTGGCTAGATAAGGTTGAGGAACAATGGATTTAGCCTCCTCCATAAGAAGCCACTACCTCTACATGTCCAACAACTATGTGGAGAATAGGTTCAAATATTTTTACCATAGCTTGTTGRAGCAAAAATGGTCCCATTTTGAGCCCAAATGGCATAACTTCCACTG
Source organism: Rhazya stricta (assembly GCA_001752375.1). NCBI lineage: Eukaryota > Viridiplantae > Streptophyta > Magnoliopsida > Gentianales > Apocynaceae > Rhazya > Rhazya stricta. The sequence continues at coordinate 1,650,975 of MEJB01000011.1, read as the reverse complement.
GAAGTGATGAACTGGTATGCAGAAAGCTGTCTTGTATCTATCTTCTACCAAATTTTGAAGACCACTCAACTTTAAAAAGCTTACTGAAGAGAGATTTTCTATTTGGCAATGGAAATTTGATATATGCAAGAAAGAGGTTCGGTAGTCTGTAATTGACAACTAACTGAAGCTTTTTTTTGACTTGCTATGCTCTTTTGTTTACATAGAATGCCTCACATGCCTATGGGGAGTTTGATAGTTCAATAAGAACCTATCTAAGTAACACTTGGTATTCTGTAATGGCCTGTTGTAGAAAATATTGGGGCATGTCAAAATGACTAACCTTTGTAGGGTTAATATCTTCATTTAAATTAAATGGTAAATGAATGAAGAAATTAGGATTGACCCATAGAGGAGAAGAGCATTTACCTAGAAACTTCGTATGTGTTTCTGTACAATTGGAGGTGATCAGCATCTATCTAAAATCTTCAACTTCTTGTTGTTTAGAGGGATCATTCAATTGATATAATTGTAAGACCTTGGTGAAGGGCTTGAACTGTCCTTTCATCGAATACGATCAACTCTAATAGTACCTTGTAATGCCTTTGCAATGCTCAAAATATGTCAAATCCCAAAACGAAATCTTTTTCAGGAGATGAATATCCTAACACTTTAGTTTCAATGGTGCAACAAGGATATATTTCTAGCATCATGGCTTATTGATTAAATTAACAATATAAGATTTGCCATTAGCTACTTTGAATTTCCTTTCATGTGGTTGCCAAAAAATATTAGGGAGTACTTTTGGATTCAGAATGGATATAGTGGCTCTTGTATCAATGAAAATAGTGAGATGGATGGGTTTGACTAATATATTCAGATAGGAAGAGAGAAATGGGTATTTGTGGGGTAGTACAAGTATTGGGTTGTAATGATGAAACTTTGAAAACCTGAGAACTGTAGTCATCAAATTCAGCTTTTGATTTTTGTTCTGAATTATCTTCATGACTTGACTACTCAATATCGTTATCACACATAGAGCATCTAGAGTAAACTCGTCATCAACAGATAAAATAGATTCAAGGTCATGATCACAAAGATTTATGCTTGTGTACTGTTGGATGGAAGCAATCAGATGTTACTTCTTTTCTTTTGACTTCTTAGGACAACGTTTTTGCACAATGACCCTTTTTGTTGTAGAAGAAACATCTATTAGACTTTACTTTGGACCTTTTCTTCYTGAAGAATTTCTTCTTGCCTTTCCCTAGCCTGAATCCTGACGCCTTTGAAGATTTTTACCTATAATACTTTTTATAGTGTCATTTATTCTTTAGTCCACAATCACATCCTTTCTTGGGGTACATGATTTGAAAGTCTAGGCTACAAGTTGATTTGCATGCTTGGCGAATTTCTTCATTAGTCGTTGCTTAGCACATCGATTAGAAATGGTGAGCAAGATTTGCTGGAAAATCTGTCCAAGATTGATCTGATTTGATTGACAAATTTTGTGCCTGGATTGACTTGATAGACTGTTGGGCAAGAAAATCATCAAAGGAATTGATAAATACTTGTTTCAAATCACCATTGTCTATTCCACCAATGGCAAGGAATCTTTACCCATAAATTAATAGTGTTTTTGAAAATCTTTACACTTGTAAGAATAGCATTTGGCCTTAAGGAATTCTTTTCTCATCATGTCAAAATTTTCTTGCTGATGACCAAGAAAATTTTCATTAACAGTCACCGAAGGTTTGTGGAACAAAAGCCTATTGATGATAAGCTCCAAGATTAATCCAACAGGCTTTAGAATCCTATTGTAAACATGCTAAAAATAGCAGCATCCGCTTCAAGAGTCTTTAGTTGAACTAGAATAGGTCCTTGTTGTCCTTATTGAAAGTATTGTGGATTTTAACTTTCAATATTTGGTTCTTCCATATAGGGTTCATTTGGATTCGGTTCCTGGAAGTGAACATTTGAATATGCAGATTGTTCTGGTCCTGCCATGAGCATATTTGGTTGGGAAATGGATTATGTCATAAGTTGAAACTCATGTTGAACTTTCTAAGCCATTAATTACTTGTAGGAGGTCAGGAGGTGGTGGCTCATCTTGCTGTGCTGCAAGCTGCAATACATATTAGGCAATGAGAACTCTTGAGATTCTATAAAATGTACTGCTTCTATGATGGTGTTTACGATGTAGATGGATCAAACAATGRAAGTCTTGGTGGTTATGATATTAGAGGTCTAGGAAGTGGTCTAGAAAATTTTCTTTTGAGTTGTGTTTTGGAGGTGGAAGGTTGGAATACTGGTGATCCAACAAAGAAGGGATTAGAAAATGGACGAATGTATTGCATGGTAGGTTGTGAAGGAGCTGTAACAAGGAAAGGTGATGGAAAAGGTTTAACATTTTGGAACAAGAGAGGACATTCGTTTTGGTTTTGCTGATGCTAAGATTGTTTTCTCCTTCTATTCTCTTCTTCAAAGTATCCCAGTTGATTTTCCAGGCTTTTCTTCTCATTTTCTTTTGCATAGAAAAGGAAAGAATTGACAATTAGTCTCATTGCTGTATTCATGAGTTCTTCTTGAAAAATAGCATTTTAGATTGGACTTTTGCAACAATGCTAGTGATGAAATCAACTTTCTTGGATACCGTCTAGTCTCTTTTGAAAGTTGTGAGGATATTTTTAAAAGCATTTGATTTTAGCTCCAGGAATATTCAGTTTGGCAATTTAATACACTCAGCAACTGAGAAAGGCTGGAGCTATCCCGAAGGATCAATAATATTCGAAGTAGGAACTTTGGGCGAGTGTTGGATATTATCTTTCGTGTAGGTTTTGAGAGGTGAGAATTCTTCTTGCTGGAACATAGCTATCATGGGTAAATCTGATTCTTCATCTTTTTAGGGGGCAAAGAGGATGATGAACTAGGTGATAGTGTGGTAAACCTATTATAGGATCTCTTCTTCATCTTTTCAAGAGATTTATGAGATTTGGATATAGACTTCTTAGATCTAGATTTCAATTTTTCCTCGTCAAATCCAAGATTGGATAGCCATTCTTATTCTTGTTATTTCTGGCAGTAGCTACAGTTACAGAATGGATCCCATCCGATATGGCCATCCTGATCATGATATTCATAAACAGGTTTACCATCAGGTAGAAATTTAATCTCCGGAATATGTAAGGTTGTAAAATCTTATATAGCAAATTGGATGGAGAAGATAGGATATGTTGATGTGGATGCTAACATCTGTGGTTTAAATGAGTTTCTGAGAAGCTTGATGAAGTTTCTCATTACCAGTGATCCATTTTTCAAGTAGGAATTTGACAAGCTCATCAGAGAGATTTGCTTGGGTATTTCGATCTAGTTTGGTGTTGTAGATGCAGAATTTATCTTAAAAAAAAAGCTTCTTCATTGGAAGATGGAAGTGCCGAATCAAGTGCATGGTTTTGGAATCTATAAACCATTTGGTACTGAAGTGTAGGATCATCTTGCATGTCAAGACCAATATCTTGACTATTCGTGCATTTAACATTGTCTAAATAGTATCAATACGTGCTTGTTGGTACCTCTTAATCCTAGAGTCCAAGAGTGCTAATTTTGCTATAGCAGCGAGACCTTTTCTAGCATGAAGTGTAAGACCAATTCTTCCTCCTCCAAAATTAAGATGAGTATATATCCYTGTCACATCGACGGAGATGGAAATTGTGATGTGATGTTGAGGATACAAACTGCTTCTCTGAAGTTGCTAGAATAGAACAAGATGAGTTACTTACTTGGACATATTCTTTTACTTGTGGCGAACAAGAAAACTTTATAAACTGATAGCTTTTGGAATAGGGGATGAATGTTTTTCTGCAAATATGTGGTAGGGATTTATGAGTGGCAATTAGGTATCAAGTAGTTGTTCATATAGTGAATATGACATCTCATAAAGAGCAATATTATTAGAAACTGAAAGCCTACATTTTGAGGAAGATCAAGAGAGTAAGGTTTGGATAGAGAGGTGAGTCTAAAACAATTGGTATTGATGAAGTAGACATCATATAATATGACATTTCTATTCTTCTAAAGATATTTAATGAGTTTAACTGATTTCTAATAGATCTAGCCTCAACTGCCACCTTGTATACCAAGACCAAGTGATGCGAACCCCACCCTAAACCACAGAATGAAACCCGCAACAAGCAAAAAGAACCGTTAAAGAACAAGTTTGTTGAGACTTGACCCTTTGCATAGAAAAATAAAAACCAAGCCTACAAGGAAGATGCCACACTTTTTCCAAGTATTACCTAGAATCTAAGTGATAAGTCAAAGTAGAAGGCCATAAGTATAAAAACTGATACGTTCAAAGTATAAAAAAATAGTCTTCCAAAATATCATTAGTAATCTGAAATCTCATAATGTTTATAAAGTCTTGAATGAAAAGTATTTATAATAATCAAACCCTAGAGAAAGTAGGAAAGTAACTAACTAGCTATTGAACAAAAACTAGGAAACCTAAGGTTGGTGCAGCACAAACACTAAAGGTGTGGTGTATGTGGTGTCTTATAGGACTCAGGAACCCTAAAATATCATTTTACAAAGTGGTTTCCAAGTTTACCAAGGATAAGGAACATATGCCTCAAAATAGGAAACTGCTAGTAACTAACTTTCTTAAAAGCTAAAGATAATTCTTATACTTTTAGCAACTTGTCAAATCCTTCTTTAGATGAAAAACATTCGAGAATTTTCAAAATCCTCCAAGAAATTGTATCCCCTTCCAAGAAGAGTTATATTTGACTCCGACTTTGATTCCAAGAATCAAGAACTTCAAGATAGTTCACTGTTTGACCTTCAACTTAACTTGGATTTGTTTTGGGTCTTTCTAAGCATGAAATTTATTCAATAATAAACCCATTTAAAGCCTCTTTAAATCTCTTGGCCTTGCCCTTGTGATTAGGCCTTCAAGAAGACTTAACATGACAAAAATTTTCAGCTTCTCCGACCTCCTTTGTGGCGTCACCTTTATTGACAAGTGAAACAAGTTAATTGGCCCTGATACCAAATCCATCCACCAAAAATATCTTGTCGGGGTCTGGAATCATAACTCATTTATACAATTCGAGCTTCCATAGGTACAACATCAAAAAGTACTTCATCTTCCTATCTAACAATGAAAAAGGAACCAATACTTGCTTAGTTACCATAACTTATCCACTATCATTTAACCATTGAAGACGATAAGGTCGTGGGTGTTTTAAAGTAGGCAGGTCTAGCTTCTCCACCATCTCCATAGTAGCAACATTTGCATAGCTTCCTCCATTAATAATAAGGTTGCACATATTGTTCTTTACAAAGCAATGAGTTTGAGTTGTTGGTAGGTCTAGCTTCTCTACCATCTCTATACTAGCAACATTTGAATAGCTTCCACTAATGCGCTTAAGAAGCAATGAGTTTGAAACAGATTTTCCCTTTCATTATTTTCCTCATCTTTGATTTGTGCACTAAGAATCCTCCTCGCAACTAGAACATCTCTATCAATCGATAATTCATCACCAAATCCTCCCTCATATGCCGGTATGTCATCATAGGCATCATCCTTCTCATCATCAATTTCAATTTTTCCATTAGCATTCATCACCAGTAGACCTTTTCTTGAGGCTATGTGTCCCCTACCTCGACATCTAAAACATTTACTATTACGATTTCTGTAGGTAGAAGGTTCTGATTTACCTTGCTATGGAGAAACAATTTGTTTAGCATACTTTGAAACTTTGGTTTTGGGCTTAGAAGAATTAAAATCAGTAGGTTGATTTTGACCCATTATTTTCTACATTTTGGGAGCCTCTCCTTGCTGAAATTCTTTCCTCTCCTTGCTGAAATTCTTTCTTTTATGTTGTTGTTCAACCTTAATTGCTTGGTGGCCCATGTCTGTTAGCTCCACATAATGTTGCATTTCCAACCACATTAGCAATTTCGGGGTCTAGTCTATGTAAAAGTCTTGTAATAGTTGCCTTGGAGTCCTTCTCAACATTAGCTTGAATCATGGCAACTTACATCTTCTTTAAGTATTCATCTACGATTTTGGAATTCTGAGTCAATTTCTGCAACTTATTAAATAGCTCTCTGTGATAATTAGGAATAAATTACTTCTTATAATTCTTCTTGTCTCATCCCAAGTTTCTATAGGGAGCCCCCTATTCATCCTCATATCTTTAATCAATTGATCCCACCACATTAGTGCATAATCAGTAAACTCAGCAGCAATAAGTTTAACCTTTTTGAGCTTTGAGCAGTTTTGGCAATCATAGGCTATTACCAACCTCCTTTCCCACTCCAAGTAAGCTTCAGGATCATTCTTTCCTTCRAAAGATGGAACTTTCAACTTTATCCTCCAAGATCATTATCTCTTCTCAATCGACCTCGTCTATTTCTCCCAAATCTCCCATGGTTTGTAGAGGAATAATCTTGCTCCTCCCAATCTAGAATAACATCATCAACATCTCCCATTGCTCCTAGATGGCCCAAGGGAATTATTTTGAGGTTACTCCTTTTGTTTTTGTCCATCTCATCCATCATCCCTTTGTTGCACACTCTAGTTTAGCATCCATCCTCACGTGTTTACCTCAAGAATGAATCAGTCAACCCTCTTAGATAGTCTCACCACTTTGAGCTTAAAAAAGTTTTAATATAAGTGGAGATTCGAACTAACAATTAGATCACAACGAGTCAAAGCAATCCAAGAACGAATGTAGATGAACCAAGGAACAAGAAACTATGATTGGCATTTTCTGGTTTTCTTTCTAACTTTTTTTCTTTTTTTCTTAATTTTCTTTTTACCAGAATTAACATCCACAAGATTCAAAGAAACAAATAAGATACAAGAAAGAACAAAATTTTAAGCTCCAAGAAATATGAATTTAGCAAAGAACAAGATCAAGAGAGTATCTTTAATAAGTGTATAAGTATTTTAGTCCAATAACCCAGTAAATATATAATTTCCCCCAAGATTTGGCCCAAGAAATAAATTCCAATAATGTTAATTCAAGCTTCAGTAATAAAAATTCAAAATTTTCAAAAATTTAGATCAAGGTTTCTCAAAGAGAAAGTTTCAGCCAGTATATATACGTTTCTAAGATTCAAGGATTTGAGCAAGATATATCAATAGCGCAACAAAATTAAGAGCCTTTCTAAAGGTCATAAGTTTTTAGCTAACAAGAAAAACAAAGGTTGGATTTATTTTTTTGGAATAAGATTGACAAGAACAAACAAAGATAAGCAAACTTGCCTTGGAAGCAAAGCTCTAATACCAAGTGATGCGAACCCCACCCTAACTCGTAGAATGAAACTTGACAACAAGCGAAAAGAACCCCAAGAACTGTTAAGGAACAAGTTTGTTAAGCCTCGACCCTTAGTCCAAATATGAAGGAAGACATTACACTTAGTCCAAATATTACCTAGAATCTAAGTGATAAGTCGAAGTAGAACACCACATAAAACTTGACAAGTTCAAAATATTAAGAAATAATCTCTTAAACTATCATTAATAATCTGAAATCTCATAATGGTTATAAAGTCTTGAATGAAAGGTATTTATAATAATCAAACCCTAGAAAAAGTAGGGAAAAAAAAACTAGCTATTAAAAAAAACAACAAAAACTAGGAAACCTAATGTTCGGGCAGCAGACATACTAAAGATGTGGTATGTCTAGTGCTAGAGGTATCAAAAGTCCTAAAATATAATATTACAGAGTGGTTTGCAAGTTTACAAAGGATAAGGAAAATTTGCCCCAAAAATAGAAAACTACTAGGAATGAACTTTCCTAAAAGATGAAATACGTTCAAGAATCTTCAAAATCTTCCAAGAAATCTTGCCCCCTCCCAAAAATGTCAAATTTGACTTTGACTTTGACTCCAAGAATCAAAAAATTCAAGAGAGTTGACTATTTGCACAATATTTCTTCAATAATAAGACCATTTAGGCCTCTTTAAATCTCTTAGGCCTTGCCCTTGTATTTTGGCCTTCAAGAAGACCCCACAAGTCATGAACAAGCTGCCCATCATCACCTTTCTTGGACTTGAATAAATTTTCTGCTTCTTGGGCCACCTTTGTGACATTATCTTTATCATTCTCCCCCTCTTGAAAAGGATTTGTCCTCAAATCATCATCTACATCAAAAGGAGTTAAGTTAGAAACATTGAATGCAGCATTTACATCATTCTCTCCAAGTAACTCCAATTTATATGTATTATCATTAACCCTACCCATCACTTGGAATGGTCCATCTCCACTTGGTAATAATTTTGACTTCCTTTTGTTCAGGAAACCTTTCTTTCTGCATATGGATCCAAACGCAATCACTAAGCTCAAAAACAATTTTCTTTCTTCCCTTATTTTGCTTGTCTGATGTATTGTCGAATTTTCTTTCCAACTTTCAATTGTGCTTGCTCATGAATCTTTCAAACAAATTCAGCCTTTTGTTTGCCATCTAAGTTCACTTACTCATTCATAGGAAATGGAGTTAAAGGATTAAAACAATAGACAATCTCAAAASGTGAATAATTTAGCAAATTCAACATGTGGCAAACAATTTTCCCAAGTTTTCAAGTTCTTTTTAATGATGGAATTCAAAAATGTCATTAAAGTCTATTTACAACTTTAGTTTGTCCACCAGTTTGTGGATGACAAGTTTGATACTATTCGGGGGTTAAGCAATGACAACTATATAGATAAGTAGGATTTTCACTCACTAACAATGGTCAGGCTACTTTCAGTGGCACTCTTGGCCTAACCAGCTGCTTACAGCCTACAATGAGGATTGAATATTCTTTTGAATACTTAAGAAGAATCAAGAATAGTATAATGGAGACTAAAGAATTTTAAGAGACTGAGTGTTTAGCAGACCATACTTATATTTCATAATATGATAATGTCTTACAACTCTCAGTTCAAATCTGCCTTGAGAATGATACAMCAAAGTCCTTATATAGAGGACTGATTTCGAACTTCTACAAATTGAATTGGAAAGATAAACATCACATGGAAAGTAACTTTAATGRAGTTACTTTTACAAAAGTTGACACGGCAACTAAAGTGGCTTTAATAAAGTCACTTGTATAAAAGTTGACAAGACTATAGCTACTTTAATAAAGCAAAAGCTAATAATGACTTTAGTCAGTCATTGCTGTGATACTCATAATATTCTGCAGAGAATGGCTCATTCTAGAAAATACTATCTCCTTCCCAATTTATTTCAAGTCCTCTATGAAGAATATCATCCTCTTGAGGACATGTGAAAGTAGTGGGTTCTGTAGAAGACTTTGGACCTAAACAAGCTACTTTTGGGTTCTATCTTATATCCTAGTGGAATATATAGTTCATGTTTTCCATTGAGCATTGATACAAAAGAACATAAACTTTTGAAAGCCTGCTTATCCTTTTCCAAAGGCTGATGAAATATGTAGATAATTTTAATCTCTGGTTGAGGATGAGCTCTATATCCATAAGATGTAAGAGATGGCTTTTCACCCATCAGTTGATTAAGGACGCTTCAAAATATTGCACATAAATAGAGGTTGCATAAGATATGCAATATTATCTAGCCATTCTGTAGCAGTAGAATCCTATATCAAGAGATGCCACATATAATCACCAGAGTTCTTAGGGTCTATCAAATATGATCTCAAATCATGGATATTAATTTTTATAGTGTTATTAAGTAATACAAACACACACTATGAATAATAATAACCATTTTGAGTTAGACACTAAATTAGATTTTCCCATGGATATTCAAAATCAAAGGTGGCAGTTAGAAAGGGTTCTTTCTTTTCAAGATAATAGCCATGAAAACAAAAAGGATTAGATGAACATTGACTAGGATCAGGTTAGGAAATGAAGATTTGCTTGATATGTTGAAGTTTACTATGATATCTGGAAAACCAAGCTAGAGGTATTCGTTCTATTTTCAAAGTCAAGGATTTCAGGAAAAGAAGAATTATTCATGTGAATAATGAATTCATGACCTATCAAATGAAACTCAAACTTTTTGTTACACTTTTTGACGTTCAAGATCTCCTTCATTGTGGTGTGGTAATGCTTCTCTGCATCCTTAAACTGACCACTGGCATGTCTACAATAATGTTTTGCTCCATTGATTTAATTAAGTAAAGTAGCACCCAATATTCATCAGTTGCATTTGTCTATAAGATCCTAAGACTTGTGGTTGGAATCCTCAGAGGCATTAGCTATTTGGACATTTTTTTCAAGGGTTTGGCGGCATTGGTTTGGCCTGTGCCCCAAGTGGGCAGATTTTCCTTTAAGAGTTTGGACAGTTGGATTGTATGGTAAGAGAGTTTTGGGAGAAAAGTTTTTATTGTAGTTGATAATGCCAAGAAATTGTTGAATTTCCTTCTTTTAAAGGTTTTCATGTAGAAACCTATACCCATATATATGTAGTAAGCCCCTATATATATATATATATATATACATACATACACACACATATACATACACATTGCTACCATAAAAGAAATACATATATGTATCATTGTATTACATCAGTAAATCAACATATATATGTAATTTTGTGTTATAAAGGATGCTCAAGTATTCGTTGAGCAATTGTTGGGTTAGGGGAAATGCTACCTCTCTTGGCATACATCAATGCCCTGTCAAATGAACTGATAGGAACAACTTTAGATCCATCTAACATATTCTAAATATGCAAGATAAATTTYGCATAGAAATCGATCTAAGCACAAAAAGTGAAAAAAATAGATAAATAACCAAAAGATAATTCTTTCAATCTCATGAAGCTCAATGACAGAAGCTCACATAGCGATTTTTATGGCTAGATCACTAGATAGCACAACCATATGATCCTGAATTTCCTGTAGAATTTCTATAGCTTCACAGTCAATCAAGCACTTCATATTCTTAGGACATTCTGCACATATATCATTGAGATGCTTAGGACAGAAAAGAGGATCATCTTAAACATATAGATAGAATCTATTTAACTTTTGTTACAGTGGAATAGACAAGGCTCAGATCTGTCTCAACTACACAAACTCTCATATTAACAAGGTGAGGCCTTGGTTGAATAGCTATTTTGGCAATTTTCAAGCCAAGGTATTCGACTTCAGAGAGAAGTGACTCTTTTTCTTATAAAGCATGATGCCATGAGAATTACAAATATCAAAGAATTGGGCTAATATGTAGTAGCTGAAATTTCTCCTTAATTAATTTTGTTTGATTTTGCATGAAATTGTGTGCCAACTACGGTTGAAAATTTTATATGTGATTAATATTTTGAAATCGCAGGCTTAATAAGTACAGAAATATTGTCTTTATCGAATAAGAGTTATCGTTTTGTTAAAGGCTCGACTCATGGGCTATTTATTTGTTAGTCGAAAATTGGGCTTTTTATCGGATGTAAGCCCGTTATATTTAATTTAAGTATTCTGGGTTAGATTTGGATGGGAAGGCCCGAAGTGTTTGGGTTATGGCCCAAAATATAAAATATATATATATATAAAAGAAAGAAAAGAAAAGAAAAGAAAAGAAAAAGGAAAAAATCCATCGTTTTCCTTGTGTAACCCTAAGCCCGCCGCCGGAAACGTGCCTCTTCTCCCTCTGCCTGACCCGACGCCGCTCATCGTGGCTTTCTTTACTTCTTCTTCTCTTTTCCCTTTTCCCATTGCCGAGGCTTGAAGTGGTTGCTGCTCATYGTAGTTCGTGATTGGTAGGCAGCTCGCCACACCACACCATGCCAGTGCTCAAAGGACGTTGCTCGCAGTGCACGTCGTCGAGGCTGACCGCTTGCTCGAGTCGCTGTAAGCGGCATGCCCGGAGACCGTCCGGTCCTGTCGAGCCAAGCAGATAGCTCCAAGTCTCTTCTCCAGCTTCCCTCTCTCGCTCTCGGACTCGAATCGACGATCTGCGGTCCCCGCATCGCTAACCAAAATGTCCGCTAGAGACGCATAATCCACGCCTCGAGATCTGGTAAGCCATCTTCTTCTTCTTCTTCTCAGTGCGACCAGATCTGCGAGATTCAGACATGCCAGATATGCCGTTGTCATCCTYTTTCCTTCTCTGGGCGACCAGATCTGCGGAACACCACTCGCCATATTTGCCGTCGCCATCTTCTCCTCCTTCTCTACTCAACAATTTTTCCTCTTCGACTGAAGCCARATCTGCTATCGCTGCAAATCCAATGGTTGCGGTTGAGGTTGTGACTCACTGTGGATAGAATTTTTGTTGCTCTGGTCGTGTGACAAGGAGCATCAGCTAAATCTTCTCTGCTAGCTGTTGCTACATATAGTCATGCTGCTCGATTAGATTTGCAATCGTCAATCAGTTGCCGGAAGTTGACCAGAAACAGATTACCGGTCAGTTGAGTTTTTTTGGCCAAGAATAGGGGACAGCAACAAGGCCCGGTACTCAGCAGTGCTAGACCTAACAGTGCCCAGTGCCCGTGCCAAACACTAAGCGCCAAGCAAGCACAGCCCAGCAAATACCAGGCGCCTAGTGCCAGTGCCCAACGCCAGATGCACCGACGCCCAGACCCCCAGGGCTGTTGTGCGTGCCACTTGAGCGCACMCTCGGGAATCCAATACCGCTCTCGCAACATTTGGATATCTTGAACCTACAGGTGAAAACGTTAGCATCTAATATTGAAATTTTATGACTTGTACATAATTATGCCCTGAAGTGAATTGGTAGGAGAACATAGATTAGGTTTATATCTTAGCTAAGGAGTTGAATTGTAACATTAAAAACGTGATACTTCATAATATAAGAACCGAATATGGATTTATAATTGATAAGGACATTCTTGGATTAAACACATAATATCTAAGTTGGGACGATCGAACTAAGTAGACCATCTTTCTGTAATCACAACTAGGTCATTTCGAGGCCTTACATTGAGAACAGTTGAAGGAGTTCACATCACGGTTTAAGTAGGAACACATTAATGTAAAGGACTCCGGGTAAGTAAATCCTCACATCTCATTAATGTCATGAATGAATATAATTGAACTCTTTTAGTTGGTCTAATATGTTGTGTATGGGATTGTATGTTGAGGTGTGTATATTGTGTGGAATGTTACATGTGTTTTATATCTTGTATCACTGTTATGTCGAATGATATGTATATACTATTTCATAACTTGTACTATTTGTCGAATAATATGTTATATAYGGTGGTATGCATTTCATGTCATGAGCATATAGTTAGAGTTCTACATCACTTCTGACATGAGCCACTCACACATTTAGAAAATGAATGGTTTAGGAAATGAAATTTTAAAGAAAAACATTAAGTTTGAAAATTTTAAAGTTTTCGGAAAGGAGTAAAAATCGAGCCACGAAAGATGTGAGTAGGAAATGGGGTGTTGGGGACCAGCGCACTCGACCTTGCCCTCTTGGAGGGTAGGTAAGAATGGAATGTTCACCTCCTTAGAGGTGAAAGTATGGAAGTTAAAAGAAATGTAATTTTAAACTGCTTTGTTGTTCTACCAGTAAGAATGGAATCTGGTTCCAAATAAGAATGGCCCACTGCAAGCTTAGTGGCTAGGCATTATACTCTAATGAGCTCAYGAATGAAAGGAAATGGAATTTTTTACTGTAGGTAAATTTTGAAGAAAAGGTTTTGTAAAGAGTTTTCAAAAATGGAATGTTTGAAAAGTTTTTCAYTTTAGAGGCAAAATTTTATAATTTCATGACATGTAGGACAAGTTTATGCATTCATACATGAGGTTTACTTACTGGGCTTTTTAGCTCATTCCTTTTCTTTTATTATGTATTTCAAATGATATGTAGTCAGATGGAGCGAGAAGGTCGCTTGTGGGCTACCTACGATACCCGAGAACATGTTTCAAACCAATTTTATGTAATACAATAATTATATTTTTGAATAGTCTAAATTCTTGAGATTTTCACAATTTTTATTTTGAATAATTGTTGGGATAGTGAGGATTTGTTAAAACACATTTTTACACTCTTTTGGGTATTGTTGAGTTTTAAATGGATAGTTTGATTATTTACGAGTGAAGTGATGTAATATTCTCAGCTTAGGATAGTTCCTAATCTAGGGGTGCTACATAATAACTTCTCATGATCTTACTCATCCTTACTAAAGAAAAGAATATCATCAATGTATACCAAGGCAGTAGATAAGATTAGCTCAAAGACTTATGTTATTGTTTTTAGAAAAACAGAAGGAGAAATCTATAAACTAAAAGGAATCACAGTCCACTGATACTGTGCATAGGAATACAAAAAGCTATTTTATATGATTCTTCGGGAACAATTCCTAATTGCCAAAAACATGCTTTTAAATCCAATATTGAGAAAATCTTGCCCCTGTAAATGTATGAAAAGATTTTATATACTAGGTAAAGGAAACTTGTCATCTTGCAAAAATTGATTTAATGGTTCGTAATCAATCACCAATCTTTTCTTTTCTCTAATCTACTGACTCAACTTGTTCATATAAAAAGCTTGACATGCCTAACTGAATTTAGTTGGTTYTATCAAGTTTTGTTTCAAAAGCTCCTCACACTCAGCTCTTGCTAACTTAAGATCATCAACTGTCATACCTGGTTAAGTTGCTTCTGTAGGGTTGATATCTTCATTAAGCTTCAAAGGAAGCTTAACAAAGAGTTCTTTGTTCTTCTTTAATGGCCTTAGATGCTTAAACTTATCATGTGAATTTGCACATAAAGAAGGTAATTTTCGAGATATTGATTTAAATCTTTYAGGTACTGTTGTAACTGAAAATGATAGATAAGGTTGAAATGAATGCTTTACTAATTGCATCCCATCCAAGAAGATTATTCTTCTCATGAAGTCCACTTCCATTGACTTGCAACCATACAACACATTCAAAAAAGAATTTGATTCCTTTGGGTCATTTTGATATTAATCTAGCTTCATAGGTTTCACCATTGGCAACAAAAAACTTTGTGTTAGAAGGGACCCAAATGTCTTTTGCTACTAAGGATCTATCATGGTTTTGTAAGCACCAGTATCAATCATAGCTATAGCCTTAATTGGCTTAGCATATTTAGACGTGAGTAAAGAAACAGGATAAAAAATTAATTGAACTACTATCAGAACTAATATCAGAATCACTCCCTGTCTCTGAAACCTCTACAGCAAACACTATATCATCATCCGATTTCCTCCGTTAAGAGTAAACGAATTCAAGATCTGAATCTGGATGACCTAATATCATCAATGAAATCATCTTTATAGCCTTTGGTTTCTTCTAAGGATAATTCTTTGCAAAATGTCATTTCTACTTGCAAATATGACACCGATCAAACTTAAGCTTATGAAAGGCTATCTCATAGTCAGCAAGTCATTGCTAATTATTTCAAGAATGAGAAGTATATCAAGAAAGCATATTCCAAGAAATATGAGATTGACTGTTCAAGCCATGAGAAATATTCTACAAAAAGTCCTCCAAAAAGAAGAAATTTCAGAAGAAATCTTCATCAAAGAAAGGTAGGATTCTTGAAGTATTTCAAAAAAAAAAAAAAGTTTAACAAGAATTTTAAATCTGACGATGTCACATTTGCAAGCAAAAAGGACATTTTGCAAAACATTGTCCTCAAAAGAAGCCTAAGGCAATGAAAATGATTTCACGRATGATGGCAGATCATCCAGATTTGGATCTTGAATTAGTTTACTCTGAACAGAGTCAACCTGATGATGATATAGTATTTGCCATAAAAGTCTCTGAAAGAGGGAGTGATTCTGATACTAGTTCTAATATTAGCTTAGATAATTCTTTTCCTATTTATCTAATAATTCCTGTTAATTCTGTGAATTGTCAACCACATGTTCATGTTTTTTATTAATATCTGAATATGCTAAGCCTGTTAAGGCTACAACTATGATTGAAATAGGTGTATATAAGACCATAATAGATCCTGATTTGCTATCCGGAGATATATGGAAGCCATCCAACCAAAAATTTGAAGCAGCTAATGGTGCAACTTATGAAGCAGGATTGATATCCAAGATATCCATTGGAATCAAGTTCTTTTCTGAATGTGTTGTTTGGTTGAAAGTCTATAGAAATGGACTCCATGGAAAGAATGTTTCACTTGGATAGGATGCTATCAGTAAAGCACAAAGATTGAGAATTCTCCCTGAGAGAATTTGCTTTAAGCATTCATTCCAACTCTATATGTTGTTTGCACTCACAGAAGTTCCTGACAAATTTAAATTGATATCTCAAAAGTTACTTTTTTTGTGTGCAAATTCACATGACAAATTCAAGATCCAAGGCCGTTATGGAAGAATGAGGAATTCTTTGTTAAGCTTCCTTTTAAGCTTAATAAAGATGTTAATCCCATAAAAGTAACTCACCCAAGTATGACACCTGATGATCTTAAGTTAGCAAGAGGTGAATGTGAAGAGCTTTTAACACAAAACTTAATAGAACCAACTAAGTCTAGTTAGGCATGCCAAGCCTTTTATGTGAAGAAGAGTAGCGAGCAGATTAGAGGAAAGAAGAGATTGGTCATAGATTATAAGCCCTTAAATCAATTTTTTCAAGATGACAAATTTCCTTTGCCCAATATACAAAATCTTTTCACACATTTACAGGGGGCAAAAGCTTTTTCAAAATTTGATTTAAAAATAGGTTTTTGGCAATTAGGGATTGTTCCTAAAGAACGTTACAAAACAGCTTTATGTATTCCTAATGCTAATTACCAATGACAGTCATGCCATTTGGTTTAAAGATTGCTCCATCTGTTTTTCAAAAAATAATGACAGAAATCTTTGAGCCAATCTTATCTACTGCTCTGGTGTACATTGATAATATCCTTTTCTTTAGTAAAAATGAGCTAGATCATGGGAAACTTCTAGTATCATGCTCTCAAAGAAAAAGAGCTACAGAGGTCTTTCTAAAGTTGAATACCTTAGCATGAAGATTGCCAATGGAGTCGTTGAACTAGGACCTCATCTTGTTGAAAACCTTGCTGAATTTCCAGATGAAAATCCTTCAAAGAAAGAGATTCAAAAATTCCTTGGTATCATCAACTACATAAAAACTTTCCTACCAAAAGTCTCTTGCCATACAAGCCAGGTATCCAAACTCTTAAAGAAAAATCCGCCCACTAGGGACATAGCCCAAACCAAAGTCGTCAAAGCCTTAAAGGAAGTGTGCAAGAAGCCAATGCCTCTTAGGATTCCAATCACAGGTCTCAGGATCTTATAAACAGATGCAAATGATGAACATTGGGGTGCCACTTTACTTGAGGGATCAATGGAAAAAAACATTATTGTGGACATGCTAGTGGTCAGTCCAAATATGCAGAGAAGCATTACCACACCAGAATCAAGGAGATCTTGGCCATCAAAAATGGTATGAAAAACTTTGAGTTTCATTGGATAGGTCATGAATTCTTATTCACATGGATAATTCTTCATTTCCAAAAATCCTTGATTTCAAAAACAAAATGATACCTCAAGCCCAATTACTGAGATTGAAAAATTGGCTTTCTAGATATTAGTTTAAAGTCCAACACATCAAAGTAAAACATAATATACTTGGAGATCTTTTATCCAGACCAGAGGCCTCTATTTTATGCAAAAAAGCAAATCTTTTATATAGGCCAGCCCTAGAGAAAAATGTAATACTTCCTAACCTGATACTGAGTCAGTATTCTCATCCAATACCTATTATATTCATGGTTAATCCTTTAAGTCAATAAAATTTAATGTTTCCTCTAGGGGTTACCTAAATATCCTTCTATTCCTCAGATAATTAGCATGCAAAGACACGTTTAAATTATTATCTACATGCTTATTATCTTGAACAAAAAGAAGTCTTCCTAAATCCCAATTTTGATTTTGAATATCCATGGGAAAATGTAATTAATGTCTTATCGGGTTTAACTCAAAATGGTTATTATTATTTATGGTGTGTCTCATTATTATTCTATCACACTATAAAGACTAATGCCCATGATTTGAGATCATATTTGACAGAGCAAAAGAACTCTGGAGGTTATTTGGGGAATTATTTGATATGGTATGCTACTCCTATAGAATAGTTGGATAACATCGTAAATATTACACAGCCTCCATTTATGTATCTCATCTTGAAGCATCCTAATCAATTAGTGGGTGAAAAGCTTTCTCCTACTTCTTATGGTTTCATAGCTCGTCCTCATAAAGAGATCCAGCATCTTTACAGAAATTATGAAGCTTTGGAAAAAGATAAACATGGCTTCAAGCATTTGTGTTCTCATATATCTATGCTTAATGGGAAATATGAACCATATGTTCCCCATGGATATGAGATTAAACCCAAGACTGGCCTTCTAGCTCCATAAATTCCTTCAGAAGCCACTACATCTACAACACCTCAAGAAGAAGATATCCCTGAGAAAGATTTTGAAATAAATTGGGAAGGACACAACATCTACTAGAAAGATTCATTTTCTGAAGAGTATTATGAGTACCACAGTCATGACTAATTAAAGTCACTATTATTGTTTTGATTTTAGTCATTGTCAACTTTATTAACGTAGCTTTACTAAAGCAACTTTATTAAAGTGTTTTTATCTTTATCTTTGTCAGCTTTTGTAAAAGTAGCTTTTATAAATCCACCTTAGTCGATGTCAAACTTTTGTAAAAGGAACTTTAGTGTGATTTTATCTTTTAGTTCATTTTAGATGATAGAAGTTTAAAGTCCACTCTCTATATAAGGGCACAGTTGTAACATTTTTAGGCAAACTTAAATTAGGATTCGATTTTAGATAGACATGAATTTGAAGCTGTAATATCTTATATTGTGAAATACAAATATGGTTTGCTAAACACTTTGTCTCTTGAAACTCTTTAGTCTCCATTATACTGTTCTTTCTTCTTCTTGAGTATCTATCTGAATATCCAGTTATAGGAATCCTTGTTGTGGTCTGTAAGCAGCTTGTTACTATAGATAAGTGAGAGTAATCTCTGAAGGCAGCATAGAGGCGAAAATAAGCAACGAAGAGTCGCTGAAAGTAGCCTAACCAATATTAGCAGGAAACATACATACTGGTTATCTTGAGGTTTTATTTTAACACTTTTTTTCCAATTTTGTTGTCCCTTTAAATGATCAGAATTTGCCTACAACATTAAAAGTTCAGATCTAGATCTCTGATGCTAAGCAAGTTGATATAGCCATCGCCGCCACTTTACATCGTCTAATAGTGTACAAACTACAGAACCATGCACTTGATCTACAAAAAAGAGGCGTATCTAATGCCTTAATGGTTCTAGTAGATGCAGACAATGATGTCTCTACTGTTGTAGAGATACCTAGACAAATCCAAAGAGCAGATCTTCAAAAGTTAATTCCTGCTTAACAACCAGTACAGGCAACTACATCTGTACTCTCTAGACTGCCAAAGGGAAAGGTGGTTCAAAAGTTTACCATTCTGAAGAAGAAGCCCAAGGATTTCTTTCTCCCAGATAATGGTTAAACCGATGGATAATAAAGAAGCTAGGTSGCAAGAAAAAGTTCTAGTACATTCTTTTGGAGCACAAGGAAATCCCTCATATACTGACAAGATTAATGGTCATTTCGTATAGTATGTTCCTCGTATAGAGATGTGTTATCCAGATTGCTCATCTGATGAGTATGATTCTGATGAAGATCTCCCATGACAAGATAGATCCAATAAGAAGAAGAGGGGAACCTGCAAGATGTCCATTGCATATCCTGATAATGAATCKGACAACTCTCAAAAGGGTTCTAAACCAAAGAGATCTACTCTAGATATCTTTGAGCCTCTAGAACTAAGAAGGATGCCATCAATGTATGAACTTTAAAAGTTCCAAYTCCAAGTACATTGTTTACATATTCCACATATAAATCACCATATGTCAAGAAACAAACTCAACCTAAGCAATTCCTCGCATGATGTTTCCCTTTACTTTCGATTTTCCACCCTTGGAAAGAAAAAGAGATGAAAGGAAAAAGATCACCACAGCTCCTGTTGTTACAGCAAGAGGAATTGATAACATGGAAAGATTTGTTCCAATCCAAGAATCAGAAGAAGTTCTTAATTGGCAAAACCAGAATGCTTTGGCCCAAAATCAACTCTTTAACAGGAATGATAACAAAGTAGACGGGGTTATCTATGATGTAGAGGTCATCAAAAAGAAAATTGATCCTTTTGAAAGGCTTTATCAGTCAATGATTGAAAGATTCAATCAACTTGACAAGGATCTAAAAGACATGATCAAAATGAGGCTTTTTGGTCCTGCTTTTGACCAAAAAGAATAGGAGATAAGAAAGCTTAGAGCAGAAATTGAATATGCGAATAAACACAGACAAGCATAGGGTCTTCCATCTTCATTACATCCTACCTCACCAACATTCACTGAGTATAGGTCAGATGTTCTTATTTATTTCTAACAGGCATGAGTACAACATCTGTAGCATAATTTCCATCTTAAATGTTTTGTGGTGTTTTTATAAGATATCCTCGATTTCTCTCAATCTGTAATCCAATACACAAATTTGATTGGTTCCGTCAAGCTAGCTATATGTTGTGTATTATGAACTATTTCTATATAAGGTGGCAGGATGATATCTTGAGCAATTACATAGCCAGGACCCTTGACACAAACACACGCGTCACAAGTTCCATATAGATTACTTCTCATTACAATTTCTTTCAAATTCATTAAGATTTCGTGTGTAGTACCCGAGATATCTTTTTATGGATCTCTGTTTGATCGCGTGAATTTGTGTGCCAACTAGGTTTGGATAATTTTCTATCTGGTTATTATTTCAATAAGTACGAAATTTTCGTATTTGTCGGATTAGGGTCCTTGGTTAGTTAGAGGCTCGACTTGTTGGGCTTATTCATTTTCATTTGAAAAACTAGAATGTTATCGAAAGAAAGGCCCATAGAATTTAATCTAATGGATTGGATTAATTATGGAATGGGAAGGCCCAAAAGATTTGATTTATGGCCCAAGCTAAAAAAAACTATTTAATTAAATCTGCTGTTCATCTCTTTCCCCAAAACCCTAACCAACCCTAAGCCGCCGTTGCTGCTGCCGCTCCTCCCTCGCCGTCACCTCGACGTTTGCTCTCCTTTCCTCTCCTCTTCTCTCTCTCTCTCTCYCCCCATCTCCTCTCTTCCTCTTCTCTCCCCTCCTCCCACTGCCGGCACTTGAAGTGGCCGCTGCTCGTCGCTGCTTGCGATCTGCAAGCCACTTGCTGCACCGAAGGTCCCCGCTAAATTTGAACCAGTCTTCATCAGCCTGATTCGTGTGAGCCACCAGATCAGCCATTTGGAGGCTGCCGCGTGACACTGCCATTAGGCTCCCACCGCGCATTGCTGCTGCTCGACCAGAACAAGACAGGAAGCCTTGTCTCACAGGAAGCTAGCCAGATCCGTGCRTCCTGTTGCTGGTCTCCACTGCAGACAGCGACGTCGATCTGGTCGTGCCCTTCGAAACGCCGAGCGATTGATTGTAGGCCAAAAACGGAGGTTCTGGAAGGTGATTTCTAGGGCTGTGCCGTCTTCCTCGCTTGCTGTAGCCATTGTTGCTCAGCAAGTTACTGCTGAGCTGTTGTTGCTAGTGGCCGACTACCTTGGCCTGGTCAGCTGAGTTTCGGCTAGGAACAGGGACCTGGGCAGGCAACGGCCGTCTTCCTTACTTGCTGTTGCCATTGTTGCACAGTAAGTTGCTGCTGAGCTATTATTGCTGGTGGCCGACTAACTTGGCCGGGTCAGCTGAGTTTCGGCCAAGAACAGGGACCTGCGAAGGCAACTGGTGCCCAGCAACAGGTGCCTAGATGCCCGAGCGACCAGGGCAGTTGCGCGCACTGCCTGAGCGCTAGCCCGAGGCACAAAGCCATTTTCGCGACCCTTGGAGTTTGTTGACTTAAAAGGTGAAAATATTACTATTCGACGTTGAGAATTTATAACCTATGTAATTATGTCCTAAAGCAAAATTGTGCGAGAACATAGATTGAGTTTAATACCCGAGCTAAGGAGATTAATTTATACATTTAAGAACATGATAATTGGTGAATGTGAGAATTAAGTATGAATTAAAAATTGACAAATGCATTCACGAAATAAACATTGAGTATCTAAGCTTAGACAATCGTACTAAATGGATTTTCCTTTTGTAATCACAATTAGGTCATTTTCGAGCGCATTGACGTCGAGAACGATCGAGGGCTTTCATTTTCGTGACTTAAATAAGAACCTTTAATGTAAAGGACTTCAAGTAAGTAAATTCTCACATTTCATTAATGCATATGTATAGATGTTTCTAAATTTCTGTTAGATAAATTGAATGTGTTGTCTATGAGTTCTATGTGAGGAAATCCCCATACCCACCTACCTTTTTCGTGGTGTGTTCTGTGGTGGCTGTATGGGACTGTGGTATGAAATATGTTGAGATTGTGTTGAATGTTTTCACGTGTTTTATATTTTGTACGGTTATTATATTGAATGGTATTTTACTACAGTTTTATGTAGTTCATGTCATGGGCATGTAGTTATAGTATTCTACATCATTCCTGACATGAGCCATTCATACATTTAGAAAGCAAATGGTTTAGAAAATGAATTTTGAAAGGGAATGAATTTTATAAATGTAATATATTGAGGAAAATGTTAAGATTTTTGGAAAGGAGTGTAAACCTAGACATGAAAGATGTGAATGGGAAATGGGGCATGGGGGACCGGCACACCCGACCCGACCCTCTTGGAGGTAGGGAGATATGTAATGTTCATCTCTTATGAGGTAATGTTAAGGAAAAGATTAAGTAATATTAACGACTTTGTGGTTCTACCGATAGAAAATATGATCGGGTTCCAAAAAATAATGGCGCACTGCAGAGCTTGATGGCCAGGCGTTACACTTAGTGGGCTCACAATTGAAATGAAATGAAAGGTTTTACAAGACTTACATTTTGAAAGGAAAGATTTTTGAAAAGGTTATGAAATGGAAATGCTTAAAAAGTTTTCATTGAGAAAGTGAAATTTTATAATACATGACATGCAGGGCATATTCATGCAAAAGATTTGCTTACTGAGCTTTATAGCTCATTTCATTTCCTTCACTCTGCATTTTAGGTGATGTGTAGCCAGATGGTGAGTGGAGGTCGCTTGTGGGCAAGCCATGATGCCCTGAAACATTTTCTAAGTAAATTTTATTGAATAAGACAAATGGTTGACTAGAATGGTTTTTGTGTATCATTAAGATATTTTCTATGTGATTTAGCTAAAGATATTTCTTATTTCGATTAGCTAATAGTGCTTTAAATTCTTTTGGTTTGTTCAAATTTCAGTTTGAATAAGTGATAAGTTGGTAAAAGATTTGTGGAGGACATTACCCATTATATTGGATGTTGGTTGAGTTGGAATGCCTGTTGTTAATGGGTGTTGAAAATGTTGAGAACCTTTTGAATGTATGTAGGGGATAGTTATTGAAATTATAGAGGAAACTCTGTCGAATTTTTATAAAACTTTTTGACAAGGGTTAAGACTTCTTTTATTTCCTACAATAGTTGATTGTTTTATGAGTAAGGAAATGTAATACTCTCAGCTTAGGACAGTTCCTGGGGGTGTTACAACGTGTATCAATTCAAGAATACTTTATGGTAGATTATTCATGCGGTACTTTCTCAAATTTTACTCTTGTGATACGTGTTCCTTCTATTTCTCCAAGCAAAGCTTTTCACATCGCTGCACCTATTGTGTTGGCTTGACCTTTCATAAGTGGAGACAGAATAAAACGTCCATAATAAAGACGTTTACTGTCTACTCTTGATTCAATACATTTCCAACGATAACGTCGGAGTAGATATTGTTATTTCCTCTCGAACCATAGTAATATTATTGCATTAAATCATTGAATCATTTATTTCTCTTGTTTCTCTTGAAAGTTCTTCAATGTGCATTTCTATATACGTCTTTTTTTCGGGGGTCTACATCCATTATGTGGCATAGGGGTTACATCTTGCACAAAAGTTAATAATATACCACTTCTACAAATACCTCGGAGAGCTGCATCTCTTCCGAGACCGGGACTTTTATCATGACCTCCGCTCGTTGCATACCTTGATTCACTACTATATGAATAGCATTGCTTGCTGCAATTTGAGTAGCAAATGGTATCCCTCTTCGCGTACCCTTGAATCCATGAGCACCGGCAGAGGGCCAAGAAACCACCCTACCCCATACGTATGTAACGGTGACAATGGTATTATTGAAACTTGCTTGAACATGAATAACTCCCTTTGGCATTCTATGTTCACTTTTACGTGACCCAATACGTCCATTCCTATGCGAACCAATTCTTGGTATAGCGTTTTCCATATTTTAGCATCTCGTAAATATGAGTCAGAGATATATGGATATATCCATTTCATGTTAAAAGGGATTCCTTATTTATGTATCGTTTCATTTAGCAAGTGTGATTACCCTTGTCTTCGTTTATGTCTCAGATTGGAACAAATTACTATAATTCRCCCCCGCCTACGAATTAGTCGACATTTTTCACAAATTTTACGAACAGAGGCTCTTATTTTCATATTTGCCATTCCTTGTCTTAAACTATAATCTACTTCTTGGAAGAAAATAAGTTTCCTGAGATTTTTTGCATCTCGAATCTTATTCTCACAAAGGGGTGTTCAAGCCACTTAATCCTTCKAAACCTTATTGTGGAGTCGATAAATTATACTTTCTTTGTTCGAACCATAACGACTTACCTGAACCTTGACTCTATCTCCTGGTAGTATCCATATAAAAATATGTTGAATCTCTCCTGAAACATAACCCAAAATCAGATCTTCATTATCTAAATGAACCCAGAACATACCATTAGGAAGCGATTCGGAAATTAAACCCTCATGAATCCGTTTTTTGTTCTTTCATTCAAGGTAAAGCCCCCCCTGAAGTATCAACTAATGACTGATGAATAATATTAGACAACTCTTCCCTTTTCTTTTTTTTTTTAAACAATCATGAATAGTAAGTTTTAGATCCAATTTGTGTATTAAAAAGATTATCATATATAATACAAAATTTCTCCCATGATTCCTTGTAACTGAGCCTCTCGATCTATCATTATACCTCGAGAAGTAGAAATAATTACAATCCCCACCCTGCCTAAAATTCGAGGAATTCATTGATAATTCAAATAGATTCATAGATTAGGTCGATTGTTCCGCTTTAAATTTGAAAGATTTCTATAGGGCCTTTTCCTATTCCTTCTATGTCGCTGTGTTAAAACCAAAAATTWTTTGTCGGTTTCTCGATGTTTTCTCGCATTTTCAATAAAACCCTCTCTTCAAAGTATTTTGACAATATTTTTGATAGTATTAGTAGCTATTATTGGAACCACTCTTTTCTTTATCCATATCAGCATTTTGTATAGAGGTTATTACCTCAGCAATAGTGTCCGTAACCATGATGAACTAAAATTGTTGGTGACTCAAAATTTGATATAATCAACATGTTTTTTTATTTACTTTTTTCCTTATTTCTTTTTTATTTGTATTTGTTTATGAATTTGAATAATTATAAGGTATATGCGTGAGATGTAATCAATTCCTTAATCTATTTCTTTCAACTATCCCACTATAAACTATAAAATATCACGATCCTGATTTATAATACCTCTAGAGCAAATGAAACTATTTTAGTAAAATTTAATTGTCTTAATTCCCTGGCGATCTCACCCAAAATTCGAGTTCCTTTTGGATTTCTTTCTTCATCAATAACAACTACAGCATCGTCATCACGTCAGATTATCATATCGTTGTCATGTTTGAGTTCTTTACAAGTATGCACAATTATAGCTCTGACCACTTCTTTTTTCTAGGGGCATATCAGCAATAACATCACCAATATGAGCATATCGAAGATTGCTAGCTCCTATGATTTGAATACACATGAATTCTCGAGCCCCGTTGTTATCTGCTACATTTAAATGGGTCTGAGGTTGAATCATATCATTTTGTAATCTCTTCTTTTAATGCAAAGAACAAAGGAAAAAAAGAAATATTATTTGTCTAAAATAAATTTTTTAAAAAAAGAAATAAGCAAATTTTTTCACACCCAAGACTCATTTCTGTTAGTTCTATTTTTTTCTCCTTTATCTCGAAATAATGAATTGAGTCTATATAGGCATTTTGGATGCTGCTATTAAAATAGCCATTCTAGCTATATTTTATGYTACTCCGCTCATTTCATAAAGTATTCGACCTGGTTTAACAACAGCTACCCAATATTTGGGGGATCTTTTCCTCGAACCCACTCGTTTTTCTGTGGGTCTTACTGTAGCTAGTTTGTTTGGAAATATACATACCCATTGTTTTCCACCACGACGTGCATTTTGTCTCATTGCTTGTCGATCGGCTTCTATTTGTCTAGATGTGATCCAAGCAGGTTCAAGTGCCTGAAGAGCATATTTATCGAAACAAATATGATTCCCTCTGTAATACCTGAGATTTAGTTTCTATTTTTCTTTCGAACTTTATATATATATATATACAATTTATGTTCTAATCCACTAATTTGATTGTATTCATGATTATTAGTAAATTGATTAATTTACGGCAAAAGGACTTGGAGGCCCTAACATTTGATGTGCCAATCAGAAATAAATAATTATTTTTTTGATTTATTATTTGTTATACGTTAATATGTGAGTATATTTATTTAAAAGTGAAATTTTATTACTTTACTCAATTAGAAGTCTTAGTTAAATTTTATTCTTTTACTTCAATTAAAAGTCTTAGTTAATTGATTTAGACTTGACCCGTTAGAGCCCGTCCTCTTCTTATTCAAGTCTAAAACCGAATTTGGAGTTCGATTTTGGGCCAGAAGAAAACTAATAGATTTTAATTTAGTTGGGCGTAGTGGTTAAGTAATAAAAATGGCCTAAGAAAAAATTTTAGTTAGAATTAAGTTAGCTTTAAAAAAATATATTTAAAGATGAAGATTACTATTCATCTTTTTCCCAAGGAAAACCCAAAACCTAAACTTCCTAACCATAGCTACTACCAACCAGCGCCTCCTCTCTTTCACCTCACCAATACCCCTCTTTCTCTCTCTCTTCTCTTCTCTATCGATGCCAAATGCCACTCCATCTCCTCCGTTCTCGTCAAGTGACTAGGCGCCTAGACGCCCAGCGACCTGGCACCCAGATGCCCCGGCGCCCATGTGACCAGGCACAGTGCGCTCCCCGCTAAAGCCAGTACCGCACGCGCAGCACTTGCGTGACCAGGACCGCTGTTCGCACGGCCGGAGCGTATTTCTTTCCAAAGCATGATTGATGCCATTACATCTTAAACTCGATACCACAGCTAAGGTTCGGGATTCGAGGTGAATCCTTAGTTTCTTTATTTAAATTAACTGAATGGCTTAGGTTTTATATTATATAATAATAATTAAGAAATAGAATATGGAATACATTTAATAAAATTTAAGTTAGTACGATTAAGTAAAAGGAGGATATAATTTAGAAATATGTTGGAATATAATTTAGGGTGAAATTTAGGATTGTATGATAAATGAATGTATATTGTGATTATGATTATTATTGTTATTTTAAGAACAAATTAGGAATCATGAAATTAAATTGTACTATTAGTAGCACGATTTTTATTGACATGAAAATTCATCTTGAGAAATTATTAGTTAAATCACCATAGGAAAAACGATGAAAGTATTAACGGTAAACACCTATGTTAAATGAATGTGTTTGGTTAAATAAATTTTAGATGAATATCCTTTGTGTAATAATATTAGGATACTGTGGCACATTAACGTTGTGGGCAACCAAGGCACCCCGCTAACGAAAGTAAACAAATTTACTAAGGACTATATGTAAGTAAATTCTCACATTCTCATTAATGTATATGTGTTGTTGTTATAATTAAATTGCTCTTCGGTGAATTGAATGTGTATTGAATCCAAGTTCTATGTAAGTAAATTCTCACATTCTCATTAACGCATATGTATTGCTGTTATAATCAAATTGCTCTTAGGTGAATTAAATGTTTATTGAATCTGAGCTCTATGTAAGTAAATTCCGACATTCTCATTTAGTGATGATGCAAGTGTGTTGTTATCATGATTGAATCTCTATGTGAATTGAATGTGAACTCCTGATGGATATTGAAGTGAATTTTTGAAAATCACCACAATCTCATTAATTATGATACAAATGTATTGTTATTAGGATTGAATCTTCTTACGTGAATTGAATGTTTATTGATAATTGCTCTTATGTGTTATAATGTGATATTACTTCAAGTATGTGAATTTTATTACTCATTGACATGTTAAAAATTTTAAGTTAGGTTCATGTGGTCCATGAGCATGTTGATTGCAGTAGTTGCATATTCTCTTRTATGAACATAATCATACATTCAAGAAAGGAAATGTTTTTAAAGAATGAAATTTGGAAAAGTAAATGTTTTGAGGAATGAAGTTTTTAAAGATGTTAGTTTTATGATGAATGATTTCCAAACATTAAGGATTTTGAAAAAAGGG
Organism: Rhazya stricta; assembly: GCA_001752375.1. Classification (NCBI taxonomy): domain Eukaryota; kingdom Viridiplantae; phylum Streptophyta; class Magnoliopsida; order Gentianales; family Apocynaceae; genus Rhazya; species Rhazya stricta. Next base: position 1,622,460 of record MEJB01000011.1, on the reverse strand, counting down.
TGTAAAGCTAAAGCCATGAAAGATGTGAGTGGGAAATTTGGTGTGGGAGACCGGCGCACCCAACCTAACCCTCTTGTAGGGTGGGAAATTCATATATTATTCAGCTCTTATGAGGTGATGTTTAGGAAAAGATTAAATTATGTTAACCGCTTTGCGGTTCTATCGGTAGAAAATGTGATTGGGTTCCAAAGAATAATAGCCCACTACAAGCTTAATGGCTAGGCATTACACCAAGTGAGCTCATGACTTTAAAGTAATGGAAATGTTTGAAAAGTTCTTACATCTTGAAAGGAAAGTTTTTATGAGAAAGTTTATGAGATGAAAATGTTTAGAAATTTTTTATTGAGAAAGTGAATTTTATAACTCATTACATATAAGGCATTATTTATGCATTCATGCATGGTATTAGATTACTGAGCTTAATAGCTTACCCCATATTTCCTTATTTTACGTTTCAAGTGATAATTAACCAAATGGTGTGTGGAGATCATTTGGGAGCTGGCTTTGATGCCCAAGAATCGCTTTGTTAATTAAAATTTTCATTTATTTATGAACTTGTTGAAAGTTTAAAATTTATTCCTTTATTGTCAAAAGCTTCCGCTAAAATTTTAAATATATGAGAATTAAGTCAGTGACATTCTCGGATTAGGATAGTTTCTGATCTGGTGGTGTTACGCCCTCGATTCTTTACCTGTTCATTCCTCCTCTATGTTGTTTACGAAATCTGGTTCTTTTGGGTTATAGTTTATGGTTGGTTCAGAATTCCATCTCTACTATAGAACTGGACGTGCGAGTTTCTTCTCATCCGACTCCTTGCGAATAAAAGTACTAAAACAAGATTTCGAATCTTAATTAAGTAATTAACTTTAAATACATGTATTTAAATTGAATCGTGGGATTTTTTGAGATTTCATCTAATCTATTAGTAATCTATTAGTAATCAATAGATCTTGTTTGAATAGATAATTAAATATTTTAGTTTCTATTTTTATTGTTAATCTGGAATATAAGAATATAAATAGAACAAATTTTTTGTTTTTTTTAATTGTCCTTAATTGTCCAAATTTAGCATTTAGCAATCCAAAAAAATAAAGTTTTCGCGGGCGAATATTTACTCTTCTATTTAAGTTTTCGGCTTGTCTCGTGACTTCTTACAATAGATCAATTGATCTCCGGTTCGTTCCGCCATCCTGACCAGTGAATCATTAAGATTCCTTTTTCACTAAAATCTTTTGCATTCACAACTTTCATCGTTCCCGTTGCTTCTTACTTAATGCTCAGGTCCAACTTTTACAATGAAGCTCATAATGAAATTTGTTCTTGAGTCAATCTTCTTAGTCTTTATTAGCTCGAACGTCTTGATTTTTTTTTTTTTCTATAATCTATAATAAGAGTAATTTAATTATGTTAGGTATGTTATATGTTATAGGATTGATGGTTTATTACACTGCCTTTTGTAAGATGACTTATAGACCTTACATATTGGAATTCTATATCATTGATACTCTTTTTCTCTCTCTCCTCTCTCTCATCCTTCCATTTATCCACATCTTTTCTCTCTATTTTGTTTTACAACTTAAAATTAAAATCAGATTTCTTTTTTTTGCAGAAACAAAAAATTTAAGTTGCTACAAATGACCGATATATCACATCTTGACTGGTTCTTTAGGTCGAGATAATGCGAAGTGATAAGTTGGTTATTAGTTCTGTTATGTTGGGCTGATCTTTTTTAATCTTAACCCTAAAAAAGCTAACGAGTCACACACTAAGCATAGCAATTTTCTCAAATTGTCAATCAAACTGTTATTCAACCCTATAGAATTAAGAATTAATTGATAGTTTTRAGCAAAAGAATGAAGCGGTTCCCCCTTTTTTATTCTATTTTTTTGAAAGGTTTATTATTGCTCATCTACAAATATCCAAATGTTTATGCCGAATACACTATAGAAGTTCAAACTGTGTAGGAACAATAATCAATTTTAGCTCAAATGGTTACTTTCTCAAATTCATTTGACACGTGCAATTTCTTTTCCGTCAATACGACCCGCAATTTGTACTTGAATTCCTTTTGTATATACTTGTTCAATTAATTCAATAGCTTTTTTCATTGCTTTTCAAGATGAAACTCTATTCTTTAATTGTTCGGCTATAAATTCTACAAGAATATTAGGGTTCCCAGAAGGTTTTGCAATTCGTGAATCCATCTAGGTTTTWTAATGAATCCATCTCTATATATTTGTCATCTRAAGATATATCTTTCATTACAATAGTTATATGACAAGTAGGTCTTTTTATCAGATAACTACGCCTCCGAGCCCTAGGTCTTAATCTCTTGATGGTAGTACCCTTGTTGACTTATGCTTTACTAATGACTATATTTGCATTGTTGGAAGCCATATTGTAATGCTCCTACAGAATAAACCAACTTAAAAATGGCATAACATGCTCAATAAGGCATAAGTTCGAGTATCAAAAGTGTTTCTTTATAGGAACGTACGCAAATTTGGTCAATTACTCTTCATGCTTTGTCATCAGACATAGGGATATGTTGACCTAAAGCATATACTTTCGCGACAGCTAAAAAATCTAGAAAGAATCCTAAGCTTTCTACCACTGAATTTAAATGAAACTTCCAGATAAGTAGGATGTATGTTTCCGACCAAAAGTAGTTAGGCTATTTTCAATAGCGATCCCTAGCCAATTTTCATATTTATGCTACCTTCAAAGATTACTGTCGCTTATCTATAGTAACAAACAGCGGCTTACAGACCACAACAAGGATCCGGAGAATCGAATATTCAGATGAATACTCAAGAAGAAGAAAGAGCGGTATAATGAAGACTAAAGAGTTTCAAGAGATGAAGTGTTTAGCAAACCATATTTGTATTTCACAATAAAAGGTATTACAACTTCAGATTCAAGTCTATCTGAAATCGAATCCCCATTTCAGTCTGCTTGAAAATGTTACAACTGAACCCTTATATAGTGGGCAAACTTCAAACTTCTATCAACTAAAATGAAGTAAAGGATAAAATCACACTAAAAGTAACTTTATTAAAGTTAATTTTACAGAAGTTTGACATCGACTAACGTAGCTTTATAAAAGTTATTTTTACAAAAGCTGATTTCGACTAAAGCTGTCAAAGATAAAATTACTTTAATAAAGCTGCTTTAATAAAGTTACTTTAATAAAGCTGACAATTATTGAAGACAAAACAACAATAATAGTGACTTTAATCTGTCACAGCTATGATACTCATAATACTCTTCAAAAAATGGCTCTTTCCAGTAGTTGCCGTGTCCTTCCCAATTTATTTCAAATTCTTTATTAGGGATATCTTCTTCTTGAGTTGCAGTTGATGTAGTGACTTCTAAAGGAAATTGTGGAGCTAGCAGGCTAGTCTTGGGTTCTATCTCATATCTTGGGGAAATATATGGTTCATATTTCCCGTTGAGCATAGATACATAAGAACACAAATGCTTGGAGGCCTGTTTATCTTTTTCCAAAGCTTCATAATATCTGTAAAGATGCTTGATTTCTGGATGAGGACRAGCTCTGAAACCATAAGAAGTGGGAGAAAGCTTTTCACCGACCAATTGGTAAGGATGTTTCAAGATGAGATACAGAAATGGAGGCTGTGTAGTATCTGCAATATTATCCAACCATTCTATATGAGTAGAATACCATATCAAATAATTCCACAAATAATCTCCAGAGTTTTTTGGCTCTGTCAAATATGATCTCAAATCATGGGCATTAATCTTTATAGTGTGATAGAATAATACTGAAACAGACCATAAATAATAATGACCATTTTGAGTTAAACCTAATAAGACATTAATTACATTTTCTCATGGACATTCAAAATCAAAATTGGGATTTAGGAAGGCTTCTTTTTGCTAAAGATAATAAGCATGTAGATAATAATTTAAATGTGTCTTTACATGCTTAATTATCTAAGGAATAGAAGGATATTCAGGTACTCCTGGAGGAAACATGAAATCATGTTGACTTGAAGGATTAACCATGAGTATAACAAGTATTATATAAGAACACTGGCTCAGTATCAAGTTAGGAAGTATAACATTTTTTCTTTCAGGCTAGCCTATATAAAAAACTTGCTTTTTTTTATAATAGAGAGGCTTTTGGTCTGGATAAACGATTTGCAAGTATATTATGTTTTCTTTTGATGTGTTGGACTTCAAACTGATATTTGGAAAACCAATCTTTYAATCTCAGTAATTGGGCTTGAGGTATCATTTTGTTTTTGAAATCAAGGACTTTAGGAAATAAAGAATATCAATGTGAATATGAATTCATCACCTATCAAATGAAACTCAAAGCGATTAATACCCTTTTTGATGGTTAAGATCTCCTTAATTGTGGCATGGTAATGCTTCTCTGCATATTTGAATTGACCATTAGTATGTCCACAATAATGTTTGATCTTCTCAAGTAATAGCATGTAACAACCCAGATTAGAAACTTTATCCTAACTTAAGAATGTCACCATTTACTCATTGACATGAATTTACGGAAACCCAAAAGAATGTAAACTAAAAAGAAATACTTAAAATAATAAGCAAAAACCATTCTGGTCAACAACCATCTTAATCCATAACATTCATTTAAATTAACTTCAGGGTATCATGGTTTGCCCACAAGCGACCTCCTCGTACCATCTGGCTAAACATCACCTGAAATGTAAAATAAGGAAAGATGTGGTGAGCTACTAAGCTCAGTAAGTAAATCTCATGCATGAATGCATGAACATGCCCGACATGTCTTGAATTATAAAATCTCACTTTCTCAACGAAAACTTTTAGATCATTTTCTTATATAACGTTTCCATAAAATCTTTCCTTTCAAAATGCAAGAACTTTGTAAAACCTTTCATTTCTTTGCATTCGTGAGCTCACTAAGTGTAACGCCAAGCCATTAAGCTATAATGGGCCATTTATTCTTTGGAACCCGATCACATTTCTACTAGTAGAACCGCAAAGAGGTTAACATTCCTTTATTTTTCCTTTCATCTCTTCACCTGCCAGAGGTGAATCATTACCTCCCTCCCAGAAAGTCAGTTCGGATGCGCCGGTCCCCCACTCCCATTTCCCACTCACATCTTTCATGGCTAGGTTTACACTCCTTGCTAAAAACTTGAACATGTTCCTGAACATGTTACAATTTATAAAATACATTCCCTTTCAAAATTTCATTTTCTAAACCATTCACTTTCTAAATGTATGAATGGCTCATGCCAGGAATGATGTAAAACACTAACTACATGCCCATGACATGAAATGCATACAACCGTAATTAACATGCCATTCGACATAATAATGGTACAAGATATGAAACACGTAAATACATACCACACAATCAAYACATTTCATAAGATAATCCCATACCGCCACCACATAACACACAACAAAGGAGATAGGCGTGTATTGGGGTTTACTTGCATAGAAATCTCATATCCAACACATTAATCCACCTAAAGAAATTCAGATACACCCATTCATACGGATTAATGAAATGTGAGAATTTACTTACGTAGAACTCATAGACAACACATCTATTTCACCACAAAGAATTTAGAAGCATATATGCATTAATGGAATGTGAGAATTTACTTACATATAGTCCTTAATAAATTTGTTTACTTTGACTAGCGGGGTGCCTTGGTTGTCCATATCCTTAATGTGCCACAGCATCCTAATATTATTACACAAAGGATATTCATCTAAAACTTGTTTAACCAAACATATTCATTTAATATAGGTTTTTACCCTTAGTACCTTCATCTTTTTTCCTATGGTGACTTTAACTAATAATTTCTGAGTTTAATTTCCATGTCAATATAAATCCCACTACTAATAGTGCAATTTAATATCATGACTACTAATCATTCTTAAAATAACAATAATATTAATCACAATATATATTATTTTATCATATAAATCCTAGATCTCATATTAAATCGTATTTTGATATATTTCTATAATTATATTCTCCTTTTTCTTATTCGTTCTAACCTAAGTTTCAATTAAACATATTCCATAGTTTTCCTTCATTATTATTACATAATACAAAATATAGGCCATTCAGTTAATTTAAATAAAGAAACTAAGGATTCATCTTGAATCCCAAACCTTAGGTGTGGTATCGAGTCTAAGATGTAATGACGTCAATCATGCTCGAGAAAGAAATACGCTCCGAGCATGCGAAAGGCGGTCCTGGTCATGCGCGCTACTAGCTCAAGTGGATGGCGCACGGTGCCTAGTCGCCTGGTCCTCAGGTTGCCGGGTGCCTGGGCGTCTGGGCACCTGGTTGCCTGGACGCCTGGTCGTTGACGAGAACGGAGGAGATAGAGTGGCGTTCGGCATCGGTAGAGAAGTGTAGAAAGAGAGAAAGAGGGTGGGAAGGCCGGTATCGGTGAGGGCAAAAAGAGGAGGCGCCGGTTGGTGTCTGCTATAGTTAGGAGGTTTAGGTTTAGGGTTTTCTTTGGGAAAAAGATGAATAGTAATCATAATCTTTAAATAGTTTTTTTTGAAAGATAACTTAACCCTAAATAAAATTTCTTCGTGGGCCATTTTTATTACTTAATCACTAAGCCCAACTAAATTAAAATCTATTAGTTTTCTTCTGGCCCAAAATCGAACTCCAAATTCGGTTTTAGATTTGAATAAGAAGGGGACGGGCTCTAACAGGTCAAGTTTAAATTAATTAAACTAAGACTTCTAATTAAATTAAAGTAATAAAATTTCACCTTTAAATAAACATACTCACATATTAATGCATAACAAATAATAAATCAAGGAAATAATTATTTATTTCTGATTGGCACATCGAATGTTATGGCCTACAAGTCCTTTCGCTGTAAATTAATCAATTTACTAATAATCATGAATACAATCTAATTAGTGAATTAGAACATAAATTGTCTATTTATATATATAAAGTTCAAAAAGAAAAATAGAAACTAAATCTTGGGTATTACATAGCCCTCAATCTTCAACACTTGCATCTATTTGTAAGATCTTGAGACCTATGGTTGGAATCTTGAGAGGCTTTGGCTACTTGCACATTTCCTTGAAGGCCTTGATGACTTTAGTTTGGACTGTGCCCTAAGTGGGCAGATTTTTCTTTAAGAGTTTGGATAGCTCGCTTGTATGGTAAGAGACTTTTGGCATGAAATTTTTATATAGTTGATGATACCAAGGAATTGTTGAATCTCTTTCTTTGAAAGATTTTCATCTGGAAACGGAGAAAGGTTTTCAATGAGATGAGGTCATAGTTGAATGGCTTTATTGGCAATTTTCATGCGAAGGTATTCAACTTCAGAAGGACCTATATGGCTCTCTTGCTCTAAGAGCATAATACCATGAGAATTACAACTATCAAAGAATTAAATTAGAAATTTCTCATGATCTAGCTCATCCTTACTGAAGAGTAGGATATTATCAATGTATACCAAAGCAGTAGATAAAATTGGCTCAAATATTTTTGTTATTGTTTTTTGAAAAATAGATGGAGCAATCTTTAAACCAAATGGCATTACAGTTCATTGGTATTGAGCATTAGGAATACCAAAGGCTGTTTTGTAATGTTCTTCAGGAACAATTCCTAATTGCCAAAACCTACTTTTAAGTTAAATTTTGAAAAACATTTTCCCCTTGTAATTGTATGAAAAGATTTTGTATACTAGGCAAAGGAAATTTGTCATTTTGTGAAAATTGATTTAAAGGCTTATAATCTATAACCAGTCTCTTCTTTCCTCTAATTTGGTCACTTCTCTTGTTCACATAAAAGGCTTGACATGCCCAACTAGACTTAGTTGGTTCTATCAAGTTTTGTTGCAAAAGCTCCTCACATTCAGCTCTTGCTAATTTAAGATCATCAGGTGTCATATCTGGATGAGTTGCTTTTGTGGGATTAACATCTTCATTAAGTTTAAATGGAAGCTTAACAAAGAATTCCACATTCTTCCATAATGGCCTTAGATGCTTAAATTTGTCATGTGGATCTACAGATGAAGAAAGTTACTTTTGAGATATTAATTTAAATTTGTCAGAAACTTATGTGAGTGTAAATAATAGATAGGTTCGGAATGAATGCTTAAAGCGAATTCCCTCAAGGAGAATTCTCAATCTTTGTGCTTTACTGATAGCATCCCATCCAAGCAAAACATTCTTTCCATGGAGTCCATTTCTATAGACTTTTAACCAAACAACACATTCAGAAAAGAACTTGATTCCAATAGGGTTTCTTGGATATTAATCCTGCTTCATAAGTTGCACCATTAGCTACTTCATATTAATCTTGCTTCATAAGTTCCATTGGGTATCTTATGTTGGATAGCTCTCATATATCTCCTGATAGCAAATCAAGATCTATTATGGTTCTATATACACCTATGTCAATCATAGCTATAGCCTTAACAGGCTTAGCATACTTAGATGTTAATAAAGAAACCTACATATGTGGTTGGCAATTCACAGAATTAACAGGCATTATTGGAGGACCAGGAAAAGAATTGTTTGAACTAATATTAGAACTATATCAGAATCATTCCCTGTTTCAGAGACTTTTATGGCAAATACTATATCATCATCGAGTCGACTCTCTTCAGAGTAAATTGATTTCAAGATCTGAATTTGGATGATTTGCCATCCTCTATGAAATCATTTACATTACTTTAGGCTTCTTTTGAGGACAATTTTTTGCAAAATGTCCTTTTGGCTTACAAATGTGACATTGGTCAGATTTGAAGTTCTTGTTAAACTTGAAATTTTTGCTTTTCTTTGATGAAGATTTCTTCTGAAATTTCTTCTTTTTGCAGGCACATTTCTCATCTCTTGAACATCCAATCTCATATTTCTTAGAACATGCTTTCTTGATATATTTCTTATTCTTGAAATAATCAGCAATGACTTGTTGAATATGACATAGTCTTTCAGGAACAGTGAGAGTAATCTAATGAATTTCTCCCATACAAAGATGTTCTAAGCTTCTATTTGCTTTAATCATGTAAGTTCTCAATGTTAGGATGTAATTCCTGTGGGAAAGATGTCAAATAAACTTGTTTTACATCTAGAGTTCCACCAAGAACATTAAATATTTCAGACATTCTTTTAAAATGTTTGTTCAGGTCAAAAAGTTTTAATGAACAAGATTTCATTTTAAAATAGTCACGTTTGAGTTGTCTAGCACGCAAAGTTAATCCCTTACAAATTATTTATGCAAAAGTCCTAATATTTCTTCATAAGAAAGACCAAATAATTTAGTTTGATTGTAAGAACCAAGATTAACAAACAGATCACCCATTGAACCAGTTAATCAAGAATAAAATTCAGCAAGTATATTTGGAAGAAATTCTCCCTTTTGAGGACTGGAATTTTTCCAGTCTATGAAGTCCTGCAAATCTTTCTCGTCTTTTGTTAATTGGTACATCATCAGTTGCAAATCATGGTCCTTTTGAAGCCTCTTTTTTAACCTTGGAGGCTGAGATCTAGCTTGAGAACTTTCAACTTTATCTTTTTCTTCAGTGTCTTCAAAGACATAAGGTTCKAAAGGTTGTTGATCAGCCATAAAGATAGCTATGACATCTATCTGATCATCTTCTGGAAAACCTGAATTACCAAAAATCTCATTATCATGTAAAGAATTTTCAGTTTTAGAAGAGTAATTTGAATCAGATCCCTGTCATTCCTTTTCTTGAATAGCTTTTGGATCTGGAATGGGTTCAGGATTAAACATAACCCTGATTGTATTTGCTGCCATGAACTGCTGGCGGTCAGATTCCTTTTTCATGGTTTCTTCTACTTCTACTTTCCTCTTTACTTTGTCTCTTGCTACCTTTGTAACTTTGGCATGTTCTTCTTTTTCTCTCTACATTTCATCATTTCTTAATATGAAGAAATTTGTAGAAAAAGGAGGTTTTGGTGTTTGAGATGTTAAGTAATATACTGCTATTGGCTGAGTTGTTACAAGAACACTTGCGAAAATTGGAGAGACTAGGTTAGGAGTTCTATGAGAAGGAAATATATAAGAAACATCTTACCTATGTTTAGTGAATATTGGTGAGGTAGGAGGTAATGAAGATGGAAGAACTTGTGCTTATCTATGTCTGTCTGCATCTTCAATCTCTGTTTTGAACTTCCTTATCTCCTGCTTTTTTGGTAAAAACTTGGACCAAAAAGTCTCATTCTGATCATGTCTTTTAGATCCCTATCAAGTTGATTGAATCTTTCAATCATTGACTAATAAAGCCTTTCAAGAGGATCTATTTTCTTTTTGATGACCTCTACATCAGAGATAACCCTATCTACTTTGTTGTCAATCCTATTAAAGATTTGATTTTGGGCTAAAGCATCGAATTAAGGACTTATTCTGATTTTTGGACTGGAATAGATCTTCCCATGTTATCAAATCCTCTTGCTATAACAAAAGGAGCTATGGTGGTCTTTTTCCTTTCATCCCTTTTTCTTTCCAAGGGTAGAAAATCAGAAGTAGAGGAAAACATCATGCAAAGAATTGGCTCAGGTTGAGTTGGCTYCTTGACATATGGTGATTTATATATGGAACATCTATCCAACGTAGGTGGAGCTAGAACTTTTAAAAGTTCATAGATTGATGGCATCCTTCTTGGCTCTAGAAGCTCAAAGATATCTAAAGTAGACTTCTTCGGTTTAAAACCCTTTTGAGAGCTGTCCGGTTCATCATCATCGGGACATTCAATCAACATCTTGCAGGTTCCCCTCTTCTTCTTTTTGGATCTGTCTTTTCTTGGGAGATCCTCATCAAAATCATACTCATCACATGAGCAATTTCGATCACACATCCTTATGCCAGGAACATCCCATATAAAATGAACATTAATCTTGTTAGTACATAAGGGATTTACTTACGCTTCAAAAGAATGTACTAGAACATTTTCTTGCCACCTAACTTCTTCATTGTCCACCAGTTTAACCATCATCTGGGAGAAAGAAAACCTTGGGGCTTCTTCTTCAGGAATGGTAAACTTTTGGACCACCTTTTCATCTGGAAGTGTAACAGCCCTAGATTAAGAACTGTCCTAAGCTGAGAATATTACATTACCTTACTCATAGGGCAATCAACTACTATAGGAAATAAAAGAAGTCTTAACCCTTGCCAAAGATTTTATAAAAATTCGACAAAGTTTCCTCTGTAATTTCCATAAATACCCCCTGCATACATTCAAAAAGTTCTCAACATTTTCAAACACCCATTCACGACATACACTCCAACCCAAATAAACATCCAATGTAAACAATAATGTGCTCCAACCAATCTCTTACCAACCCAACAAACCATTCAAACTGAAATTTGAAGAACCCAAATGAATTTAAAACACAATTAGCTAAACCAAATAAGAAATAGTCAACTACTATCTTAATACTTAAAATTTATTTAGAGTATACTTTAGGGTATCTTGGTTAGCCCACAAGCGACCTCGTCTCACCATCTGGCTACACATCATCTGAAATGCAAAACAAGAGAAACGGAATGGGCTATAAAGCCTAGTAAGTAAATCTCATGCATGAATACATGAATATGCCCTACATGCCATGAATTGTAAAAACTCACTTTTTCAATGAAAACTTTCTAAACATTTCCACTTCATAACCTTTTTATAAAATCCTGCCTTTCAAAATGTATAACTTGTTAAAACCTTTTATTTCATTACATTCGTGAGCTCATTGAGTGTTGTGCCAATTAGGGTTAGACATTTTATATGTGGTAAATATTTTTTTAAATCGTACGTTTAATAGGTGCAAAAATATTGTCCGTGTCGAATAAGAATTATCGTTAGTTAAAGGCTCGACTCGTGGGCCTACTTGTTTGTTAGTCGGAAACTGGGCTTTTTATCGAAGAAAAGCCTGTTACATTAAATTTATGAATTTTAGGTTAGGAAGGCTCGAAGGATTCGGGTTATGGCCCAAAATATAAATTAAAAAAGAAAAGAAAAGAAAAGAAAATATACAAGAAAATAAAAAGAAAGAAAAAGAGGAGAAAAGAAAAAGAAAAAAACCCTAGAACCCCTCATCTTCTTCCTCCCGCCACCGCCGCCGTTTCCCCTCTACCTGACCCGACGCTGCTCGTCGTGGTCTTTCCTTTCATTTCCGCAGCACTCAACGTCAGTGCCCAATTTCTAGAGCAACGATCAGATCTGATATCAGATCCAGTCGCTCGGAGATACGCGGCAACGTAACCCATCTTCAACCGCTGTTCACCGTTGCCTCTGGTCAATCGCRTCACGCAGGAGACGCGCGATCTGCGTCCACCGAAACCTTCTGCTGTGACAGCCGCTGCTCGCTAATTCCCCCTACCGAAACCGACCTCTTGCTGTCGACCCTCGCCGCTCGGCGCAACCAGAGCCACCACGGTGTACTCCCTCTGCTCGACGAATTTTTCCTTAAAAACAGAAGCTAAACTTTCCAGATTGGCCATTGTTTTGGTCCTTGTTTTGCTGCCGCGTCGCCGATTATTTCCTTGCTGTCGGCTAGTCGCCGGAAGTTGACAGAAATATTGTGACCGGCTGAGACAAATTCTGGTCCAGAACAAGGTCAGTACAGTAGCGCCAAACCTACCAGTGCCCACCAAGCACAGACGCCCAGCGCACGCGCCTCGCAGGCGCCTAATGCGCGACGTCCAGGCGTCTAGTGAGCGACGCCCAGGAGCCCAGCACCCGACATCCAAGCGCCCGACGCCCAGGCACACCGACGCCCAGACGCCCAGGGCCATTGTGCACGTCTCTTGAACACACGTTAGGGAATCCATTACCGCTCTCGCAACATCCGAATATCGTGAATTTAAGGTTATTTCGAGGCCTTACGTTGAGATCGATTGAAGGAGTCCACTTCGCAACTTAAGTAAGAACCCGTTTACGTAAAAGACTCCAGGTAAGTAATCCTCTCATCTCGTTAACGTACGTGTGTGATTGTTATTTAATCTGAGATTTATGTAAGTAATCCTCTCATCTCATTAAYRTATGTGTRTGATTGTTATTTAATCTGAGATTTATGTAAGTAATCCTCTCATCTCATTAAYRTATGTGTGTGATTGTTATTTAATCTGAGATTTATGTAAGTAATCCTCTCATTCATATCATTATAAATAAATGAATTTGAACGCTTTTAATTGTTGGAATATGTGTTGTATGAACTTTATGTTGATGTGTGGAATTGTGATGAAAGTTGAATTGTTCATATTTAGTAGTACTTTATGTTGAAGAATGCTATTGTGTTTTCATATTATGTACTATTTATTGAACATTATATTATATAATATTGAATGTGTTTCATGTCATGAGCATGTAGTTAAAAGTTTACATCACATTTGGTATGAGCCGTTCACGCATTTAGGAAGTGAATGGTTAGAAAATGAAATTTTGAAGGAAAAGGTTAAAGTTTTGGGAAATGTTAAAGTTTTAAGAAAGGAGTGTAATACTAGCCACAAAAGGTGTGAGTGGGAAATGGGGCGTGGAGGACCGGCGCACCCGACCCTACCCTCTTGGAGGGTAGGTATGAAGTTAAAAGAATGAAATTTAACCGCTTTGCGGTTCTACCGGTAGGAATGGAATCGGGTTCCAAATAAGATGGCCTACTGCATAGCTATGTGGCTAGGCTTTACACTTTAGTGAGCTCGCGAATGAAAGGAAATGGAAAGCTTTACAGTGAGTGAATTTTGAAGAAAAGTTGTAAAGGAATTTTGAAAAGAGAATGTTTTGGAAAGTTTTTCATTTAAAAAGGCGAAACCTTAAAGTTTCATGATATGTAGGGCATGTTCATGCATTCATGCAAGAGGTTACTTACTGGCTTTTTAGCTCATTCCTGTTGCTTATGTTTTCCTTGCAGATGATATGTAACTAGATGGGGCGAGAAGGTCGCTTGTGGGCGAGCTACGATACCCAAGAACTGGTTTTCGAATTTATTTATGAAATAAGATGAATATTTCTGAATGTTTTAAATTATTGAAGTTTCTTTATGATTTTTGTTTTTGAATTGTTTAGAAAGGCTTCCGCTGTCTTCATTTTGAACAAATGTTCAATTTTAAATTATGGTTGATTATTTGCGAATGGAATGACGTAACATTCCCGGGTTAGGAAAAAGGTTCCTAATCTGGGGGTGTTACACTGAGTGTAACGCCTAGGCATTAAGCTGCAGTGGGCCATTTGATCTTTGGAACCCGATTACATTTCTACCGGTAGAACCGCAAAGCGGTTAACATTCCTTTACTTTTCCTTTCATCTCTTCACCTCCCAGAGGTGAATCATTTCCTCCCTCCTAGAGGGTCAGTTCGAGTGCATCGATCCTCCAYGCCTTATTTCTCACTCACATCTTTCATGGCTAGGTTTACACTCTTTTCCAAAAACTTCAACATTTTCCCGACAACGCAACAATTTATAAAATACATTCCCTTTCAAAATTTCATTTCCTAAACCATTCATTTTTTAAATGTATGAATAGCTTATGCCAGGAATGATGTAGAACACTAACTACACGCCCATGACATGAAATGCATACAATCGTAATTAACATGCCATTCGACATAATAATAGTACAAGATATGAAACACGTAAAAACATTCCACACAATCAACACATCTCATAACATAATCTCATACCGCCACCACATAACACACAACAAAAGAGATAGGTGGGTATTGGGGTTCACTTGCATAGAATTTTATATATAACACATTAATGCACCTAAAGGAATTCAGATACATTCATTCATAGGCATTAATGAAATRTAAGAATTTACTTATCCGAAGTCTTTTGCATTTATGGTTTCTCATTTGAATTGCGAAGTAAAATTTCTCGACTGTTCTCAATGTTAAGGCACTCTAAATGACCAAATTTTGATTACAGAAGGAAAATCCATTTAGTATGACTGTCCAAACTTAGATATTCAGTGTTTATTCCAATAATGTCATTTGTCAATTATTAATCCATACTTAGTTCCCATATTACCAATTATTACATTTTTAAGGATACAATTCAAACTCCTTAGCTAGGGTATTAAACCTAATCTATATTCTCCCACAATTTAGTTCAGGATATAATTTCATAGATCATAAATTCTAATATCAAATAAATATGTTTTCAATTTTAAGTTCATAAAGTTCAAGTGTCTCGAGAGTGGTATTGGATTCTCGGGCGTGCGCTCGATCGGTGCGCACAACAGCCCTAGTCGCCTGGGCTTCTGGGCGTCTGGGTGCCAGGGCGTCGGGGAATTTGCCCGCCTAGGCACTAAGGGCACCAGGCGACTGGGCACTGGGCACTTCCAAAACTGGTGAGCAACCAGCCAAAAGAAACCAGTAACAGACTACAACATGCTTGATTCCGGCAAGGCTTCTGGCATTCTCGAAAGCCGCGACCAAAACGACATTCGCCATCTGTAGTGGAGACCGGCAACGGGACACGCAGATCTGGCAAACTTCTGGCAAGGCAAGAAGTCCCGCCCTGATCTAGTCGAGTAGCARCCGCGTGGGTGAAGGAAGTCTGATGGTGGTGTTGTGCAAATCGAGTCGAGCAGAGAAGAAGAAGAAGATGATAAAGGTAAATTTGGCTGAGCAACGATCGACAGGAGGCAAAACAGAATGGCTAGCCATGTGGCAGAGCATCCGAGCGGTAGCAAAATGCACACAGATCTGGTCAAGGAAGAAACAGATCTGAACGGGCTCCGCTGTGTCGAGCAGGCGAGCACTGTCCTTTCTCTGTCCTGGCGAAACTTTTGAGCAGAGAAGAAGAAGAAGAAGAAGAAGAACATGAAGGCAGATTTGGGAAGATCCAGTCGGTGAGTAGCTTCCCGAGGAGGTCAGGTACCAACCGTGGCAACTCCACCCCAGAAGACACTCGGTCAAGTTGCAGAGCAACGCTGAAGGCAATCGATGAGCAAGGCAGCAATGAGGAGACGCGGGAGAGAGATCGGACCTATAGGTCTAGGCCTAAATAGATAAGTGCTCCCTGTTCTGATCAAAGCCAACGAGTTGGAAGCACCCCGTCGAGTAGCGATCTCTAATAACAGTGTTCGTCCGATCGCGCAGAGGTCACACAACAACGAGCAGCAAGGAGGTGACTGAGACGGCAGCAACAAAAACAGGGAGCTTCAGTTTTGGGCAGCAAACCCTTATGCAGGTGACGCTCAGGTCCGATGTCCGAATCGTGTCGCGAGGAAAGATCAGATCCGTGCTATAGCTCTGGAATTTCGACGGGAAAACTGCGTTGAGCAGGAGGAAAAGGAGAGAAGAAGAAATGCAGCGGCTGTAAGAGAGAAGGAAAGGGGAGGACGGCAATGATCGGCTGGGAGGAGTGGCAGTGGCTGTAAGGACGACGGTGGCATAATGGAGAGGAAGAAGAAAACTTAGGGTTTCTTCTCCTTTTCTTTTTTTTTTTTTAAAAACTTGGGCCCTAACCTAAATCTTTCGGGCCTTCCCATCCGTAACTAACCCAATTCATTAAATTAAATTCAATAGGCCTTTCTTTCAATAAAAGTCTAGCTTCTGACTGACAAATGAACAGGCCTACAAGTTGAGCCTCTAACCAACCAAGGACCCTAATCTGACAAATACGATAGTTCCGTACTTATTGAAATAACAACCACATAGAATTTATCCAACCCTAGTTGGCTCACAAATTTGCATGATCAAACAAAAATCTATAAAAAGAAATCTCGAGTATTACAGGAAGTCTAGAGAGTACAGATGTAGTTGCTTGTACTGATGGTTATTTTTTATGAAGATTTTCATGATTAGTAATCCACTGAGTAGGGATTAACTTATGAAGATCTGCTTTTTAGATTTGTCTGGGTATCTCTACAATAGTAGAGACATCATCATTTGCATTTGCTAGAAACATTAAGGTGTTGGATGAGCCTCTTTTTTGTAGATCAAGTGCATGGTTCTGTAGTTTGTACACCATTTGATGATGTAAAGTGGCCATGATAGCTGTATCAACTTGCTTAGCATCAGAGATCTGGATATGAACTTTTAATGCCGTAGGCAGATTCTAATCATTTAAATAGACAGCAAAATTGGAAAAGAGTATTAAGATAACACTTGCACAGTTCAGAGTTGTCATCACAGAGCCTATGAGTGCATATTCATAGCTAGTGAACCTGGAATGAAGCAAAGCAACTTCGGCAGAGACATAAAGTCCCTTTCTTCCACCAAAAGTTAGTACTAGATGAACTAGTCCAGATTGAAGATGAGTGTGACCTTCAGTTTCTACTGAGCAATAATCTCAGGCATAATACTAAGGGTGATATACTGTTCATGAGCTGAGTAAGGTATATCACACTGGCTCATACAAGAGGACTACAAATATGCCTTCATAAAAGGAGTACTGGACTTAAGTAACTRACATATAGATTTAATACCATGAGGAAAACTACCACCCTGTCTATATATATTATAAGAACTAACCAAAGGAGGAATGGATTCCTCGACTCTATTGGACTTAAGAATAGTAGAAAATTATATTAACGAACCTATTATTAGAATTTAAAGACCTTCTAGGTAAAGATAAATTAGTACTATAAGATTTGAAATAAAGTATCGTTATCAAATGTTGAACCTGAAGTTGAAGTTGTGGAATCCATGATGGTTGCCTTGATGCTCTTTACTCCTAAATGATCTAGCAAAATACTATTCAATCTTCCCCTCCTCCAGAAAAATTTTTTGGAAACCAAAAGGTTCTCYATTCTGGCTCTGATATAACTCGCCAGGTTAAGCAGTGACAACTATAAAAGTTAGAAAGAAATCTAAGCTTTCTACCGTTGAAGTTAAATGAAACTAGAGATAAGACCTAATCATTAGAGCAATGTTAGTCTGAGCATATCGAATTGGACACTCACTTATCTTCCAACTCTCAACACTTTTTGGTAATTTAAATGATCATAATATATGAATTAATGCATATATATGGAATCCTTAGGACCTTAGTAATGTACAAGAATTAATTTAGCAAGAAACCTCTAAACGAAACTTAAGATATAAGTAAAACACTGACCACTGCTAGGTTTAATCATAACAAACCTATACTGACTGAATTTGCCATAACAATGAATAACCTGTAAAACGAAACTGAGATAACTTTATATAAGCAGAAACTTTGATATTTAAGTCAGGTAAAGCTTAATTTTACTTAAATCAGATCTTTAAAACCTAAAATATATCCAAAACAATAAACATTTCCAATCACACTAAATTCAACCTTATCCTCCTATTTTTAGAATGTTCGATTAAAATCTGGAAATTATCCAAGCCTTTTGGGGCAAAATACACTATCCTTAAAGATTTCTTAAAAACTTAGGATAATTTTTCAATTGATTTCACTGAATTATCATAGCACTTGAACTATAAATTTACAATCACTTCAAGGGCACGAAAATCAAGAGATTTAGCTAGTTAAAAATGCTATCACGATAAGGTGAGTTTCTTCATTTTTTAAAATTTCCAAAATAAGCGATCTTGTTATTCTAGAGATATTTTTCAAACATTCCTAAATGTTTTATTTTAAGTTTTCCCTCCCTTTAAATGTCTCAAAATAGCGTGCTTTTACCTATTTCCGAGAATTTTCTAGATCCATAGCGATCAAATCATACCTCATATGAAAAATTCTAACCAGGACCCAATTCAAAACGTATTCAAGCAGTGGGGTGTTCTGTTAACCGATCAAGCTGGCAGTGGATAATGTAAGGGACTTAATGTTTTTATCATATCTCAAGTTCTACTAATTCAATTTTGGCAAAAAAGTCTCAAAATGCTTCCAAGACAGTAAGCTATCCAACCACATATCATATCCAAAATTCCAACATATGATTAGACCATAATCATTCCAAGAAAGTAGACAAAAACACAATCCATGTATTCTGTCTAGTATTTGTGGAAAGTTCATAACTCATGATTTACTAATGATGTGACCTTGATTTTTTGATTATTTTAAACTTAAGAGGTAATACTATAACATAGCATGATCAATCCCAAATTTTCACAAGTTATTCTAGGCCAAAACAGAACTCAAATCTATTATCAACATATCCAACAATAAGATAATTGTCAAACCTTTTTCATCTTATTCTAATCACTATCATCCTATTTATATCAAGATAAAGCGTCAATATCATAGAAAATAGTAGGCATGCTTAATACCATAGAAAGCTAACTTATAAGTCACGCTAAACTACTCAGATAACTTAACAATTCACAACCATACTCAAACTTCCAAATAGTTAGTATATGATTCTCATATAAACATAGTTGTAAACTTAATCTATCTATCCTAACTAAAGTTGTAAAGTTCCTACACATGCTTAGCTAATCAAGAAATGAAAGTGCTAACCTTGAAAATGAAGAAGAGTCTAGGATGAAGTCTTGATGGTGCTCTACGCAAACTGTTTAAGAACTTGAACAAAATGGAAGGAGGAAGAAGGAGTTTCGGTTATGGTAATTTGAGTAGGAGAACAAAATTAGTGTTTGGAAGATGAAAGCTCTTACCTTTGTTGAAGAACCAAGGCTGCTGAAGGAGAAAGGAGCAAGGTGGTGCGTGGTTGTAATACTCATGATAAAATTTTCTATTTTTACAAATTTTACATAATTATATAATTAATATCCTAATTGACTATTCAATTTATTRCCATCATTTTTAGTGTTCTACTTATTTTACAGTGAAAGGACTTAGATGCCGTAATGACTAGTGTCCAATTAGAAAATTTTTCTTTTATTATTATTATGTATTTATTGCATTATCACTTGCATTTGTTTTATTCAATAATGAAATTATTTTACCGTAATTTAATTAAAATTTTATATTTACTTAGTTAAATTAATTTGGATTGGAGACAACTTCAATCTTAGAGCAAACTACATTAAATTTGGGTATAATTCATTAGAGTCCATTCTTTTTTTTTTTAATCCAAAATCCTAATGCCTTACAATGAATATGCCATATATTTTTGTCCCAAAGAGAGTCATAAGACCTCAAACCAATTTTGGGCTCATCATGGCTCGTGGAAAAAAAAAACAGGGAAAAACCCTTATTTTCACTCTAGAACAGCCATGCGTTTCTTTGTGTTGGGCACGTTCTGGGAGCTAAAAACAAAGAGAGAGAGAGAGAGAGAGAGAGAGAGAAGAAGAAGAAGAGAAACCAGGAAAAGGAAAAAAGGAACCTGGTCACTAAAATTTTTGCAATTAAAGGTGAGATTTATACTGTTACCTTCTTCTCATTTGTTTCCCATTTTTGAGAAACTATTGAATACAGACCCAGTCATGTAATCTTGTGTAGTCCATATATGAGTAAAAAGTTAGTTTTGCCAACTAGCTAAAATCTCAGATATTGTTTTGACAATTTTCTCGCTATTCTTATCTTCTGTTTCAATCTTGTTTGCTTGTGCGTTGACTGTACTTTTTCCTGCAGCAAAATATAACACCATCATTGTAATTGCCTCTAAAAGTTGAGGCTTTTCCTGGAAATTCATCAGGGATTCACCAATTTAATGCCATAGAAGAGTTCCAAGCATCTATAACATCTTCAGAGATATAACCTGTAACACCCCCAGTTTAGGAACAGTCCTAACCCGGGAATATTACATCGTTCCGTTCAAAAACGAAAATAAAAATTTATCTATTTATAAGCCACCATTCGTTTAAAAGTAAATACAGCGGAAGGCTTTTACACTATTCAAAAACAACATCATCAAAAATCTCATAATTTAAAAACAACTTCAAAAAGTAAATTTCATTATATACATAAGTAGAAACCAGTTTCTGGGTATTAAAGTTCGCCCACAAGCGACCTTCTCTCCCCATCTAGTCACATATCATCTCATTTAAGGTCGCCTGTAGACTTACTAACATTGTCCACTATTCGCTTTATTCACAAACGTACTATCTTTCACTGTCATGGTTCTTTTTCCTTTATGGCTCCCGTTTCGCTACATCTCACCCCTACCGTGCTTCATACTTCCTCTGGCATTTTCGTCTTTACGCGTTGTCATCATACTGTCCTTGTAACCCTTTTATTAGCGTATTGTGAAAAATTTTCAACTTTATTAGCTTTGACTCTCCTGAAGAAGGAAAACCGACTAGATAATCCCAATCAAGAGCCTCCAGATGCAGTCTCTTGTCCTCTAGGCACCTCCTCAAAGTGAAGGTTAACTTTATTTGGCAAGTGCATTTTTGCTAAAGCACATTTCATTAGAAGAAGTAAGTATTATATAGTATGATACGTACCTCTCTACTTACGGAATTAATGACACACAATTACACACACAAAATACAACTATACAACCTTTACCATTACGTTTCAACTTTAAAGACATATAAATATTATGAAACATGACCGTCTTACGGTAACACTTAAGTTCATAGTACATAATTAATAACTTACAATTAAATTTATATACAGTACGCCTGAAGTATAGTACTCGGTATATCAATCTTCAAATGTTAGCGTAAACCGTAGTGCGGCGAAGTGCGTAAATCTTGTCACTTGCCATCCTTTTTACCTTAAAACTCTTTTTCCGCCCATTTCAAAACCCTTTACATTTTCAAAAGCTTTTTTCCACATTGATGATCGCGTGTTTTCCCACCACTCACTTTACCGCACCCCTGGCCGCGTGGAGGCTGGAGTCATACTTTTCAATTTTCTTACTTCGAATTTCTATTTCAATTTTCTTACTTATTAAATTGCGCGGAACGCCAAGGATGGCCATATTCATTTACCTTAGCCAAGTTTATTCTCCGGTGACGTATCCGATAACACCCGATCCCGAAATGGTGAGATCCTCGAGTGCTTTGCTTGCTTCTCCTTACATTTCCAAAAGTTACATTCACTTTATCATTTTCTTTAACTTTTCTCTTTTCAATACACTTTCAAAATGTAATTTTTCTTTTCTTTTTAAACTTTAACAGTGTACATCTGTTATAAAGTGCGTAAGTACGTACTCCTAATGGAATGAACTCGAAAAATCGAGTAAGGACACAAGAAATGGTACAAGATAACGATCTCTAAC
>MEJB01000011.1:1435421-1599404 GCA_001752375.1 Rhazya stricta | reverse complement strand
GATTACATGTCCAATCTAGCTGGCACACATTTTACATAAAATCAACGGATTTAGTAAAGGAAAATTCGGGGTGTTACATAACCCGTGCCAAATGTAGTCCTCGTTCTTCTTTTGTTTGAACCACATTTCTCTATGTATTTTGACCAAGCGTGCTTCATCTGCTTCAGTTGAGCACTGACTAATGTTATGTGATGCGCAAGTTTATGAACCTTTTGATGATAAYGCAATTTACTGACATGCATTTTGTGAGCATGTTGGTTAATTTTACACTTAGGGCTAGTTGTTTTGTTTATTATCCATGAATATTAGTCTTGGCGTGTCTCACTTGGTGAAATTGGCAAACATGATGTCTTTTTTATTGAAAAGCTAGTCCCTTTTACATGGCATGACATATAAGGGACTGGCCTGTATACAACCTCCAGATTCAGATAGTCTTTGTTCTAATAGGTAATTAATGTTTTCTTGAAATCAAAGAAAGGTGCGTTGATTTCTTAAGTGTACATTTTTTAATCTGCATAATCACATTTAGTATGATTTGCTTTTAGTAGTGAGTTACCTTTCTGTTTACTTCCACCGRTGAAAATGGTCATTGGTGTCCCGCCCCGTGATCTCTATTGGGACCATATATTTATTTATTGTTTACATATCATTTCCACCATTTTCATGGGACTCTTGAAAAAAAAAAAGTGTAGAAAATCTATTTCTTTCCAAAATCATTTTTTAGTTCATTGGGACATCTTTTCTTTATTGGATTACTGAAGCCCAATGATGATTTTGGATTGAAATTTCTTGTTATGGTCATCTGAAATACCTTTGGGGTTGGCACTATGCAATTTCTAGTCTTATTGATGATGGTCTCTATCTTTTTTTTTTTCTTTTTTCTGGAATCAGAGTTTCTGATTTTAGTGGAAATTTTTCTTAGACTATGTCTAGAGGTTCTTGTTGTTCGTTTATTGATTGGGCAACTTATATGCATGTTGCATTTACTAGTTGATTAAATAAACGGTGATACGGAGTATTTTTTTGGGGGTTTGAATGTTGAGTTTCTCTTTTTTGCAAATAGGTTGGATATATATATATTACAGAGGAAACTATGTCGAAGTTCCTATAGATATATTTGCTTTAGTGTAGAAGTTAAAGTGGGTAAGCGATAGCACCTCCAGGTCTAGAGTTCCTTAACTTGGAGTGTTGCAATAGTGGTGGATGGTGGTGAGGTTGGTCGAGAGAGAGGTGAGAGATGAGGGGAGTGGAGAGTGTTTTGAGAGAGTTTATGAACTCCTACAAAATGAAATGGGAGAGAAGAGAGGGCCGGCCAAGGGAGGGTGTTTATAGAGTTTAATAGTTAATTTAACTTCAAGGGGAAGAATGGAAAAGTCTTATTCAATAAGCTTCATAAAGCTTCTTAGACAAATAAGAGTTAAAAGGCTTCTCAAATAAGCCATTAGGATTAAATGGAATAGTTAAGGAAACAAGAGGGGGGTGCTCGGCCAAAAGAGAAGAAAAGAAGGAAAACAAGAGAAAAAGAAAAGAAAAAGCTAAGAGTTAGTCAAAGATCATATCGGAAGGGGTTTAGGTACTGGTCAAAATATGAACAACTTATGCATTCATGTAAAATGTCCAAGCCTTGCATGCATTGGCTAATTCAAGTTGAGGATATTATAGTAATTACACTAGGGCTATAAATAAAATAATATAAAACTACGGCACGCTTCTCAAGAAACAATCAGGTTTTTCGAACGCGATAAAAATTCTTATAGTTCGGTTCTAAAAGTACAATGGATAATACGTGAGTAAGAAACTTAATAAAATAATTCTAAATTAATTATTAGAAATTTTTAATTTTCAAATGCACACTCAATACTACGGAACCCTAAATATATATCTGGAAATCGAAAAAGTCTAGGATTTTACATAAGAGACCTAGAAAGTCAACAAAAGAATTCTTACAAGAGTTCATCGTCTATAGCATTACCAACAATAGACATAAACAATTACACATAACAGAAAGCATGTTCAACCTCTATATAGAATGACCAATAGATATAGATAATCGCACATAATAGAAAGCCTATTCAACCTTTATGGAGAACAATGGATAATAGAAATAAATAATTACATACAACATACAGCAAAATGTGTAAGATAAGTTTAGCCGAACAAAATTCTCCCTCCATTCTCAAATGAAACAAGAAAAGATAGAGAAAACACTTAAAAAAATTCATAGAATAGTCAATGCAAGCCTAAGAAATTAGAACTCACTTATTAGGCCAACATAACCCATAAAAGCCCGATCAGAAGCCCACCATATTAAAACATGCAAATTATCAATCATTGAAGAAAGCAAGCATATCTTTAGAATATAAGATAAAAAGCATGGATCACATTAGACAACTGAATCGATTTGAAGAATACTAACGTCAAGTAGCATGATATAATCCTTGGGAGAAATAAAACAAATATAGAGAAGTACGAACATCATATATAACTTAGTGTACATTAACAACTACTTAACAATTAAACATAAGTTTGGCATTTTTTTTTTTTTTTTAGTTCATTCAATTAATCCACACTTCATTCCAACCTCAAGCAGCCCCCTCCCAGGACCTCAGCCTCTATGGTCTTTTTGAACGTATCAATATCCAATCCAAAGCTATTTTTCAGTCAAAAGGATATCTAAAAGTCATCCTAAATTTACCACTCAATCCAATATTCAAGGTAAATAAATTTACGATTAAATCAGTCGTGTCATCATCGATGAGGATGTCATTTCGTGTCCAAGTGGCTATGAAGACATCATATGGTCTGTTACTCTTTCCTTCAGCAAACCTCTGTAAAGATATATGTAAATATAYTAATGGCATCAAGTTTTTCAAAGATTAGAAAACATTGTAATGATTTAGGTGAGAACACCTTCTTTCGGACTACTAAGAATGATCATCGCTCGGTAACATGAGGATATAACTGACTCACCTTATTCTTGCTATTTTTGGCTGCAACCCTCCTATAATATTGTATAGATGATATTTAATTTAATAGACATTTTTTTGTTTCATACAAGGTGATTTCTTTAAGATATGACTAGCTAGTTTATATTACCTCAATATTTGTTCTCCACCAGTACTCACACATTAGCCTCCATTGATGAGGATCAACTCTAGGATTCAGGCATAGCGGGATTTCTTTTGCATCCACAAATAGATTGTAGTATTCACATTTCATCGGGCCTTGAAATCCCTCCAACATTTACCAATCATTTGCAAAGTCAATTTCTTACCAGCCTCTGGCAGTGTAGATTTTCTTGCATGATGAAAGAGACCCAAAACTAAATAATTGATGACATTAGAAGTCRTCCTATAAAACATTAATAATCTGAAATCACTTACCTTAACATCCCTCTACAACTCATCCTTGAGGGATTCTGACAACATCCTTTCAAGATAAGTATGTGAGTGGAAGCTCACCTCTAATGTGAGCTAATTCCCCACAAACTATGGCAAAACTATTATAATCGRGTCCAACTATTCCTCCTCTGACCGTTAGGCTCACCCGTAGCCTTGTTCTGGTTCCCTATTCTTTAGGGAACTTAGTCAATCCACACCTTCTATGGTTGTATTTCAACCTATTGATAAAAAACATAATGTCAAATCAAATATAGGTTGTAATATAAATTTAGTTCAATACAAGCTTGACGACAAAGTAAAGAGACAACATACAGCTTTTTAGGTTAATTACAACAGTAAATAATAGGATCGTCCAAGAATACCCCTATCAAAATGAAACTTGGCTGGTTCCACAAAAGAAATGAATTATTCCCTTAGCTTATCAAAAACTATTTGGGATTGCTGGAAAATAGTCTTCAAGATAGCCTTCAAGATTGCTGGAAAATTGCACAGTTTTAGCAGCTAAACACCTTAAATAAAATGCCGGAATAGCTGAGTTAATTCACAAGTTTAGTGTTTTTCCACTTCCATATTAACATCTTTAGAAGTTGAACAAAACTCTCCAACCTCAATACAGTAAAACAGCCAACTCAATGCCATTCACTTTTTCATTTTCCAACACATTACATATTTAATCATTTAGCATTTTGACTTGAAAAATACATATCTCTCAGCAGAATAAGAGGCTCGATCAGTCAAGATCTATACGTCATCCTCAGATGTAGAGTGGCTGTGTTGGGGTATCTCTTTACTATTGTTGACCAGCCATGTACACATGACTTTTCTTTGGTGGCATCTTTAAAATGAAAATTAAATTATGAGATGTAAGCAAAATTTTTATGTGGCTGATCTGAAATTTAAAGTATAATACATACCTCAAAGAAGGAGGCTACTATAATACTACACAAATGAGTGCAAAAGAAGTACCAAAATTGTACAAGGAAAAAATAAACACCTACAAAACAACCAAGGGAAAGTAAGCATCCTTATTTGTAGGTAAGATCATTTTTAGTGAAACTAAGTGCAAATTTAGAGGAAAAGTTAAGCAACAAAATATGCAATTCTGCCTAGATAACAATTTGAATAAACCATAACTCATAAAAAATCTTCATACTATTAAGTAGCCACTTGCATCCGTTTACCATTTAAGTCTACTTCCTCCCCTTAAATTTCGTCTCTAACCCACAAGCTATCTAATTCACGGATTATAAGGTTAGAGTAGACGTCAAAATTATCTCTTCTCTTCATTGGCATTACCACATGCCATTCACGTTCAACTGGACAACGGGAGTACCACACCTTTGAAAAATTGATTAGACAAAATTAAAGGCTCATCAGAATTTTGATTTTCTTTATCCATTTACCTATTTAAATTCACCATTGTAAATTTGAAATCATCCAATTTCTTACCCTACTATATGTCAACAAAATCACATTTGAATAAAGAAACTGTAGATCATTTTGATGATTTTTTTAAGTACTCTTTAGTATGATAAATCATCTGCTACATGATTCCTATCTCTCCTATTTGAGTAACTCGTATTGTCAGCCTTACAAATAACTCCACTATTTTGAGACCTTCTATTTCTTTCATGGCCGATGTATGGAATTGAAACCCATTTACATTACAAGCATTAAAGCACTATCCTTGGTTGAAAGGACCATTTGAAAGGATTCTGACCTCATCTAATCCAAAAAGATGTTCTCCATTTTCTTGAACCTAGGCAAACAAACTAACTACAATTATTCGAGTTTCCATTAGGCTGTTAAATAGACAACAAAACTAAATTCACATATTTTCTTACGTATTCTTTAAGCAAACTGTGAAATGTTGGAGAATGAATATGTTATCTTTCATGCAACCTAGCCCTTGTGTTGTCTAGCGATGGAGGACATATGAATTCTACAATGAAGTATAGTTAGGTGTCTTAGATATAAAGGCAAAATATTTAGATAGTACAAGCTTTGGGATTAATTAAATGGTTTTAAACTTACTCTCGATAGCTCGCCGAAAATTTGGAATTAGCTAGTACCTATTGATGAGATTGAATTAAAGTTTTAGGATCCAGGGTGATAGCATTTCCTTTTCCTATTGGCTTTCCCATTTCTGAATCTCCATCATTATACCTTGGAGGCCTATTCTCTTTACTCTTCATATCTTCAAGGTATCGGGAAAACAAATTTCCTGCACTCTTCCATTAAATACCCGCTCACAATCGAGCCCTCTAGACATGCATGATTACATCGTAATGCTTGAGAGTCTTAAGATTTCTACAAATAGCAACATTGCTTTCAAAAAGTAGAATATTTGAAATATACTTTATAATGTATAATTATGAAATGAAAGTAATATTAACACACTCTCAATTGGGTACATCCACCTATCRAAAACTGGCCTTGCATGAAAGGCTTCTTCAGCCAAGTGAACCGGTAGGTGCTCCATTATGTCAAAAAAACTAGGTACAAATGTCTTTTCAAGAAGATAAAATGTCACTACAAACCGGTCCTGTAATGCTTCAAAATAGTTTCTATGTTTACTTTTTGACAAAGTTGTCTAAAGCAAGTTGGAATTTCAATTAACATTTGAAGAATTCTCTGGTAGGGTTGTTTGAGCAGCTAATGGAACAAGTTGTTGAAGCAAAACATGAAAATCATGTGTTTTCATACCTCTAATTGTCTTCTTCTTAACATTTACTTGCCAGGTTTATATTAGAACAATAACCATTATGCACCCTCAAATCCTTTAAAATTGATAAAAGTCTATCCACTTTGGACTTACTCATTTGTGTAAAGAGTCGGTGGAAAAGAATAACCCGAACCTAAAACTTTCATAACATGATGCATAGACTTTTCCAAATCCATAACCTCTAAATCTTGACAAGTTTTCAGGTTATCCTTTGTTCCATTGCTATCACCCAAAATTGTATACAACAAATTATCAAGGAAATATATCTCAATATAGATCGTCTCAATGTTGTTCCTCGCTAAATTGCTCTTCCAATAAGGCAATTCCCCAATATACTCTTCTTCTTCCAAATGAAATCATTTATCCCCATTACTTCTCATAATCAAATCGACTTCTTTTTCTCACATCCTCTGGGTTATATTCTATCAAACATCCCTCAAGTTGTTGTAAGAATTTTGTTCCATTCAACCTTTGAGGAGTTTTTCGTAATTCTAAACCACCATAGAATAGCACCTTATCTTTCTGCAGTCTACGACTCATCTCCAAGAAACTCCGATTGTAGAAAAAGTAGAACTTTTTGCTATAAGGCAACTTGTATGATAAACAGTTCATACAGCAAATGAGACCAACAGGTCCATTATGCAAACTATACCTTGATATGTTACCAAGAGTGGGGAAGTCATTGATTGTCCATAACAATGCTAACAAAACATACCTCTTGAATGGGCATCGCACACCATCATACCCTTGTGCCACAACTCAACCAATTCTTCTATCAATGGTTGCATATAAAGTTTTGGCAAGATGAGGTATGGTTGTTTCATAATTAACCGTGGTGATAAGTTATATGGAACAAAAGGATAATAAGCCAAGTGCTATGTTGGATGTTCATACTTCTGATGGACTAAACCTATTTGATGATAATCCAAGCCTGACATTCTGACATTCACTCCCAAACTATGAACCTCCTCAAACATTTTCCATGCTGAAGAATCCACAGGGTGTCTAAAAACACAATCCTTCACTCGCCCATCCTTGTGTTATCTTATTAGGGATGCAGTTTTAAGCGACATGAATAGGTGCCTTAACCTTGGCTTCAAAGGCAAGTATCTAACCCACTTTCAAGCTATTTTTCCTCCTTCATTTTTGTACCTAGGAGCTTTACACAAGTCACAAACAGTTAGTCCTATGTATGTCCCTCTATACAACATATAATTATTCGGACAAGCATCCCAAACATAATATTCCATCCCTATAATATTAGTTTTCTTGCTTGCCTCATAATAATTTCTCGGAATTTTTATGCGTGTCTCACTAAATGCCAGTTAAAAGCTCAAGCAACATACCCCTATTTTGACCACCTATTGAGAACTTTAAATTGCAACAACCGAATCAAGAATGAAAGGGATGAAAACTTTGAACTTTCATCATATAATGGTATATTAGCATCTTCTAATATTTTCATAATATCCTTTGCATAGTCTAGTGCTTGTTTAATAAATTCAGTCTCATTAATTCTGGCAGCATCTTGACCATATCAACCATTTCATCAGTTGGGTCCATAGGATCCAATGTTCCAACAATTGCGTTGTCAACCAATCTAGAAGTTGTTTAAAGGAAAAGATAATCCTACAAATAATAAATCAGATGATACTATAATGAATCTTTTAATAATATTAAAATCCGAAACGGATATAAAGATAATAATCTAAGATGGAAGATTCAGACTACGATAATTTTGTCATAGATAATTTCATAAAGATTAGATTTAAATGAAAGTTAAGATACTTTTATTAATTTAAAAGCTGATCCCATTATTAAAGAAGAAATGAATTGRAAGCCAAATATAAAGGATATACCTAATACTAGTAATAGAACCCTACCAATAAGGAGTGGATAGGATAAGCCAGCCAAAGGATATGCAAGGATAAGTTCTCTAAAATCTATAGAAGCTCATACTCCTGTAGAAGCCATGAAAAATGAACCGATAAATTCCTTTAGAATTTCTTTAGACCTAGATTATGTTAGTAATATTGAAGAAGCAATAGACAAATGAGAAACAGCTACACGAATAGCAGTTTATGTTAATAAGATTGATTGCGATACTACTAAACACTTTATTGAAAGAAGTTTGGTTAATAGTGCATTAAGATTTTGGCAACATTTAAGTGAAGATGCCAAAAATATGATATTTAACACCGATAATAATATTGAAAATTTAATATCTAGAGTGACAAAAGCATTGAGATTGGAAGTTGCAAGAGAGGGAAATTTGATAAAAGATCCAGCCACGATAAATATATACAATATTGCACTTCTTAGATTACAATTATGTGATATGTGGGATATAGAAAGATATATTTGTATATTTCAAGATTATTACTATCATATTTATAATAGAGTTGCAAATGCCCAAAGTTATTTGCCTATGTTTTATGCTAAGATTCCAGACCCATGGGGAAAGAAGTTAATAGATACATAAAACCCTGAAACAACACATACTTTAGGAAAAAGAATAATGCATTTTAAAGATAAAATGAGYGAATGGTATGAAGATGCCATGTTAGCTAAATTAACCAAAGGATTAAGAAACAGAGTATATTTATGTTGTGATAATACTAAGATACCAGTTATGATAGGATGCAATAGCCCATATTACTATAATAAGAAAAAAAAAATACAAAAAGACAAAAACCTTTAGAAATAAGTATTTTAAGAAAAGAAAAGCGCGATATTATAAGAAAAAAGGATATAAAAAGCTAAAAAAACCTTATTATAAAAGGAAAAAAATGATAAAAAGAACCTAAGAATCTGTAAATGTTACTATTGACATGAGATAGTACATTATGCAGATGCCCTAACAAATTTGAGAGAAATAAAAAGAAAATAGAAATTGATGATGATATTGAAACCTTAACAGAACAAGGTGACTTTAGACAGATAAATAATGTTGAAGATATAAATTCATATGAAATCATTTTTATACAAACTGATACAAATTATACTTCGTCTTYTAAAGATGAATAATCAAGATCTAGTTGAAACTAGTTCCTTAGAACCTGTAATAGATAATACCCAAGAATATCAAAAGGAAAATTTTGCCTTATCTAATTATTCAAGATTCAATATAAATTTACTTGAAAAGTTTGGCATAAAATCCATAAAACATCATTTGTTTTTTTGGATTAAATATACAAGAAAAGGCTTTAGAAATGAATTTAAACTTCTAATTGAATAATGATACCTTCATTATCTAAAAATGATATTCGAGATAAATTAAATAAAATAAAACCAGAAATAAGAAATACTCTTGGATGGATACATACAGGAGCAATATAGATAATTATAAAGTCTACCATCAAAGAGTTTTATATACACCTATTGATTTAGCCATAATGGATAATAGAATCCAAAATAGAGAAGAAGCTTGTTTGGGAATTTTATGAGGAAATTTATCCTCGAATTTCCTATCACCTTCAGGATAAAAACTTTGGTAAAACTCTAAGTCTATTACAAGATTTTAAAAGAAAAGAATTCTTTCACCAATATAATAGACCTTATTTATATAATTTCTTATGCAATATCCAACACATATCATTCAGATTGTTTGATACAACCACCTAGTTTACCTAGGATATATGAAATAGAGGAAGTTCCTTTACAATTAGATTTAAAACCTAGACCTTTAATGATAACTAATAAAATACCCCCAAAATTATCATTTATTGATGCACTAAACCGCCTAAAAAATCTA
The DNA here is from genome assembly GCA_001752375.1 of Rhazya stricta. Taxonomy (NCBI): domain Eukaryota; kingdom Viridiplantae; phylum Streptophyta; class Magnoliopsida; order Gentianales; family Apocynaceae; genus Rhazya; species Rhazya stricta. Next base: position 1,589,524 of record MEJB01000011.1, on the reverse strand, counting down.
TTTCTCATAGATATAATATCCCTAATAGCAAAAGATGATTCTCTAAGAAATTATAAGATCAAAAGAGGATATTTTGGCGGTATAAAATTTTCTGCAGTAAATATTCTCATAGATACTGGAGCTAATGGAAATTACATTAGTCATAAATTATGTCATAATTTATAAAGATATAAACTCCAAGATACACATCAATATACTAATTTTAATGGAAAAATACATGAAATAGATGAAGCTATTGAAATAATATTAAAATTTGGATCTGAAACTATTCCTGTTAGATTATTAATAGAAAATGAAGGTTATAATGATACATTAGAAATAATGTTAGGAATAACATTATTAGATAATGTACAACCTTATCAGATAATTCCATACAAACTTAAATAACTTGTAACGATAAAATCATCTATATACCTAGATGACCAGCCCAAATAGTATATATATTCCTATTGGAATTACTTACAAAGATTATAAAGCAGAATACTTTGCAGCCTATATCCATAGTGGATGAGGAGCCTACTTATAGTTATATTAGGATCATTTTTACTCATATGTCCTCYATTTTATTTCTACAGTATTGGAACTAATATTTTACTGGAAAATAATTTTCTTTAGTTATTTCACAAAGTAACATTTGATACTACATTATACATTATTACTTTTAAAACACCTTGTAGGCATCTTATAGTAGTCAAACGAATTAAGAAAGCCTATGGAAAACAATTTCCTATAGCCTTTAAACTGTGCACAGTCCAACATGGTGATATGGGTTATAAAGAAAAACCAATTTTTCCCGAAGGAACCCCTTATTATAGTATCATTTTAAACAACTTGAGTTGTCAATGAACCAGATTAATGACAAATTACAATTATGCTATTCAGATAACCTTTTACAATTTTGGGATAAAAATCATATTGAAGCTAAATTAGAAATGAAAGATAACAATAAAATTATTAGGTTAACACCTATGAGATATAATCCTGAAGACCAACGGAACTTAGAAAACGGATTAAAGAACTACTAGATCTAAACTTACTTCGATCCAGTAAATCTCTCATAGTTCACCTGCCTTTACGGTAAAAAAGCATGCAGAGATAGTTAGAAATAAAGCTAAAATGGTTATTAACTATAAAAAGTTAAATGATAATACACTATTTGATGGATACTTTTTCCTCATAAAGAAAGCCTGATAAATTGGACAAGAGATAAGAAAATATTTTCMAAATTTGATTACAAAAGTGGATTTTGGCAAACTAAAATGCATCCAAATAGTATTCTATATACTGCCTTTTCAACTCTACAAGGACAATATAAATTGTTAGTTATGCTTTTTGGATTAAAGAATGCACCACAAATATTTCAAAGAAAAATGGATAATATTTTTAAAGACTATATACTATGATAGTTAGCTTTTGTAGTAAAATTGGTATCAGAGCCATAACTAGTGATAATAGAGAATACTCAGGTAAAAGCATTTATTCAAAATAATTTGCCTTCTAAACCCAAGTACAAAATATTTATTAGATGACAGACACTTTTGTCTGAATATTCCTTTGATATTGAGATTATTCGATCTAATAAAAATGTTTTAGCAAATTTCTTGATTAGAGATGGCCAAGTTCATGAAGAAGATACTTGAATTGAAAAAGGATTTGGAAAAACAATATGTTTTGTGACATTATTGATATCTCTAGTCTTCCTGGTATGGCAAAAGAAGTTGCAGATTTGCTTGTTTCATAATGTAAAATGATAAATGCCAAGATTGGGAATTGTGAGATAACTAACAAGATGATTCAAGATTATTATAGTAAGATTGAATTTGAGAAGGTAGCTCTTCTTTTGTGGACGAAAAGACTATTTATCAACGTCCCGAGCAAGACAGTTCTAAAACTACTTATGAGGATATTTCGCTAAGACCCTAAAAAGTCTAAAGATCAATAGCAAAAGAAATCCTACAGATACTTTGCTACCCCCAAAAGAATACAAAAGTTCGATACTGAAAGAGTTATATGCTCTTCATAATACAGATTCTCGATACATTGATTATTCAGGGATGTATCCCCGAATTATTTANGGATCCCCTAAGTCCTTACAGATACTTTGCTACCCCGAGAAGAATACAAAAGTTCGATAATGAAAGAGTTATATGCTCTTCATAATACAGATTCTCGATACATTGATTATTCAGGGATGTATCCCCGAATTATTTATTTACAAGGCTCTTTGCCTAAAGAGATTCGATATTGGTGTGATTTTGGAGCCATTAACTCAATATCTTAGCTCTCTTGATTTCCYTAAGATAGGAGCATTACCCCACTGGATTCTAGATAGAGTTCATGATTGTTATATTCATAGCTCCACTATCAGTCCAAATGATATTGTTATTTTAAAATTCTTATCTACAGGGCCCAATTATTATCAAGAAGAAAGATATCCTACCTACCATTTTACGCAGCTAGGCAAGGTAGAAACTTTCTCCATTCATGCTGGAGGAAGATGGAAAGAATTCATTAAATTCTCTGACAAAGATATTCACTATCAAAGAGAAATTGGCCTTGAAGTTTTTYTGCAAGGAATAAAGGCCAGCTACAAAAGAGGATTCAGAACATATGATGGAAATAAGGCATTTTTCAATCATGATAGCACTGGCCAAGACCACYCCATCGGCAGCACACAATTGTTTGGAAACCAAGATAAAGTTTATCGCTAGAGGCACTATTAAATCAAGTCCTCAGGTGCGAGCCAAATTATGTCAATTTAGACATCATATCAGAAATACATGTCCTATCTGCTCATCCAAAAGGAAAAAGAAGATACAGTTGTCTCTCATAATGCATATTCAAACAGCGACTGATACTGATATATCTCTACTAATCGACAACGATTACTCCAAAAAAGATCAGAAATAGAAGATAACTAACAAAAGGTCAACAATGACAACCAAGATTAAGACAGAAAAAAGATTTGCTTAGGAAAAAAAGAAAAAGAAGATAAAAAAAAGAAAACATCAGTAGAATTATTGACACAAAAGTCAATAAAGGCGGCTATTTTTCTTAAAAGATGGAAAACCTCAATGGCTTGCAACATTTCAACGAGATACCAAAGCACATCCTCTATGATCAAGACAAAATAACTTTTGATATTCCCAACTTGCAATACTATAGAAACATTGTAAAGTCCGATTTTAAAGTCCGAAAACTAGTATATATAGCTGAGATGTAGTTTAGAAGAGGGAATTGATTAGCAAGGGATCAAGAATTCAGCCTCTTTCTCTTGTATACCAACCTTTCTATAATATATTCCATGAAGTAATAGAAAACGTTTGTTGGCATAAATATCTTTTCGTACTTATGAAAATTTTCTCTATTTTTTACATAAGAAATTCTCCATCACTATCTACCTTTAAAACCTTACGCCTGGAGGTAGAAAATGAAACTAGGTTGTGCTAAGTATCTCTGAAGGAACGGCAAGGGAAGTTACCTAATGTTATCAGGTCAGGGCTAAAATGCCTGTTAAAAGTCTTGCCAAATACCTGGAGATATATTGGTCAAAGTGATAGCAAAAGTACGAAAGGATGTTAGACCCTTTTCACAAAAGCTAGCTATCATGGGAATGGACCGTGTGGCTTGCAACCCTCTACATATACATAGCACATATACATATACATATACATATATTATATAATATATATAATATATATTATATATATAAACATATATATATATATTATATCATATATAACCTATATAGGAATTTCAATTTAAGAACAAAAACCAAAATGATACTTTTTTCGGGCAACCACAAAAAGCACCGCTACTGAACAAAATCCTTCATATATAACCGCCGTATATGATTTTAGAAACTAAGCAATTTTCCTGCCTTGCAAACAAGTTTGAAAAACTTAAAAATTATTTATGACGGATCATGAACCGCCGCATTTATAGTAGACTTATGAAAGTATCAAGAAGAAACGCCGTAAATAATTCAACTATTTAGGTACATTACAAGCTAAATTTTTTGAAAAATTAAGAACATATATGGCAGCCCCAACCACCGCTTTAGTTAATTATTGACCACAATGTCGGTGAACCACCGTATATAATTAAAAAATTTATGGCGGGTGATAAAACTATCATAACTATTGACTATTTACGGTGGTTTATGGAGGACCGCTACAAAAGGTTTAACCATTAAGGATGGTTAGAGGAACCACTGTACATAATCCATAATATATGGTGGTTATGCTTGAACCGTCATATATAATTGGTTACTTATGGCAGCTCCTAGCTCGCTGCAAATAGGTATACTTGTAATAGCGTTCATTGTTAGACTGCCATTAATAGCTATTATTGGAAGGTTCACTAGTCAAGCAAGTGGTTATGTCGCAAATAGCCTTTTTTCTTATAGTGTGAAGCATCCATGTATAGGGCATACATCTTTCCCAGTTTTGAAAATATGAAAATTGGYTCGGTTGTTAACTTCTCCTTTAGCACTTAATTGCTTTGTTCACATCTAGCATCCCATGGAAAGGGAATATTCTTCTTGTTAGGTTGGTCAATGGTCCTGCTACTTTCAAGAAATCCTTAATAAACCATTTGTAGTATCCTACTAGCCCCAAAAAACTCCTAATTTCTATTCAACTTTTTGGTCTTCTCTAGTTGATCACTGCTTCTACCTTGGCTAGATTGACAATAATTCCTTCCTTGGAAATTATATGTCCCAAGAAGGCTATTTTTTCAATCCAGAATTAGCACTTGCTCAATTTTGCATATATCTGATGCTCCCTTATTCGTTGCAAAGTTTTCCTTAAGTGCTTCTTATTCTCCATCGGACCGTAAAAGTAGATCAAAATATCATCGATTAACACTACCACGAAATGATCTAAGTAGGGATGGAATACCCAATGCATCAGATCCATGAATGTTGCTGGGGCGTTAGTTAATCCAAAGGGCTTAACTAGAACTCATAATGAGCATATCAAGTATCAAAAGTAGTTTTAGGGATGTCTGCTTTGCGAATCACCTTATAGTTGATAGGTACTTGTTCTTGATTGTGACATTGTCCAATGCTCGATAATCAATAAACGTTTGCAAGGTTCCATTTTTCTTCTTTACGAACAATACTGGTGCTGCAAGGTGATGTGTTGGGCCTAATAAATCCATGATTAGCAGTTCCTAGAGCTATGCTTTCAACTCCTTTAATTCGACCTAAATTATATATGGGCTCGTGATATAGGTTTAGCTCCTGGTGCTAAGTCGATAGAGAACTCCACTTCTCGCCTAGGTGGTAGGGTTGCTAATTCCAACAAAAAGACATCCGGGTACTCATTGACGATCAAACATCTTAAATCTTCTGTGAATCTTTCGCGTTATTGATTAGATAGGCCAAGTATCTGGTACATCCTTTTTGCAAAAAGTTTCAAGCTTTCGCTCCAGATATAATTATGCTTTTTGTTCCCTCTTAATTTCCCAGGAACTCTATCACTGGGGTTCTAGGTTTTCCAAAACTTATTGTCTTATTCTGACAGTCTAACTATGAATGTTGTTGGGACAACCAGTCTATGGCTAGAATAACATCATATCTTCTAAAGGGCAATACTATTAAATCTCCTCGGAGTTCTATATCCCAATTCGATTGTACAATTGTAACATACCCTATATGAGTTCAAACTATCACCTAGTAGTCTACTAACAAACAGTTTATAGGGTAATCGTCTTATAGGTATTTGCAGTTGTTCAGTAAAAGAAGGTGCAATGAAGGAATGCATAGATCCTAGATCAATTAAAGTATAAGCTCCTAGAGAAAATATTGTAAGCATACCTTCTATGACCTCTGATTCCTTATCTATATCTGCTTTGTTAGGTGCAAATACTTTGGCCCTTACCTAGGATTTTCCTGGTTTAGTACCTATGGCCAATCTTGGTCCAGATAAGTTCGAGTCTCTTGATTCCATCTTTACCCTTTTTGGGCATTCTCAAGCCTTATGTTCCGTACTTTTGCATAGGAAACATAAGTTGCTCTTTCGTCTGCAATCTCGTTTCATGTGTCCAGGCTTTTGATTGTATGCGCAAAATGCATTACTCCTTACGTTATTTGTGGGTATTTTCCTTCCTAGGTCCTAGTTTCCACCTTATCTTGGCTATTTCTCCTTGATTGGCTGTTTTTGAGATGAGTTGCTCAATCCTGGGTATTACCACCATTTTCAATACAAGCGGTAGCTTCAACCACTGCTTTATAAGTGATAAGTGGAAATGGAGCAAGAGCTAGTTATAACTCAGGACGCAGGCCTTTCATAAACTGCCTAATCTTGGTTTTATAGCATTAATCAATTGTAGGTAGTATTTAGACAGTCAAAACTCGAAAGCGTACTGGGCCATAGTTCTTGCACCTTGCTCTAAGGTTTGAAACTGATCTTTCCTCTGCTCCTGAATTCATCGAGGTATTAATTCTTTCCTGAATTCCTCTGTAAAGTTCTTCTATTCCTCAGTTAGCCAAACATCATGTCTTTGCACCCACCGTTCGCATACTAGACCTCTAATTGAAATTGTCAAAAGCTACTTTAATTTTGTTAGTGTACTGGAAGTTTTGGTATATATCCTCTACATGTTCGAGCGATCTTTCTACCTTTTCTTCTTGTTCAGCTTCGCCAAAGTATTTAGGGGATCAAAATTTCAAGAACCTTTCTAAGTCCTCGTCTTCCTYATAGTTGCATGTCTGATGCAATCTTCCACCTCTCAAGGCTTGTTGAATTACAGTGTCAATTGATTCAAGGTATGGGCCATTGTTGGATTTCTCCCTAAGAGTTGGGTCCTGCTCATGGTTTTGTGAATTAACTTCTTGGTTTTGGGTGGGTCCTGAAGTTGTTTGTCCTGCACTACTTCTGGAATAATCAAATTCGTACAAACTCATGACATAGTATTCATATTGTGAATAATCAATACTTAGGTGACTTAAAAACAAAAAATCAACAAGATCAAATATGTAGAGACTCATAACACTAATATGAGCACAAAACACAGACAAAGAAAAACTAAGCTATCAATGGGGAAACAATACTATCTTAACTATACCCAACTAGGCCATGGGTCAATTAACTAGATCCACAAGTTCTTTCCATGTTCAAAACCTAAGCTCTAATATCAACTATGAGGACCCGCCCTCCCTTTAGGTTCCGCTAGGGATGTACGAGCATCGTTTGCCTCTCGGCTTTAGAGTACAAGCACACATAACAACTAATAAAAGAATGTACATACCAATACGAAAGACTAAATTTACATATAGTCGGGTTACAACCTAGATTAAAGCCAAATAAGTCCAATACTAGAACAATAGCAAGAGAAAAAGCTAGCTATCAAGCTTATTTAAATCATAGACAACTTTCTCGATGCTAGATAATTTAGAACTTTGCATACAAAATTGAGTATAAAATGCTTTGTAGTTTACACAACATGAGATGCACGTTGTAACCATCCAAGATATACTCCATGAGGCCAATTTTACCAATCTTATATCCTTGTATTGCCCGTGTGACTTTGAACCTTATATCCTTATTAAGCAAGCAAGAGTATCCATTAGCAGAGTAATACGGATCATTCGCCTCGTGTTAAACCTCCTAACTGAGTATATAAGCATCTGCCAAGTAAACAATGGGTACGTGGGCCACAACTATCTGCCTGATGCATTCCCAATTTGCCACAGTGCATTACCACTAGATAGACCATACGGTTATGTTGAGAAATGATGCCTGACAACTCAAGAGGTACTCATATCGTTAACTAGCCAAGCAAGATCAAGCTTAAGCAATTTTCATGAAATTTTYTGAAGTATCAGAAGTATCGTATTCACATTGAGTCACAAAGAACAAGTCTTGATAAACAAATCTCGAGTTACAAATTTATTTTTAAAGTGCTAGGATCAAAATATCAACACTGATCTCCCATAATCTCTCAATACAAGGGTTTGGAAAATAATTATATCTCAATTTTATATATCCGAATCTAGTGAAATCAATTTCAATATAGCCCTGAGATCCTAAGGAATCTATATATGTGTGCATTAACACACCTATAGTGATCAACTTACTTCCCCAAGAGTGTTGAAAATCGAAGGGCAGGTTAGTCCAGCTTTGTTTGATTAGATTGACATTATTCTAAAGATTAAGCTATATCTTCGGCTCTAGAACGATTCTGGTGACAAATTTTAGTGATTTGGAATCCTAAATCTATAGGATTCTATCCATATAAATATATTATTAATTGGTATAATATTGATGTCATAAAACAGGCGAGACAGCAGGGTTTTGGACTTCAGTCAATCTGGACAGAGTTCAATAAATGCATCATATCTCTCTTAATACGTCTCTTATTTAAGTAAGGTCAAGCTCACTATGTTCTTAAGATGACTAGATTTCGGTCCTTAATAATGTTTCTCATTTTCCTTGCTCGAATGGATTCGAATTTCATTAGTTCACTATATTCTTGAAATAGTTTTTGAGTCACGTGTATGAACTTATTAATTCATGCTCGTTGATTATTGATTTCCATTCTATTTCATCAATTAAACTTGGACACACTTTAATCTAGATAAWAGTAGGTCTTTATACAAGCATATAAATAAAACAACACCTACTTTTCCTTTAACAAGTTTCCTAAGTTCATTTATTTCATTAGTTCCCGGCTATGCTAGGGTTTATTCCTAAGTTCCATAGCTTGCATAACAATATACTTCCCTATCTTTCTACTATTTTTCCAGTATTCATGCTTCCTTCGTTCTCCTTTTGTTTTTTTTAAATTTTTAAGTAACTAACGGAAGGAAAAGAAAAAGAAGTGAAGAATGAAACTTGCTTGTGAGCAAATGCCATGTGAGCTGTTTGGACAACTGTAAAGTGGTAGATTAGGAGAATGACAAACAGGAAAGTTGATCTTGTAGCAAATGGAAAGAAGAGAAGCATTGGAATGAGCGATTTCCATGTGTTCTTGGGGGTATGAACCAAAGAAAGAAAGGATGAATGTTCAGTCAAAGAAAAGGAAGCCAATTTGGTTTTGAATGTTTGTTGGCAAAAGTCTCTTACCATTTGTAGCTATTGTGAGTTGTGTGGCTCCATTGTCTAGAGGGGGGAAAAGCTCGGTCAAGAAAGAGGGATTGAATCTTAGGTAGGATAAAAGAGATTAATTAGGATAGGGTAGTGAGGGAGAGCCGAGAATTGATAATCTTTATATTAAGATAATTATAGTCTATACATGCTCAGATTTAATTTCCTTCTACTTGTAAGTTTTCTTTTAAATAATAAGAAAGCTGTCATTCTCCTACAATATATTAAAATAGAAGATTAAACTATGCTTCTTATAACCGGAATCATAATAGTCATTTTTTGTTTGTTACTATGCTGCTGTGGATTACTCTTAGCTTCAATTTGTTTACTTGTTACCCTTTCATGTTTAAAGTGATCAGCTTGATTAGACTTGAAAAACTTGCCACAATACTTGGAATGTCACCAATGTCATGGTTGGAAAAGACGGGAGAGAACTTACTATTTGCAAATACCATGGTAGAGAATGCAAACCAAARGAGTGGTACCAACTTGATGAGGTGGAGGCCCTCTAAACTCTTCGTTTATTTTGTGTTCAAATGTCCAAATTAGAATGCCAATGAGAATGAAAAACAGAAAGCTTGTGAGCCAGAGACCCCAAGTTAAAGGTTTCACAAAAAGCCATGTATGTTTGCTTTTATTGTCTTTGTTAGGAACAACCATTGAAACCCCAGAATCAGAGTGGCTAAAGTTTCTCGTAATACTAGCAGGCTGTACCTCAAGACATGCCCTACGAGAGTCAATATTAGTAGTAAAATGGTAGCTGGTCCTAGGGTTTCACAATTTCAATTTTTAATCTCAGTTCTCTATTGCTTGTGATTAAATTACCCGATTCCTAGTAAAGTTCCTTGTTCCATTGCAACACAATTTTATTCTTTTTAAAATTTCATTCCTATGTCATATGTGATCATATGAAATTCCTTCTGTTAGTTCTATTTTTCTCTTTTTGTTTTTTTTTTCTATGTTTTCCCATGCAATACTGACCTTGTTAAATTCTTTATTTTAAATCCCACTTAGCTCATTTTCATTCCGCATCATTACCTTCGAGGCAATTGATTATTAAAATATGAATATTTGACAAAAGAATTTTAAGGAAATTTAAAAGATATTTTTGAATATTTCTATATAAAACCTTATGCAATGTTATTTCAAGGAGATTATTATACTTACCGAGTAAATATACTTGAAAATTGAGGACAACATCAACGGATGTAAGTCCTTGAAATTAGCAATCGAAGACCAGTTAGGATTTATTAATTTCTTTTTATGTTCATCATGTTATCATATCACTATTTGTTGCTATTTCGAAATGTTGATTATTTTTACCACTGCAAGAAATTAGGCATCTAGCAACATTCAGAAGTGCTACTACATATTGAATTTAGATGCAATTTTTTCACCTAGATGCATTTTGCCCGAGTGTTCTGAGAGAAGATGTAGCTAGAATTCAAGATGTATTTCTATATGTTACTATAAAGGATAACTCACAAAACATTTGCAAATGATGCTAAAAAGTGAACCAAAACTAAAATTTGGATGCACTTGAAAATGATGCTAGACTGAAATTTTTATGTGTTGTAACGTTGTGAGAATCAACTTTAGCAGCACTAGGATGTGCATCTATATATAACTTAAGACACACTCATATGTGACCTTTGAAGTCTTCTGCATACACTTTATACGAATTTATATATAACTATAGATGCGATACAGAATATATCATAAACTTTTAAAACACTTCCAAATGTCACAAAATGTATTTGTAAATGCACCTTGATATGTTTCTACTTAATACTCTTGATACACATTCTACATATACCTTATTTAGATGCACTTTATAATGCTTCCTTTGACCCTATCTAGATACACTTGAGAATGTATCTTCGAACTAGCAAATGTAATGTTCTCATGATTTAATCCTATTGCACGTGAATATTTCATAATTCCATAAAATATAACAAAAGTTTAATTTGTATATAAATGTTAAATATCCTTACAAACATAAAATATCCAGCTAACAAGTTTGAGACTTACATAGAAATATTATCCAAAACGTAGGACGTCAACTAATCCATACTTTAAATTTAATATGCCTATTCTAAAACATCTAGAAACTAGTACACCTCTCTAGTCATTATCTGGTACAATCGACGATAACAAAATGGAGCAAAAAATTAGTTAACTAACTCTATTAATTATATTCAAGATTGTATCACAAAACTTTAAAAGGTTGAATATTTATGAAAAATTACAAAAGTGCTTGGCCAAGCAATTGCAAGTCCAACAACTTCTCCCATTTTCTTCTCATTAAGCAAAGACCTAGCAAAGCTTTCATCCCTCTTGATTGCCTCACTAACATGTACTTCATACTAACCTTCTCCCAACTTTTCATGCTGAACAATTTTAGAAGGAGTCTTAGATTGAAGAAAACCTTTCACTAGAATCTCGGCTGAGTTAATAATGCTCTTAAGCATAAGAAATTGATATACCTGGCAGCTCAACACAAATTTAGCAGTGGGACAATATTAAAACACCATTGTATAAGATCATCAATTTTGCTTTCCACTTTGAGAAATTAAAGGTGCCATGATTTTTCATTAATATACTAAGAGTAAGACTAGTTAAATTGAGTCTTTGTCATGTGTTATAGCTTATGCTTCTTGCATTCCATTTTTTCTGTCGCGATTTAGTAAGCAAATGGTATAAAAAGGTCCCTGAAGGAAGATCGGCAGAGGTGGATGTGTGGCATGATATTGAAATCTTATCTAGAGATATAATTTCAATAACATTATCTAGGAGCAACTATGAAGAAGGAAGAAGAATATTTAAACTCATGAAAAAACTTGCTACTCTTACAATGGATGTCATCCAGGTCAGTTTACATTCCTAGATAGAGGTAAGCAGATTAATTCATAAAGATGTTGTCTTTCATAATCAGTATGTCTTTATCTTTTGTTTTTTTAGCATTACTAGGTAGTATTAGAATTAACAATCTAAATTTTCACTGGAAATCTAGCAAAATTTCAAGATAAGTAGATAAACAAACAAAAAGGATATACTGACAGTTCATGAATAGATTATGGATATCAATAATCCAAGTCCATATAAGGAACAGATATGAGCAAAAAAGCTAGAGCTTTAGAAGATTGAGCTTTATAGAAAACCATAACATGAAACACGAACCTAAAACAAAAGCTGCAAAGTAGAATATCATGAAGAAAATCAAAGAAGATCATAACCCAGCTGAATTTCTAGCTAAAATTATCTTGTCGTTTATTATAATTTAGATGAGTTAGTAATCACATCCTTCAAAAAGATGACTATGACAGAATTTGCAGATATAATCTTGACCAAAGAGCTTAAAAGATAAAGATATCAAGCAACTTAAAAGATAATTTATCATAATATGAGGGGGTGCATAAATCAAATAAATAATCTAAATAGAAGAAAGGAATTTTCTAGAGACAAATATACTTTATTGAAAAACTCAATAAACTGACGAGCTTCTTACTCAAAGTACAAAACACATCTATGTGATTTCCTATATTAAAGATTTAATGTAGTACCCAAGATTTATTTTTCATTTTTATGAACTTATATAATTATATAATTTATATTCTAATCACTAATTAGTTATATTCATAATTTTTAGTGATTTGATTATTTTCCAGCGGAAGGACTTGGAGGCCGTAACGTTCAATGTGTCAATTAAAAATAAATTATTATTTCTATAACCGGTTCTTTATTTATGCATTTTTCTGTGAGTACATGTATTTAAATGAAAGATTTTATTATTTTAATTTAATTATAAATATTTAGTTAATTAATTTAGGCTTGAGCCGTTAGAGTCCGTTCTCTACTTATCCGATCTAAAATCGGATTTAAAGTTCGATTTTGAGCCAAAAGAAAACTAATAGACTTTAATTTAGTAAGGCTTAGTTGGTTAAGGAATAAAAATGGCTCACAAAGGAATTTTGGTTAGGTGTAAGTTATTTTTGAATATACATATATATATATATATATGACCTAAAGAAGATGACTATTTATCTTTTTCCTTAAACGTAAAACCTAACCCCCTCACAGCCGTTGTCGCCTCCCTCTGCCCTCAMCGACACCGACTTTCCCTCCTCTCTCCCTCCTTCTCTCTCTCTCTGCCCCCCTTCTCTGCCGATGCCGGACGATACTCCATCTCCTCCGTTCTCGTCACTTGTAATACCCAGAATTTTTCTTTTATTAATTTTTGTTTGATCGTGTGAAATTGTGTGCCAACTAAGGTTGAAAACTTTCTATGTGATTATTATTTTGAATTGCACGTTTAATAAGTACGAAAATATTATGTTTGTCGAATTAGAGTCCTTGGTTGATTAAAGACTTGACTTGTGGACCTATTTATTTCTTAGTCAGAAGTTGGACTTTTATCGAAAGGAAGCCCATTGTATTTAATTTAAGGATTTGGGATAATTATGGATAGAAAGGCCCAAAGGGTTTGGGTTACAGCCCAAAATATATAATTTAAAAAAAAAAGGAGAGAAAATATATAAGAAAAAGGAAAAGAAAAACCTAAAACACTATTCTTCTCCCTTCTCAAACCCTACCCACCGCCATCCCGAAATTCCTCCCGCCACACACACCGTCTCTTCCTCCCTCTGCCGAAGCCGCCGATCATCGCCGTGTGCTATGCCGCCCAAATCTGTAATAGCAATCGGACCCAGCTGCTTGGAGGACTCTGCCCGTGACGCAGCTAGGCCAAACGACATAGCTTCGCCATTCGAATTCCAGAGCTGTCGCACAGATCTGGATCTTCCCTTGTGGCTTGGTTCAAACATCGGACCTGCACGTCACCCGCGTAAGGGTCTGCTGCCCACTGCCTGGCAAGAGCTCCACGGCATTGTTTGTGTATGTCGCTCAGCGGCTCGTGAATGTTCGGCTAGGAGGATCACGCACTCGGCCAGAGATCATCCAAATCTGGAGCAGTCTCCTGGATCTGCCGTTGATTTCCCTCTACCTACCGTGCTGCTGTTGCCCACTGCTGAGCTCGTTAGAGCTGCAAATCATTGTAGCTCCGCTGCTAGCATCACTCGCCGGTTGTCCGGCTATTGCACTGCCCAGATATGCCTTCATCTTCTTCTTCTTCTTCTCTACTCTACCAGAGTCGCTCTAGCCGCGCCAAGGTCTAATCTGTGCATTAGAATCGTGTTTGCTCATCGTTGTCCTGCTCATCGATTGCCTTCGGCATTACTCTGTGACTTGACCGAGTGTCTTCTAGGGTAGAGTTGCTACGATTGGTAGCTGACCTCCTTGGGAAACTACTCCTAGACTGGATCTTCCCAGATCTGCAACTTCGATCAACCACTCACCAAAAGCCTTGCTGGAATCAGGTTTGGTGTAGGCTGTTGCTAGGTTTTTGGCTGGCCACTAGTTAGTTCTTGGAGTGCCCAGCAACAGGTGCCAGCAAGTGCCCAGCACCAGCGCCCAGCGACTAGAAGCCCAGGCGACCAGGGCTGTTGCAGGCGTTGATTGAGCTCACGCCCGAGAATCTAATATCACTCCCGGGACACTTGGACTTTGTGAACTTAAAGGTGAAAATGTTATTATTTGATATTGGAATTTATGACTTGTATACAATTATGTCTTAAAGTGAATTGGTGGGAGAACATAGATTAGGTTTAATACCCGAGTTAAGGAGTTCGAATTGTACCCTTAAAAACGTGATAATTGGTAATGCGGGAACTACGTATGGATTTATAATTGGCAAATGATATTTTTGGATTAAACACTAATATCTAAGTTGGGACAAACGTACTAAATGGACTTTTCTTATGTAATCACAAATAGGTTGTTTCGAGTGCCTTAACTTTGTGAATAGTCGAAGGATTTCACTTCGCGATTTAAATAAGAACCTTGTAACGCAAAGGACTTCGGGTAAGTAATCTCACATTTCACTGACGCATATGGATTGATGTATCTAAATCCCTTTAGGTAGACCCCCATACCTGCGTATCTCTTTTGTTGTGTGTTATATGGTGGCGATATGGGATTATGTTATGAAATGTGTTGATTATGTRGAATGTTTTTACGTGTTTCATATCTTGTACTATTATTATGTCGAAGGGCATGTTCATTACAGTTGTATGCATTTCATGTCATCGGCATGTAGTTATAGTGTTCTACATCATTCCTGACATGAGCCATTCATATATTTAGAAAGTGAATGGTTTAGAAAATGAAATTTTGAAAGAGAATGTATTTTATAAATTGTAACATATTCAGGAAAATGTTAAAGTTTTTGGAAAGGAATGTAAACCTAGCCATGAAAGATGTGAGTAGGAAATGGTGCGTGGGGGACCGGCGCACCTGACCCGACCCTCTTGGAGGGTAGGGAAATGTAATGTTCACCTCTTTGGAGGTGAAAAGAGGAAAGGAAAAAGGAATGTAATGTTAACCGCTTGGGCGGTTCTACCGGTAGAAATGTAATCGAGTTCCAAAGAATAATAGCCCACTGCAGAGCTTAATGGCTAGGCTTTACACTCAGTGAGCTCACGAATGTAATGAAATGAAATGTTTTACAAGTTATACATTTTGAAAGGAAAAATTTTGTAAAAAGGTTACGAGATGGAAATGTTTAGAAAGTTTTCGGTTAAAAAGGTGAAATTTTATAATTCATGACAGGTAGGGCACATTTATGCATTTATGCATGAGATTTACTTACTGGGGTTTATTGCTCATTCCATTTCTCTCATTTTGCATTTTAGGTAATGTGTAGCCAGATAGTGCGAGGAGGTCACTTGTGGGCAAACCGCGATACCCTGAAGCATATTTTAAATAAATTTTATGGATTAAGATAGTTGTCGACTAGAAAGGTTTTTGCTTATCATTAAGTTATTTCTTATTTGGTTTGGCTACTTGTGTTTTAATTATTTTGGGTTTCCGAAACTTCAGTTTGAATAAATATTGGGTTTGGTTAAAGATTTGTTAGAACACAATATTTGTTGTTTGGATATTGTTGAGTTTAAATGGGTGGTTCTTCAAGGTGCAGAGGAAACTCTGTTGGATTTTTATAAACCTTTTGATGAGAATTATGATTTATTTTATTTATTACAGTAGTTGATTGTTCTATGAGTAGGGTAATATAATATTCTCAGCTTAGGACAGTTCCTAATCTGGGGTGTTATATCACTATCGTGCGATCAGGCACCATGCACCATCCGCTCAGACAAGTTGCGTACGAGCGCCGTCTATTTGCCACCAAGCCACTGTTTGTCACCTRTTCACAAATTCGGAGCGCATTTTTTTCAAAATAGACTCCATCACATCTTAGACTCGAAACTACACCTCAAATTCTAGATTCAAAATGAATCATTAGTTTCGTTGTTTATGATAAAATAATGTATATTGTGATTATGATTATTATTGTTGTTTTAAGAATGACTAGGAGTCATGAAATTAAATTACAATATTTATAGTTCCATTTTTATTGACATGGAAATTAAATTGGGAAATTATCGGTTAATATCACCCATAGGAAAAATGATGAACGTATTAATGTGAACACTTATGGTAAATGAATGTTCTTTGTGTAACAATATTAGGATACTTTTGGCACATTATTGATGTAGTAGACAACCAAGCATTCTTCTCAACCATAATCTCAAACTAGAATCCGAACCTCCCTTGATTTGAAATGTTCTACTTCTCTAGAAGGTTTATACTTGGTCTTCTTTACCCATTTAACAATAATGGGCTTTTTATCGGTTAGAAGAATAGTCAATTCCCGAGTTTTTATTTTTTTCAATAGCACGAATTTCATCATCCATAGCATGAATCCCAACGGTCGTCATTAGCATCATTCGCAGAAGTGACTAGATCACAATCTACAAATAATGCATAATTCATAATATCCTCATCAGATAAATCGTTATCGTCATTAATAGCATAAGCTTGCAAACAAGCTGGTAGGCAACATTCTTGTTGAGGCCTTCTTGAATGTTGTGAACTACTAAAAATGTTCAACTTGCTCTCCTCCTTGCCTATGAGAGTTATTATCCACCAAAGTTTGAAGTTTTAGTGGAATAAAAGGTAGTCGGATTATCAACTTATAGCCTTTAGTCTCATGACTATAACAAAAAAAAAATATTTTTTTCTGCTTTATCATCTAACTTATTTCTGAGAGCATCTAGAATATGACCATATGATGTGTCTTCCCTCCATTGTTTCTTGTTGGATGGTCGAAACATAAACTGCACAAGCAACAACTTGGGTAAAAATTTCTTTAGGCAAATATTTAGAATGTAAAACAGATATCACCATATCCATACTTGTCTTATTCTTTATTCTTCCTTTCATCCACTCCATTTTGTTGGGGAGTATAACTAGCTGCCAATTGATGTCTAATATCATACTTCTTTAAAAAATCATTGCAAACTAGATATTCAGTGCCCTACCAGTTCTCAAAGTTTTGATAAAATATCCACTTTGTTTCTCCACATAAACCTTGAAACTTCTAAATACATCACATGCCTCAGATTTATGTTGCAAAAAGGGGTCCCAAGTCTTTCTTTAAAATCATCAGTAAAAGTAATGAAATACTTTTTAACAGCAGAAGAGGGAGCCTTTACTGAACATAAATTAGAATGAATTAATTCTAATGGTGAGTTTGCTCTCCATGCTTTTCCCTTTACAAAAGAATCTTGTGCTTATTTCCAACAATGCAAGACTCACATCTTTTATTATCGAATTCAAGAGAAGGTAATCCCCAAACTAAATTTTTCTTTGCAAGTAAATTTGAACTACTAAAATTCAAGTGACAGCCAATGATCATCAAAAGTCACAAAACTAAAGCAAGGTAAGTCACCAGATGCTAAATATAGAGTGAATAAGCAATTATGGCTCATATTTACCTTTGCAACTAATTTTTTATCTGAGTCACTAATAATGTAAATCCACCATTGAAATTAATATTGTAACCCTTTGCAGATAGTTGTCCAACACTCAATAAATTGTGATGAAGACTTGGAACATAGTAAACATCAGAAATAAAATTCGAAGAACCATCCTCCAAAGTAATCGTAAATTTCCCTTTCCAATAACAGACACATGAGTGTGATCTCCAAGTCTAATAGTAGTCTCAACAGATGCATCCAACTCAATGAACATATTTTTTTCCCCACACATATGATTGCTACATCCCAAACAAAAAGTCWTAGGGGAATCATCACTTCAGTCCTAGCAAGTTATGCATGCAATTGTGACATGTGCTCTTTTTTTAAATCTACTATCTTTCACAATATGGCCATACTTTTTGCACTAAAAGCATTGTATTGTTGATTTATCCCATCTCTAGTAAGAATTATCAAAGTGATTTTGTTGGTAATTAAAATTCCCTCTACCACGGTCTCTATCTTTGCCTCGATATCCACCTCTGCCATGCCCTCTTTCTCTAAGGAGGTTTAGTCTAAGTCAAGAACTGGACAATTAAAAGGAGTCACCTGGCCCTCCGTGTTGCTAGCTTTGATACCATGTTTTCTAGAAATCAGATAAATAATCTAAATAGAACAAAGGAATTTCGTGGGGACAACCCATTTATTGAAGAACTTAGCTTCTTAGTCAAAGTACAAAACACATTTATATAATTTCTTGTATTAAAGACTTATACTGAACCTCCTTAGATAGGAGTCTAACCAATCTGGCTTCAAATATGATTAGGACTTCTTATCAAATCTAGTCTCCTAATGTAATGGAAGTACAGAAACACTTCTAGTGGTATGATATGCCGGTCTCCTATATAATTTGAACTTGATTTACAATTGTTACAAGGGGTTTATTCATTGATTCACCGTGACAACCAGCCCTCCCCTAGGTTCCACTGGGGCTGTACGGACATTGTCTATCTCTCTATAGTTGAACAGTCAAATAATCAAAGCATCTMTATCACACAAATATGTATAAAGTCTAAATTAATTACACAACCTTAATCTTAAAACTCCCAAAAATAAATACTGAAATACAACTCCAAATAATTTACAGTCTATAATATTAAAATCACAACTCCCAAATCAAAATAGCTTCACAAGATATATTCCTGCAATATGCTCCTAAGCTCAATGTCACCTGATAGCTCTAGTAGTTTGTACCTGTCACTAAAACATGTGAGAATAATAGTGAGCCAGGCTCAGCAAGTTCGGGGTGTGTGCAACGTGTAAGTTACAAAACATTCAAGTATGCATAATTTATTTAAATGGATAATTAAAATGAACAATCAAAATGCAAAAAAAAGTGGATAAAATGCATTAAAACAGTTAATGCTCAAAGTATAATATAAATCAGAGTAGAAAATAATCAAGTTACGTGAAATCTCGAGAAAATCCAAGAATATAACAAAGGGATTTCTCCATAGTCAAAACAGAATATTTCTAAAGTAGTATAATACTCAAAGTAGAACTTTACCCAATTACCACGTATCTAATTCTATGGGGTCAAATTACTAGTGTTACTACTACATATGCATATGCGACTTTCAACCACTCATGATCACAAACAAAAATACCCACTAGTAGGGTACATAGATCGGTCAACTCGAGCCAAACCACCTAACTAAGGGCACAAGCGCCTGGCAAAATCCATGGTGGATACGTGGGCGCAACCATCTACCCAATGTATTCTCGATTCCCCGCAACRTATCACCACCAGATAGACCATATTGGTATCTTGAGGATTGACGCTTAATGATTCAGGAGCTCCTCGTATTGGTGACCAACCAAGCACATGATGCTGCTCATTCAGCTAGTTTCTCGAGACAACCGAGAGAGTACTCGTCTTTCACAATGGATCCACAATCACAAGTTCACAATCAATTCCAGCCAAAATGTCAAATCAATAAAGTTGTTGGAATTCGAAATGACTTTTCAAATTGATACTTTGAATGAACAAATGCACATAAGAAAGTAAATATTTTGAAATCATAATGAAATCATCATTCGGAAATTGCAATAAAAAATAATTCCGTGCAAAGCATTCACAAAGCATTTTTAAGAGTTCACATTAAAAAGATTAAGTAACAAAATCGCACGTATTAGAGACTTAAAAATACGGAAGGATTCTCATGAAAATAACTGAGAAAATGTTAAAATGCATAACTAAAATATCAAAATTACACGTATTTTAGAGTTTTAAATAAAACGGAGGGATTCACCTAGGCTCGCGAACTTCCTAACTGTTCAGCTAAAAATCTAGATTAGGATACCCTAAAACATGTGGGAAATGTATCCTTAGTTTACTCATCAATCAAGATAAGGTTTCTCACCAAATCAAATAAAAGTAAACTTGTTTACATTGCTTTCTTCCCAACACAAGCAGTGTTTGGAAAAATGGTCATAAATCAGGTTTTGGTTCTAGTTTCCTTACAAGGCTTATGTGGAAAATTAAGACAAAGACTAACTATTTGTACTAGTTATGCTTAATTTTGAGTAATGAATAGGTTACAGTTTGGCTAGGAAAACAGGGTATGGCATCTACCGACTAAAACTATCCAACTTAGGTGTTTGATTAAAAACTAAGGTTATATAGCTAGTTGCCTAACAAATTTAATCTTATATGAATCTCCAAAAACAGAGATTTCTATGCCTATATGGAAGTCCAAATTTGAAGGCACGGTTAAGTACAAAAGGTCTAACAATGAGTAAGCAGTGCAATGAGGATAAAGATGAGCCATATCGATTTTATAAGGCATATCTCGAGATTTATTAAAGCAATTATAATGAAATAGATCCCATTTTGTCCCTCAAAAATCAGGGAACACATACATGTAACATTCAGCACCTAAGAGTGTGTTTTTTATTCCTAGAATTTACCAAAACTGTAGGTGTAGCGGGGGAACTCCTAAATTGACAGGGCAGGAGTATTTTGATCATAACTTAAGTTTTACTAATCCAAATTGAGTGAAATCTGTTACTAAGACAGTAAGATTTCCAATCAAGAATCATACTTATATTTTGAGCGTACGATTAAGCCGCAATTAACTCAAAACTATAGGTAATATTTAGGTTCGAGTACGCTGTCTAGAAATTTTGCAAAATCCATATCTTATGTTTTATGAATGCTATAGCCTTGGTCTATACCTTGATTTAATCCTAAGAACTAATATTGGCATTTAGTTTAATCAAAACCTCATTTCTATAATTCGTTCAATAGCAATTCTCTGACCAGAAAATAGGGCATAACAAGATGTCACCAAAGTTTCTTTCTTAACTTTTGATAAYAACCATCATCATGCCAATCACACCTCATAATGGAAATCAGTAGACATGTCCAAAGCCATTGAAAGCCATTCTAGTAGACATGCTGAAATGCCCAAGAACCAAATAATTTAAGACCACCAATAAACTTTCCAATCGGCTAGGCATAACTCTAATTCGATCATCTTCATGTTACTAACGCACTCAAGCTTTAAAATAACTACACATTATATTCCGTCAAAGAGTGAAGATGCTAACCTTGAAATATGAAGATAAATGAAGTCTTGAAGGTGTTCTTGTAAGCTGTCCACGATTGAACAAAGTTTGAAGAAAGAGGAGAACGATACGGTCAAGACAGCAAGAATRGAGAAGGAAAATGGAGTCTAAAAGATGTCAAAATGTTACCTTAATAGAGTTTAGGAGCTGTTGGAGGAGGGAGGAGGAAGGTGGTTGCTGGTGGTGTGAGGTGGTGAAGGGTGGCGTCAAATGAGAGAGGAGAGTGAGTGAAGAGAGTTRAGTTTAAAGTTTTGCAAAATGAGAGAATGAGAGTGTCGGCTACAGGAGTACATGTTACAACCAAAGATTAGATAAGAAATAATTAATTTGATGAACAAATCCTTAAGCAATCTTAGTTGAATACAAGTCTTCAAGCTTTCCAATGGCTTCCTCCAAGTTCCTCTTATTAAAACTACTCTAAAGCTATGAAAAAAGAGTGTTTCAAGCCACCAAAAGTTTCTAAAATTGGCCATAAGACGCACTATTTATAAAAGAACATAGAAACCCTAAAAATGGTCCAATTGGCGCTTGATTTGGCTCAAACCAGCACTGGTTTTAGGCTGAAAAGACCAAATCGATGCCTGATATGGACCAAATAGGCACCGGGTTGGTTTTGGAATAACATAGCATAATATGGTCTTCAAATTGGTGCCGGT
Organism: Rhazya stricta; assembly: GCA_001752375.1. Taxonomy (NCBI): domain Eukaryota; kingdom Viridiplantae; phylum Streptophyta; class Magnoliopsida; order Gentianales; family Apocynaceae; genus Rhazya; species Rhazya stricta. The sequence continues at coordinate 1,567,273 of MEJB01000011.1, read as the reverse complement.
TCAAGGCTATATAGGCACTTGATTGGTGCACTCCCATACTTTAGTCGATTTTTAGCTTTTAAAAATTACGTTTTGACCATAAACTTCTCTGAATTCGTTGTTTGACCCCTTTCTACAACCAATTTTTGCCCCTATCCTTGCAATTAATCATTTGAAACCAAAATTAGTGTAATACAAGTAAATCATAGAAAAAGCTCAACAAACGTCCCAACAAGCTTGACAAAAAATGACTTCATTAAATGATAAACACAATATAAAATGTGACTATATTAATATTCATTTCTCAAACTTAGCTTCAATAAACGGGTATTGTTGGGATGGAGGGTGTATTGTTCATTTACATCTATCTCAAACTTTTCATCCCCCCAGCTCGGACTGCACGTAATGTAATCAAACATATGGTTATTTGATTTTTTTTTTCTTTTCAATTGATTGCTCCAATTTTCAGGTATTGTTTGGATAATACCCGATTATACAATCATTTTTTCATACTTCAATACTTGGATATTATCGGGATAATATTCGGGTACTTAATTTTTTTACTTTTAGTTGTTTGCTTCAATAGATAGGTATTATTGGGGTAATACCTAGATAAATATAATGATTGAGAGTATTAGGTAGGAGAAATTGATGAAAAGAAAGAGCAAAAAAATTGATTTTTGATGAAGAAAAGTTGAAAGTAGATAGTTTCTCGTTGGAGCAAAATTTGTTCAAGAAAAACCAATACAATTGAATTTTTGGTTAAACAAAAATTATGTATTTCTTGAAAAAGGTTGAAGAAATATGATCTTAGGCAATACAGATTTATAGGCCAAAACTCAATATAATCATTGGCGCCAAAATACGTCTTTAACAACTTGTGGATTGGAGAGGAAATTGCGGTCCGATTCTAGCTCATTCATTCTTACAAATTGGAACCGCAGCTGGCCCGCTAGGTTGTGGATCGTTCATGTGCAATTTGTGGGCTCATGACGGGCCCCAAATGACGCACACAATTTTACCATGACCAGTGAGGAGAATATGGATCTTGGTCTCCAGAGCTAAATGTCATTGGGCTGTTTAGGGGTCAGGCTTCGACGGCACGTTCAAAGGTCGGGCTTTGACAGGCCACTCACTTGGCACGTTCAAGGTTCATTSTAAAGACTAAAAGAAGGAAAACGGAAAAACAGAAAATCCCAAATTGCAAATGAGCAGCAGCCACTTTCTGCAAAGACAAAATTATCCTCCTAATCTCTTCCTCTAAGATGGCAGTCCCCTTGGCAACTGCCGCTCTTCATGATTCCTTTCCAGAAGCTTCTTTCTGTATTGCTTAAACCCCTACATAAACCCTAGTGAAGGTGCGAAAAAGTTTCGTCTCCTGATTCTCAATTTCCACTCTCAAGCACAATCCTTCTCTCCTCTGATTTTCTTTCAACAACTCTGCTCAATATTCCCTGTCATATTAACCTTTACATTTTGTAAGAAATAATAATGCACCGGATCTCTAGGCGCTCGATCTCCGCAATCCTTCGAACCGTTCGCGCGCCTTATCGGAATGGCGCTGCTTCAGTTTCTTCTTGCAACTTTCTCGACAAATTGGTATGTTTCAAGATGCACGGTATTTGCTATAATAACGTTTTACTGATTTTCATTGCTCTTGTTGTGGAGAGTATCAATTTCGGAGATGTTATGGARTTTGAGTAATTACTTAAAGAAAGAGGAATTTAAAGTTGGAATATTTGGTTGGTTTTGAAGATAGTTTAAAAAGAGTTTTAATGCATTTCGCTTTTACCATCATTCGAAGATTCTTTTCAGCATGCATGAAATTTTGCTGTGGTGGAAATGGTATTGTTTGCTGGACTTGGATAATCATTTTTCTGAGATTACAAAATAACATAGTCTCTTTTTTTTTACCTTTTTACTTTTTGAATGATTTTGTTTTGATGAAATTCGAAAAGAAGAGAATTGGGCTCTAAACTCATTAACGACACTTTCTTTATTGATTTTGCATCCTTCCTTTAAATTAGATAGAAGAAAGGAAATGGTTAATATGACATTTTTATTTAGAAATTTATTTAGAAATTAAATAGAAGAAAGGAAATGGATATATAGAAGTAAAATTGGGGAAGAATTTTGCTATTGTTGTAGTCCTTTTTTCTCCTAAATATGATGCTCACTACTTTTTTTATTTGGATATATCTTTATTCCAGAATTGGTGCTTCTTTCTCKTTGTTATTTACAAGTTCTGGAGTGATGCTTTGCTTTTTTGCTCGACTCGTCTAATTTTATTCTTAAATGAATTGCTGAGCAGGCTGGAGATGGTGATGTTAAAGTGAGGGGGTATCCAATTTTAAGCACAGGCCAAAACAATCCCAATAAATCGATGCAGGCATTTAGTCTTGSAAATGAGTCAGTTTTTGGACTCCGCTATCAATCTTCTGCTGCAGAATCTCAGTCRTCAGACCCTCCAACAGAGAAATATGTGTATCAAGCAGAGGTAAGATTCATCTCTCGAGAATGCATGAGGCCTATGATGCAGTTTTGATTGAAGAGGCACTTTTTATTTGGGTGACAGGTGAGCCGTCTAATGGACCTCATAGTTAACAGTTTGTACAGCAACAAGGAAGTGTTTCTTAGAGAGCTTATCAGGCACGTATTGATTTGTCTTTTCGCCTTTTTAGTTTTTATTTTCTTGTGGGTTTTTTTGGACTGTTCAGTTACTGTGTTTGTTTTATGCTAAGGTCTAATTGTATACTTGGTGTCTCATTACATGTTACTGCTTTTTCATGTGTATGGTGAATATTACCTTTTTGTTCAGGTCATGTGGACGTAAAGGTTGTTTGGTCACAGTTGAAGCAAACATATTAAATAGATGAACTTAAATTGATTAAAAGGAGTTGAGGTAAAATTTTGGGAAGCAATTTATGGTGGAATAAGTGCTACTCTGACAAGATCTTGCAATTGCATTTCTAGCGAGTATTGAAAGCCTTCCTCATTGAGAAACTATTTACAGTGCTCTTGTCTGAATTCTAATAGCATTTGAGGTTGCCCAGATATTCTCAGATGACTGTAAAATTCTTTTCCCCTGAAACCTGCAAGTATCATCATCAAGTACTGCTTGTTTACTTATTTATTAACTTGGATCACTCTGTTTTCTTCTATTTTAAACACTGAAGAGTACCTTGGTCTTGTTGGTAATCTAGGCCTGTTTTTCCTTGATGCAAATTAATGTACAACTATTTTCTTACTGGACTGTGTGTCTATGCTGCAGCAATGCAAGTGATGCCCTGGACAAACTGCGCTTTCTTAGCGTGACAGAGCCAGACCTTTTGAAGGATGCTATTGATCTTGACATTCGTATTCAAACTGATAAAGATAATGGCATTATTACAATCACGTGAGTTGTATAAGCAAAATTGCTCTCCTTATCAGTTATACTAGTGGTAGTTTATACTAATCAGAGTCGTAACTTCACACTCTATGCAGGGACTCTGGGATTGGTATGACCCGTCAAGAACTTGTTGATTGCCTTGGTACAATTGCACAGAGTGGAACTGCAAAGTTTTTAAAAGCATTGAAGGTGAATTTCTCTTCTATTCCTGGTTCTTTGAGATGCTGTAGGCATACTTAGCTTAGACTATATCATTTTACAGGAAAGCAAGGATGCTGGTGCTGACAGCAATTTAATTGGCCAATTTGGTGTGGGATTTTATTCAGCTTTTCTAGTTGCTGAGCGAGTAAGTTTTTGTTATCAGCGGTTTTTCAACATTCACTTAGGTGCGCAAATTGTTTCCTGTATCTTTGCTTATGGTAGCTTATATTATTTTTCACATTTAACTGAAAGGTTGAAGTCTCAACAAAAAGCCCCAAATCTGATAAGCAATATGTATGGGAAGGAGAATCAAATTCTAGCTCCTATACAATTCGGGAGGAAACTGACCCTGCAAAGCTCATACCAAGAGGGACTCGTCTTACTTTACATCTAAAGGTGTGGTTACATATTCACTATTGAAGATCATTTCTGTCCTTTTAGACCAGGTCTGGATTATTCTAAAGTTGTAAATGCACTCCTGTGAACAGCGGGATGACAAGGGTTTTGCTCATCCAGAGAGGATTCAGAAGCTTGTCAAGAACTACTCGCAATTTGTTTCATTCCCAATTTACACCTGGCAAGAGAAAGGTTATACTAAAGAGGTACGACCAGGATTTTGGATCAGAAATCTAGTTTTCTGGGGACCAAGGGGAGGCTATTTGTGGTTTTAAACAAGCCTCCTAATTGGCCTTTCCTTTTCTAAAATAAAAAACATTTATATTTTCCTAAGTTGGCAGAAAATGGTGTCATGCTTCAGTGATCTACATACATAGCTATGTTTTCTTTGTGATTTGCTTTCCAATACTTGACATCTGACAGGTTGAGGTGGATGAGGACCCGTCTGAGGCCAAACAAGATGGTCAAGATGAAATCACTAAGGTACTGAAGATCTATTTTTAATTTGGTCCCTCTGTGTAGCATATTAGAGCTTCTAACATATATGGTTGCTTTTCAAATGCTTTTGTGGTGACAGAAGAAGAAGACTAAGACTGTTGTTGAGAAGTACTGGGATTGGGAACTGACTAATGAGACCCAACCAATATGGGTTAGCCTCTAAATTGCTGTACATTTGCTTATTGTATCATTTCTTGAGAGATATTAAGTCACTTCTGTTATATGTAGCTTCGAAACCCTAAGGAAGTTACAACAGAGGAATACAACGAATTCTATAAGAAGACTTTCAATGAGTATTTGGAGCCTCTTGCATCTTCACATTTCACAACTGAGGTAATAAAGATCTTTCCTATTCTCATTTCAGATTGAGATTTATGAGTTCATTTATTTCACTTAGTCAAAGAAAGTTGCGGCAGATACCTATTCTGGTTGCTTTACTTCACTAACTGCTCAATACGTAAATTATCCATGATTGAAAAATAGAAATGGAAGTTTACTACTTTATCTGACAGTTGTTGAATTGGCATGACATTTTATGTGGAGGTTGAAAATGTAATAGTAGGGACATAAAATAATGTAATGTGGCAAATATGTGCCCCTGTAAATATTCGTATGTCAATGCTGGAGATTTAAAAGTAATATATAGCAGGGAAAGTTAACATTGGATATACTGAAAATTTTCCTGTATGGAAGGTGTGAAACATTTGGGACATCCCAAGATGCAAGTTAGGTCAAAGACGGATAAAGGGAGAATAGCAAGAGTTTATCAGTTCACCTGATATGGACGGTGGTGTCACAACATATACATAATCGTACTTGTCTTTTAAGTCTTCGAACTGTGTTAGATAACATTTGGTATAATACAACATTTCCTTCATATGGCACATATTAGATGTCTTTGCATAAWCCCTTACGCTGACAGAGTTTAGAAAGTGAAAGCAGAAGGCTTGCATTTACTTAATGAAGCAATAATAGAAAAAGGAGAAAAATGGAAGTATTATATATGCTCGATGAGTTTTTGATTTGATGCTTGTATCATTGCTAATATGTTTGTCTTTCTTACTTTTGCACTAGGGAGAAGTCGAGTTTAGGTCCATACTTTATGTGCCGTCTGTTGCTCCAATGGGCAAGGATGACATTGTGAACCCCAAGACGAAGAATATAAGGCTCTATGTCAAAAGAGTGTTCATATCCGATGACTTTGATGGTGAATTGGTAAGAAAAGTTATACAGAACGCGCACATGATTGCCTGCCATATATGAGAGTCGTGTAATGGACTTCTGATTTTGTCCACTTCAAATTCTGACAGTTCCCACGATATCTAAGCTTCATTAAAGGAGTTGTGGACTCAAATGATCTTCCTTTGAATGTATCCCGTGAAATACTTCAAGAAAGTCGTATTGTAAGTTTGGATGATTATTATGATTTTCTAGCTTCTTTATTGCATAAATACATTCTTTTGCTCCTCTTTTCCTGACACTAGGCCATCTGCTTTTACTTAAGATACGTATCATGAAGAAGCGCTTGGTGCGAAAGGCGTTTGAAATGATCCAGGGCATTGCAATGAGTGAGAATAGAGACGTATGTAACTCTTAACTCGTCTCAGAGACTTTGTGTCTGTAATTTACAAAACATACCTTTCTTTCTTGGAATTTTGCCTTTAGCTTATTCATTTGTTTTCTATAGGATTATGACAAGTTCTGGGAAAACTTTGGCAAACACATTAAGCTTGGTTGCCTCGATGACCGGGAAAACCACAAGCGCCTTGCTCCACTTTTAAGATTCTTCTCATCTCAAAGTGAAGAAGAGCTAATAAGCTTGGATGAGTATGTTGAGAACATGAAGCCTGACCAGAAGAATATTTATTATATTGCTTCTGACAGTGTGAAGAGTGCAAAGAACACACCATTCCTCGAGAAACTTATTGAGAAAGATCTGGAAGTATGAGCTCTTCTTCTGAAACTTCATCTGTTTGTGCAGTGGTCTTACTTGCTTTATGACATAATCTTTTTTTTTTTTTTTTTTTTTTGGGTGGGCTGCAGGTACTATTCTTAGTTGATCCCATTGATGAGATTGCCATCCAAAATCTAAAATCATATAAAGAGAAAGATTTTGTTGACATCAGCAAAGAAGATTTGGATCTTGGTTAGTTACTGAGAGTTTTCATTGATATTAGTTTCTATGCTGAAGTTTGAGGTTTTGGGTATTTATAGTGATCATGTCAAACAAGTGGACCTTTGAATTCACCTGAATTCTTCGACTTCAACATTTATTCTTTTTGACATCTCTGTTTCTTTTGTATGTTTAGGCTAACTTGGTTTCTTGGAGAGGGAATTGACCCGAAATAACATTTCCATGGGCCTATTTTCCTTGTTCACTACCCTCTCTGTTGACACTGGATTGTGCTGTGTTGTTTTGATATTTATAGGTGAGAAGAATGAAGAAAAAGAAAAGGAGATGAAGCAGGAATTTGGGCAAATTTGCGATTGGATTAAGAAGAGGCTTGGGGATAAAGTTTCTGGTGTCGAAGTCTCAAATCGGCTTAGCACATCACCTTGTGTTCTTGTGTCAGGGAAATTTGGTTGGTCCGCCAATATGGAGAGGTACAATGGTTAGCTTGTATTTAGCTAATGCAGTTGAGTGCATCTTTCTTATTTGCCTGTTGCAATGTTCTTAAATTGATCTGATACTACTCGCAGATTGATGAAGGCACAGACTGTGGGTGATACCTCCAGCTTGGAGTTTATGAGAAGCAGGAGAATCTTTGAAATAAATCCTCAGCATCCGATCATCAAATCCTTGAATGTATGAGATTTGTTCAATGATGAGAGATTTTCTGCTAGAAATACGTACCTAACAATTAAACGTGCACCCAATGCTTGTATTCAGGTCTTATATGTGTGTTTGATTAGAAGAGTTCTAAATGTTTCAGGCTGCATGCAAGAGTAATCCAGATGATGATGAAGCCTTGAGAGCTGTTGATCTTTTGTTTGATACTGCATCAGTTTCCAGTGGTTTTGCAGTAAGTAATTATGCCATGTGTTTCTTGTTTTCTTGACAAGATTAAGGCTGTAAATTAAATAACTTCCAGTGGTTCCTTGAGGCATGGTTTGCCTAATTTAATCTAATTTAATGGTTGTGTCTAATTGCATGTTAGAGGATAGTTTAACACAAGCTTAAGCTTGGTCTATTTGGACTATTGTGCTATAGATTGGTTAGCCAGCTGTGTTTCTTGAGATTATAAGTTTTCGTATGCACATGATTCATCCATCATGGGCTCATTTTGAGCCTAAAGGATTTGCCTAAAAAACSTTTAAATTACGTAAAAGGTTCYGCAAAAGTGCATATAATTAAAAGGTCTATGTCTTTGATTGTCCTAAATTGCCATTTAAATCTTGTACGCTTGGATACTAAACCGCAAATTACACTTTTCCACTCACAAAACTGCTACTGAACTACAAATTGTAAGAGCCCTAGTAAGATGGTCTTGTTGGGAAAAATTTGAATATGAGGAGCAACCTTTTCTATGACTCCACTTTGTAATTCCTTTGGGCCATATTTTACTGAGGGATGCTGTCTTTGGATAATGATGCATCTCTTTTGATCAAAACTATTTTGTTACTTAAGCAGATGTTATGCCACCACCCAATTTACTAATATATTCTGAGATTAAAAGCACAGAGCAGTTATTTCTATTAACGAACTTTTCCCTGTCTGTGTATGATGCTTGGTTGATGTCAATTTATTATTGATAAAATTAAACATGAGTTCATTTGCATGTGAGTAATGGCCTATTTGCAGCCTGACAATCCTGCACAGCTGGGAGGAAGGATCTATGAGATGATGAACTTGGCACTATCAGCGAGGTGGGGAACATCTGTTGGCAGATTTGAGCAGCAAGGAATCTCGCAACTTAATTCCCAGGCACTTGAGGCTGAGGTTGTAGAGCCTGCTGAAGCTGGTGGTCAGAAGTGACCTTGATACACAGATGTTTGGAAATTTGAGTTAGATCTTAGAGCCTTAACAGTATTTCAGTCGTGGCTGAACTGTTTCGGTTTAAAGATATGAAATTGGTTAAATACATCTTGTTCCAAAGCAGTTTTCTTCAAGATAATAGTCTCGATTTACTCTTCTTGAAGTTGCATTACTTAGCTGAATTCTCTCGGTGCCGGCATTATCTTTTACTTTTCCTTTTTTCTTATGTCGATTGGGGGTATTTTCTTTTAACAACAGGAATTGCTCTGGCCGGTTTCGACGGGATATTTTGCCACGTCTGGTTTTATCCTAAACTATTTCGATGCTGGCAGGCAGAGGTACAACTACTTGTAATTAGTTCAAAGATTTGGAAGTTGTCTGTTGGGAATTGCAGGGTTAAGATTAATTGGAGATATAAAAGTGTATTTAGCTTTTTAACACTTTTCTTTTAAGATTAAGGTCATGTTTGATAATTTAATTTAGCTGTTAAGGTTTTATGAAATTAGGATTATTTAAGAATATAATTTTGTAACCTTTACATTAAGGGATTTTTAATTCTTTCTATGTGATATATTTTGAGATATATTCGGGTCAAGATGCTAAGGATTAAATTAGTAAATTCAGTGCATGAAGTGAATTTAAAAAGATTAAATTATTAAATTTAATATTTAAAATTAGATGTATAAAGTGAATTTAAGGTATGAAATGAGGCCTAAGGTTTTGTGTGAGAAAATAGAAATATGAAGTTGAAAGAGATGTATGAAGTATGAAAAGTAATTGAAATTATAAATATTGATTTTTTTAAAATTATTTTGTAGATCTAATTTTGAATATTGAATTGGGTAATTTAATTAGTAATGTTTTAATATATTAAATTAGAATTATCATAGGCTGGTTTTGAGAGGTGGGAACTCCTCTGGCTGGAACATGGCTATCATAGGCAAATCAGAATTATCATCCTTTTCAGGGGGTAAAGAAGATGAAGGTGTAGTAGTAATAGATTTAGGATTGCCATATGACACAGTAATCAAATTTGCCACTAGGTTCTCCAAGCAAATGTACCATATGGTCTCCTGCTTCATAGCTCTTCTGAAGAGATTCTGATATATGGATCTAGACTTTTTAGATCTAGATTTTGATTTTTCCTCATCAAATCCAAGATGGGATAAACATTCCTGCTCTTGCTATTTTTTCCGGTACCTGCAATTATAGAATAGATCCGTTTTGATATGATCATCTTGGTCCTTATATTCATAGACAGGTCTACTATCAGGTAGAAACTTGATGACAGCAATATCTAAGGGTGGAATTGGGTAGAGAAGATATGAGGTGTTGATGATGAGGATGATTAAGCATTTAAAGCAATTTTAGTATTTCCAATTTGGAGAGAGGTATATCTGACATATGTGGTTTGGATCGGTTTCTGAGAAGCTTGATGAAGTTTCTCATAACTAGTGATCCATTTCTCAGGTATGAGCTTTCTTTCCCATTTTGCATGAAAATAAATTAAAATGAACAAGAGAATAGCTACATTCTTGACTTAGCAAAATGAGTGAGGAGGGCCATGGATATGTCCTATTTACTCAAGGTCAGCCTTTAAAGATATGTGCGTTTGTTGTGAAGAATTGTAATTTAGCTTCTTATTTTCTTTAAAAAAAATTCCTTCTATTTATTTGGAAGTTCTACTGATATCTCCATCTAGCAGTCCTTGTTTGTTGCTCTCAAAATCAATTCTGAAATTGGTAAACACTTGCTTCAGAATTCATGGTTCTATTGTACTTATAGTTGAGTTTGCATTAGAATTCATGGTTGGTTTGTTGATGTATCATCTGACCTCCCAAGATGAAATTTTGTTTGCATTAAATTGTTGTATTAAAATTATTTGGTCAGGACATAGAAGATTTAGTTTTGGTGACTGCTGTTACTTTTGAAGATTGACGACCTTGTGCATGAAGGAGTAATGTGTTTCCGAACGATGCTGATTGTTTCTCGTCTTAACTTTCTCATTAAATGTCATAAATGCTGTTTTGGTACAACTGTAATGGTATACATGCCATTATTGATGTATCGCGTTCCCTTTTTYGTTAAGAAGATCCTATGAACATTTCATTTTTAGTCTACTGCTATACATTAAATCTATCTTCAAGTTTAGAATCCAAACCCTTTTGACCCGTAGTGTCATAGGTGGCATTATGATATAACTAAGATGACATCTCTGTCGTTATCGATATATATTGTTCCGTTTCTCCATTAAGATCATCGAAGTTCCAGTTTTGGTTTAACGCTGTAAAATCAGCCACTTTTCAAGTTTAGAACCCATCCCAAGTTGTTTTGACTTGTAATATCATAGGTGGCATTATGATATAACTAAAACAACATACATATTGTTATTGATGTACTATGTTCCCTTAATAAGATCCTCGGAACATGGAGAGAACTTTTACTAACTAATAATACCTACGAGGGTCTTAGGAAAATTAATTTTGGGTATGATTTATTAGATCCTACTCTTGAACCCCAACATCCTAGAGCTCTATATTGAATATGTTACTTTTAGCCAAATGAAACTTAAATGAATGCAAGATAATTTGTCTTGGCTTGGCCTAATTTCATTTAAAAAAAAAAAAAAAAGAATCCTATCGTTGCTCTACTTTCTCAAAGAGACATTCTTAATGCCTCCATCTCTTCCAGTCAATTCTCTCTCCCTCTCGATTATTTATCTCTTAAGACAACACCTGTATAAGGTAAATTTTCATCCTCTCATTCAATTTCTGCCTTTAAGACGTAATTCTTTTAATTGTTGGAACAAAGTAAGTTAGCCAAACCTTAAAGTTGGGTAAATTGTATGTTGTGCAATTTTATATATGGATGTTTGCATGTATATGTGGGTTCAATTCATAGTGATAAGGAAGTTAGGCATGAAATTGATGAATTGCATGAAATGAGGGGATTATCAGTTTAGGCAAATTATTACCTAATCTATAAACATTCATAACATACTGAGGAAGTTGAATTTTGATGATTCAAACATAAAAATGAGCCTCCATCGTTTATCTATCTTTTAAACTTGGTTTGATGTCATTTGGAGTTCTATAGGAGTTCACTTTGTGAGAGTGGAAGATTTCATCTGGGCACAACTTTCTTATAATAGAAAATTGCTTTAGTGATCCAAATGGCGTGCTTATGAGCTCATTTTTTAATATGATGAGAATATAAAAAATTTATACATTCTATGTGATTTTTAATTTTTTGACATTGTTTTCTATTCCAAATTGAATTTTGAACAAGCGTTGCCCGAACATAAATGAAAAGACGATTTACATTGGTGCATATAAAACACTTTGAGAGATTTATAGTTTGAATTTTGGTGTGATTTTAATTAAGAATTCATTCCCATGAGTCATCTAACTCACTGGTTTGGAATTACGTGATTTTATGCTTTGAGTTTTGAGTTACGCTTATTTTCATTGGAGTCGATGGACTAAACTTCAATTAGAGTGGCGATTCTCTAGAAGTTCTATTATAAATGTTTTCTATATATCTTTGTAATGAATTAGGATTTTTGACATTGATATCATGGGAAACCAAGACACTTGGCTTTCTATTCAAGTAAATTAGGTACCTTAAGGTTTCAAGTAAGTAATCTTCACCAAATTAAATAATGTGAAATTTTTATGAGTTTATGATTTTGTTTCAATTATGCGATTTAATATTTTGTTTACTTGTTGAAAGTATATAATGTTCAGTAACATAGTCAAGCGTTCATGAATATTACATCATATCTATGATAAGTTTGCATTTTCATGAATTTGAAAGGGGTAAATGTTCTCAATCATTAAGCGTGGAAAAGTGCAAGTTTTTCAAAAACATATATATCCCTAGTTTCAGAAAAGAAATGGGTATACATCTATGCCATGAAACGTTGAGTGGAAAATGGGGTACGGGGGACTGATGCACCCGACCTAACCACTTTGCGGGTTGAATATGAAAGTAAAGTTAATCAACTTTCAGGGTAAATGTGAAAGCAACTTTAACTACTTTGAGGTTCTACTAGTAGAATAATGGCTAGGTGATACACCAAGTGAGTTATGATAGTAACAAAATAATTTTGAAAAGTAAAATGTACCTACGAGGGGGATTAGATTTTAAAACTTTTCACCCTTTGAATTAAAATATCAAACACTTGGTGGGAGCAATAAATGTTATGTGTAATAATGATAAATAAATGTTATATCAATGAATAGACAAGCAATTAATAAGGGGAAACAAACACACAACAGACACAAGATTTATGGTGGTTCGATTTCTCTTGAAATTTACATCACTACCTAGGGTCACACCCTTGAGATTTTCAAATCTACTATCAAAAATCAAAATGAATTTAACCAAAAATAAAGGTTTCAACTGCAAATGAGTTTTACAACACAATAATCCTTTAACTCCTTAAGGTTCACCTTTCAACAACTTGCTTTAGACGACCAAAATGAATAAGTTCTAAGTCTGAACCAAGCTCAATCGCAATCCTTGAGACACTAAAAGGGCTGAATTCCAACCATGTATCATCTGAACCCTTATTGAAGGACTTCAGACTTACAATATTTGTTCTTATGACGACATAAGTAACAGGGTTGAGTCCAAAGTGTATAAACACTTTGGATTCACTTCTCTTGAAACTTCAAAGGTCTTAAACATTATTGTAAGTTAAAAATCCATATTTTCCATAAGAACAGATTCTAAAAACATTTGGAAGAACAAGATGTTGTGCAAGGATTCAAATGCTTTGACAATGTAAATCAAATCTAAGTCTGGGTACATAAAAGGTAAACCATTAGAATTTACATACTTAAGTAATAACCTATAGATGATCTAGATCCCCTTCAATAGTTGAATAAAATGTCTTCAATTGAAGTTCCATAGAAATCTTTGATATCCAATAAGCTTGTCAATTTTTCCTACAATGATCCACACACAACGTAAGTATAAATCATTATCCAAATCCATAGTAAACTATAGAATAGCATCATGGGGTTTATAATTTCCCTTCTTGATAATGACAAAATATTAAAGCATTGTACACTATGGTGTGATTGGAACATCTAAGTTGTGAGGTACTTAAAGCATAAACATAATAAAGACTCCTTTAATATGGTTTAGAGTATGAAATATAAGACAATTTTGCATAATAAACCATTTGAAATTTTGGAAAAAAATTTGACAAAGTTTCCTTTGTAATATGAGCATCCTCCAAGCAACTAAGGCCACACAATTCTAAACAAATCCCAACATACAAATCTTATATAAGATAAGACTCTCCCTTGCAACAATTTCATAGCATTCATCATAATTTAAGTCTACATGCAATGTCATAACGTAATAGATATCAAAGGATGTTTAAAAGCCATCAGGGCTATATAAAACTGCCACATTAAGTTTATATCATTGAAGTAACTAAGTAGTTGAATGAATAAGCATAATATAGAATCCACTCTTATCTTATCTATCAAAGTACTAAGTCAGTAAGCAGATTGTATCCATAAATAACTCATAAAATCAACTACTTACTACTTAACTAACACTACATTTTTCTCCCACTTTGGAATTTAGAAACAAGTAAGGGATCACAGATTTTCATTGCGATGAGAAACACACACTCTCATATGTGAAACTCGTCCAATCATTGATGTGTGATCTCATAAAAATATAAACTTGCGTACATAAATACTTAAAATATTTAATGAGAGGGATAGTACAAGTTCAATATTTCAAAGCTTAAAGATAAACCACCATCTATATACTATATATATATATTATACAGATATATAGTATATATTATATATATATATATATATATTCTTTGTTTGAAGATCCTCTTGAGGTGTGTTATCTTTCCTTTAGCTTCCTTTGATGCTTTTATTTCTTCAATTTGAGCCTCCTTTGCATAGCTTCTGAAGTTTGCTTAGCTGTTGGAGTTTCTTTTTGGCTCTAAGGCTGCTGCAACTAGCACTTTTTCCTTCTTGTGGAGATTTCTTGAACAGTTTGAGATGAATTGTTGTAGCACTTTTTCCTACTTATCAAGGTGTCTTCTCCTCTGATTCTTTTTTCTCATCTGCAATGCTTAGAGGGTTTTCTTCCTTGTCACCTGCACCTCCTTTTTTATCTCTTCTCCAAATGTTTGAGCTTCTTCTCTTCTTTCTAGTAGGTTGCACTGATGTTGCTTGCTTTGTTGCTGACTTTCTTTTGTGGATTCTTGGCCTTTTAGCAACGACAGTCTCAGTTTCTTTGTCTTCAACTTCTTTTCTTTGTTCTTCTACCTTTGAAGCTGCTTCACTTGGATCAACTCTTTATAGAGCAGCTTTTAAGTTTAAATCTTCATACTTGTTCTCTCTGGGTCACTTTGTGCCATTTCCTTTACTTCAACAACCTTTTCTGTAACTAAGGCAATAACTGCTTGAACAATATTCTTTTCCTCTTCCTCTTGAGCCCTTGTAGCCTTCTCAATGCTTGCATATTTTTCTTGACTCTGTGCGTCCATAGTTTCTTGAAATTTTGCATTTGCATCCTCTTGAATTGGTGCATTTGCTGTCATGCTTACTTCCTTTCCTTCTAGGTTTGCATCATCCTCACTTATCATGATAGGTGCTGAGATTTGCTTATAAAACCTAGAAAATATTCCAGCTTTCTTTTGATACCTTGCTTAGGAGAGTCATACCTACCATATCTAGGAAGTATTTTCTCCATCTGCTCTTGATTTGTAGAGATCATATTTATAATTCCATCATATTCATCATCCAAGGCTGCAACGAAGTTCTGGAATCTTTCATCCTGTTTTTCATTGAGAATCACCAAGCCATTTTCCAATTTTTCTTGAAGCCCATTGATTCTCCTTTCTTGATCATTCAGCTTTATACCTACTAGATAACTTCCAATTCATCAAACCTGTCATTGATAGATAACTTCTTGCTAGAACTAGCTTTGACTTTCATGTTTTCTTCTTCTTGCTGCCCTTCTTCTTTGTCTGAAAGTTCTTGATCTTCTTTCAATTCATCTTCTATTTCTTTACGTTTTGTTCTGGCTTTCTCAGTTGATTCTTCAGCTGCCAACATTTATAGAGATTCATTGCGTAGTTTCTTTTCCCACTGTTTCTTGCTTCGGATCTACCATTCCTTTATAAATTCTTTCTCTTGCACTTTCTGTTCTATTTTCTCTGCCACTTCAATGTCAAACTACCTATCTCCTACCTTCTTTGGCCTCATTCTTTTCAAAGCCTCATCATCTAATATATCAAGATTTTTCATGCCATCAACCAATGGAATGTCCTATGCCTTAAATAGTTTGGTAAAATATCCTCTATAGGGCAGGTTTGTATTCTTTGTGCCCTTAGCTACATATGATTTAACATCAAATGAACAAAGTTGATCAAGTATTTTCCATTATGCAAAATAAAACATGTGCATAAGGCTTATAGAGGTCTTATGTCCTTCATTTGGTAACAAATAGTCCCCACAATTCTATGAAAACTCTATCCCCACAATTCTATGAAAACTCTATGTTCTACAATGAAATGCTGTCTTTCCCTTTCATTAGCTTTGACAAAATTCTTTCCTTGAGCAAAAATCCTACTAAATTCATGCGGATTAGCCTCAGCTAGGGGGGATTCTTTGTYGATTTCATAGTATTTAATGCCTCGAGTAGGACCATTTAGAATCAAATTTACTCTATCGAACTCCAAGACCATTTCCCTATGTTTCACATGGCTAATCCAAGTAATAAACTCACTTTCATCATCAACAACCTTTGTAAGGTTAGCATAAAACTCATGCACAAAATCATAGTAATTTCTTCATCAACTATAAGCAAATTCTGCCACCCGAATTCATGGAACATGATTTGTAGATTAGGAAAGGAATCGGGTAACTCAATAGAAACTATTATCCTTGGAATGGCATTCTTGTTCTTGGATTTGAATTCTTGATATTTCGAACGAATCGCATCTATTAGAAACCATGGATTAGCTGCTATAGATCTTCTATCAGTAATTGATGATGGTAATAAATGCCTTAACTGATAAAGGCTAGCAGTTGGGAAGCTAACAGTTTTATAATATGTCAAGATGGAAGACTCTGTTAGCTATCGACTAATCTGGTAGGGGATCTGGTTCAGCATAATGAGGCATGTGTTTTGACTCTTTAGCCATCTATGAAGCTTATCAAATCCGTAGCTCCTCTTTTATTAAAGAGTGGATTTTTTATTTAACTAAAAAAAGAACCTTAGCGAAATGTGTATATGGATGAYAAAGCAAATTATGAAAGATAAATAGTAATATGCAGGATGCAAATACGGCTAAAATCTGAATGTATAAGCTAGGGAACGGCTGAATAAACTGAACATATACTGAGCTATATACATTGACAAGGTAAATGCTAAAGTGAACAAGCTGATAATGACTTTAAATTTCTAATACAAAGCAAGGCATAAATATCCAAAAACTAAAGAGTAAGTTGTAAATTATATAGGAAAATTGAGTAAACTGTCATACAACTGGCTAGAGAGATAAGAAAGTTGTATAAAACTGTCTAGAAAGCTAGAAGAATGCATCAGACTAATCTAAACAAGCTTCAAAATAATGGAAATAAGTTGCATAATGCTGGAAATTTTATGAATTGGTAGAGATTCGACTTGTTTGGTTTGATATGTATGATTTTGAGCCTCTTTCTTCTTGTTATCTTCCATTTATATGCCGAAGCAAATATTCGTTCCTTGTATCCAGAGTAAGCCAAGGCCACTTAACCACTTCCATACTATTCTCTTTTTCATCAGGCTCTATCCCCGATCAGAAATATAGTGAAATTCACCTTTCCTATCCTTTCCCCCAACCCCGCTACTAAGAAAGATGTTATTCCGACGGGAGCAAGAGTAAAAATATAGTCTATAATGCTATAGTAGCAGGTATTATAAGCAAAATCATACAAAAAGAAAAGGAAAGGGGATATGAAATAACCATAATAGATTTGGATGACGGTCAAATGGTTGATATTATCCCTCGGGGACCATAACTTCTTGTTTCAGAGGGTGAATCCGTGAAATTTGATCAACTATTAACGAGTAATCCTAACGTGGGCAGATTTGGTCAGGGGTGCGAAAATAGTACTTCAAGATCCATTACATGTCCAAGGCCTTTTGTTCTTCTTGGCATCTATTATTTTAGCACAAATCTTTTTGGTTCTTAAAAGAAACAGTTTGATAAGATTCAATTGGCCGAAATAAATTTCTAGGCAACCAAACTCTTTAAAAGAAAAATTATGAAAACCCCTTTTTCTTTTCTACGAGATGCTAGGAATTCCTTGTACCACATTGCTAGTAATAMTATGTAGCTTTTGATTTTCCCCTTTCTTTCTTTGTTTTCTATTGAAATTGGGGTGATGCAGCTATGCTACTATTGCCATATTTCAATGTGATAAAATGTATCAACAGTTTTCAATTCTGTTTAGTATCCAATTTCATTAGATACTAGATAGAGGTAATCAAGTAATAGATTGGATAAATGCAGGGAACAAAAAATTCTAGAAGGTATCATTCGTCTTCCCAGCTTTCGACACAAGAATAGGAATATTCGGCACCTCTTTCTTGTGCCGAAAGAGTAATTCTTGATCCTCTTTTTCAAGGATTCCTGGTCTTTTTTCTAGATTTATTAGAACCGTTTTGATTTATTATGAAACATTCTAAAGTATCTAAGTATAAGAAGTAGTGGACAAATAAAAGAACAAGAGGGGAATTCATTAAATAGAACTTATTGAATGAACTTCTAAATTTTTTTCATTTTGATGAGATACTAAAATCAAAGTGAGATACTAAAATAAAAAGAGTCAAAATGAAAATGAAATAAATAGAGTAAATTTTTATTAG
Organism: Rhazya stricta; assembly: GCA_001752375.1. Lineage (NCBI taxonomy): Eukaryota > Viridiplantae > Streptophyta > Magnoliopsida > Gentianales > Apocynaceae > Rhazya > Rhazya stricta. Next base: position 1,548,929 of record MEJB01000011.1, on the reverse strand, counting down.
TATAGTATATATAGTATTTACCTGATATCTAATCTACGAAAATATAGATTATATCAACCTAGAAATTGAGCGATTCCTTATTCATTTTTCTTCGAACTTTGAAATGAAAGTAYGGATAAATACTGTCAAGAAGGAGATTTTCTAAATCAATCGATGAAGTTTGTTTTTCAAAAACATCGCCATATAGTGGAGTTTTTTGAAATGGCAGAAAAGGTATTTCTCATTTAGATGAAAAAATTGTATGATTTTTAAGAATTCAACGGGCCCTTAGCCAATTATGAGGATGGTCAACCCTGCTATGGGGTTCACAACTTTGGGAATCTAAGTAGTTGTTTCATATTTCCTTATAAGATTAATTCAACATATAGTCATTTAAAATACACAAAAAACTTTAACTTCACAATTATTTAGGCCATGGGTTTTGTAACTTTGGAAATATAAGGGTGATGTGTACCAATAATAATGCAAAATGCAATATTCACATATAATTAACTTTTTATATGATTCCCATACACAATGACAGGGTCGATCAATTAAGTGAATGGTTTGAAGATTTTATACAATGGTTCAATCAATTTGGATAATGGTTTGATAAAGTTATACAACGATTTGATCAATTTAGACAATGGTTCGATCAATTTAGTGAATGGTTTGATGAATTTAGACAATGGTTCCATCAATTTAGTGAATGGTTCAAAAATTTTATACAATGGTTTGATTAATTTAGATAATGGTTTGATCAATTTAGTGAATGGTTCAAAGATTTTATATAATGGTTCGATCAATTTAGATAGTGGTTCAATTAATTTAGTCAATGGTTTAGTTAATTTAGTCAATGGTTCGATCAAATTAGTCTCAATAGTCCAATTAATTTAGTCAATAGTTCAGTTAAGGTTAAGTCAAAATTAGTCAATTGTTAAGACTTGAATATTTCACGGGCATTATAAACTTTGTAATCAAGTACACCATCTAAACCCATACCCGTCCTCTTATTTTTGAGTATGACATGTCTAAACCATTCCATAAACTCTAAACATCAGCTGTGAATCTTATTTTTCTTTGATCATGACCTAATTTTCTCTTCTGGACCAAAATTTCCCACCTTTTTGCGTAATATAATGGACCACATTCAAATTCTTCGATTCATTACCTATAATTATATTCTTTTCCTGTTATGCAAATTCTCTTCTATACTCGATTATGATGGTGAGAATATCACTGTCATAATACCCTTAGCTCCTAGATGCCCAATAGGCTTCCCTTTTGCTATTATTTGCAACATCTTGAGGTCTTATTGCACAATCTGTGAGAAGCTATTAGGGCACAATAAAATTTTTTTTGTCATGTCCTACTTCCCAAATGAACACCCTCTAGTAATAGCTCACCTTGAAGTACACGATGTATTTCTATGTACTTCCCTTTAGCCATAGAAGTACATGATGAGGCAGATGTGCACGACTGGGAAGACACTACTGACATTGAGAAGGAAAATGGAGAGAAGATGAAGACACAGATTCAAAGGCTGAAGAAGAGGATGAAGAAGTTGATGAGGGGACAGTTGCTAATCAAGAATTGTCTGATGATTTATTTTATTATCTATTTGGTGAATCATCAGACAATGCATATGAAAGCTAATCCTAACATGCATGACAGTACTGATGCTTCATTTGATATATTTGATTATGAGGATTAGGAGGTAGATTAGGAATGTAACATTTTGTAAGTCTTGAAAATGAATTATGTATTAAGTTGTTTCCAGTTTAAAATACGTATTAAATTGTTTCTAATTTCTGGTATTAATATACCTGAAAACTAAGCATATTATAGGCATCTATGTTTTTATTAATTTTGTTAATAATGAATGTACTACATAAAATTTTTAGGCATAAAGGTTGTAGGGTAATTATATTTGACATCTATAGTCAAATACGATAGTCGGTAATGCCACAATGACGTGTACATATAAAAACAATTTCATTGGTGGAACTGATTTGAACCCACCGCAGGCATTGGACATGTGTGGGCTAACAAATTTTAAACTAGAAGCCCATTTATTAATTTTGAAGTGAGCTAAACCAAGATAAACATATGTGGACTAACAAATTGTAAACTAGATGCCCATTTATTGATTTATGAACCATGTAACCAATAAATACATATAAGAAAATTAATTTTGATCAAAAAATCATTTTTGACTTTGTTAAAAGAATTCTTGCTCGATTAGTTGTTTGTTTGTGCTTAAGGTGCTCTCATCTTCTTTGGCATCAACGCTCTCCTCTCCACTTTGCTTCTTCTTGTTGCCTGTAGGCACTATTCATGGTGGATATAGGATAGAGACACAATTTGATGAATTGTTAAATCTATAGTCGATAGCCATAATTAATGATGGAAATAAATGTTGTTTTCCATAAATATTACTTATTCAATATCCCCAAAATATTTACTATAACACTAGGCAGCAGCTGACCATGACCTAATTTCTATAACCTTCATAATATAGTTTAGGCATTACATCTCTTCCATAATTTTCATTATCATTGATCAATGGATAAAAGTTGGATATTCAAAGAGAAACAGGTTAGCAGCAAATATTTAGAGGGAGTAACCAGCCTTATTTAGTTTTCTTGTCTTTTCTCGCCAGATAATAAGTTTTCTTGTCCTTGGGTTAAATGTGCGAATGGATCTTGAACAACTATTGAATATGTTGTTGAGCATCTTTTGAACCATGGTTTTTTGACTAGTTATACACGTTGGTATTGCCATGGTGATTCGTTTTCGATAGATCCTGTCGATACAGTTATAGGAGTCACCTGCCTTTTTGGTTAAACCTCCTAACTAGGGGTAACCCTGTCCAACAATTACCTTGGGTACCATATGATGTAATCATTTGCTCGATACGTTCTCGACTTGCCATAGGTATGATCCACCGATTTTGGTCAGTTGGCAATTTTCAAAGCGCTGTCGTCCATGAGGCTCAAAAGGTCCTCGCATTGGGGACTTATCATGTCCCCATCGACTCCTAGGTAAGATTGGGGTTGATCGATGCATTGCATGTCTCTCGACAGTTGATACTATCACAATAAATACTATATGTCTAAAGTAAAATGACAATTAATATTCTAGATTGCAGATCTATAGGGATCAAGGATGCTGAAAAGATAATGCAACTGCCATATCTATTACAAACTTAACCAAATTACTTCTGAAGCATCAATAGTAGTCTTAGTGAGCCGCACAAGTCACTAAGTAAAACAGGAGAAAAACTATGAGCGCTAGCTCAATGCGTTCTGCCTGTGTACATAGTGAGTTCAAAGAAGCACAATTTAATAACAGTTGAAAATAAGTGTTCATGGATATTTAAAACATGTTGTATCTGATAAAATAATTCGATCAGTAAATCAAAAGCATTTGATAAAACCCAATAGCTTGAAAGTATAAAGTGAAAGCTATAGTTTCAAAACCTGCAATTAGTGGTAACTTATCAAGAGTGAACTAGATTGCTATGATATAAAATTGTCATTTTCCAACAATAGCAACCCGAATGACAAACCTACTATAGAGATAGACTAATACGGGGTCAATAATACTAGCCTTATCACCTCTTAATCAAGCAAGATTACTCGTAATCTGGGTAATAAGGAGTCGGTCACCCCTGGGGTTAAACCTCCTAACTAAGGTACAAGCATTCACTATCTGTTCTAGGCACCAAATGACGCAGCCATCTACTTGAGGCGATCTCGGTTCGCCACCGGCCACTCGAAACTTTGGCTAAGTTTTGGCTAACTTTGATACTGACATCTGGGTGGCTCAAGAGGTCCTCATACTGGTGATCATCTAAGCAGAGTACTTTGCTCACCTGGCTAGTTATTTCGAGTTGGACAACAGAGTAGCCCATCCAATGAAGTCTCAATCAAGCAAGTTTCAAGCAAGTCGTGTTAAGCTTCGTGTATTTTCATTAGTCAAACAATAAATAGTGATCTCAAAATATTTTCCAGTACAACTAATCTCAAACAATCAATCAGTAGAATYACAAAACATTTTCACAATTCAAAAATTCATAAACGATACTCAGTCAATACTCTTTAGACACGTTTCTTTGCAAACATGAAATCTTTCACAAAGTGAGTAGTGGTACATTCCATAAGGACTTGCAAAGTAATCGGTTCTTAACTAAATCAATTTAGAGATTTCGATAAGAGAATCTAAAATACACTTTAAGAAAGCTCATAAAATTGTATGCATTTGTGGAAAAAAGACGGTGGAACTCACCTTCGAGCATGCTTTCCTAAGTATGCACTAAAGCTCGGGACCTAGATCAAGTAGTAAACATACTCTAATAAGTCACTAACAAGTTTCCTATTCAAAGAGTGCATAACCGCATGGATAAGCTCACACTAACCTGTCAATTTGGGATCCAATTCRAGATTTTCCTTGAGAGGTATCGGGAAGGAATTGGAATGGAATAATATCGATTCATACAAGTAAACCTAGCTAACATAATATTCTAATCAAATTCCTAATGAATCCATTATCGCATTTCCTCGGGCTTAATCGCTGATGCAAGTAAAAGTAATTTCAAATCTAACTTTTGGGTAATCCATCAAGAATAATCCAGTGGCCGAGAAGTTTCTGAAATGACTATAGAAACTCAACAAAATGGTTAAGGGTCTAATCTACCTAAAAACTGGCAGCATAGAGTTTTTATAGCATATCTTGAGTTGTAGACAATTTTGCTGATGAAATTTGTGGGAAAATGATCCTAAGACATAGGTACTTCTAACATATTCAGAATTCTCCAATCGTATTTAAGATCATCACCCAGTAAGGTCAAAACAATGAGGTTAATGCATGTTGACCATAAATGACCACTGTTAGATTCTAAGCTTATATCTCAGGTTATACTAAGGAAAATATAATGACATTGGTCTTATTTTGTTCCCAAGACAACAGAGATCACAATCATATAAAGTTCAATGCCTATGTATATATGGTTAAATATCATATTAGAATACAAAAATGAAGGGGAATGCTAATCTGACAGGGTCCATGTAATTTGATCATAACTTGAGTTGTAATACTCCAAAGTGATTGAAATAGGTAAAATTCTCCCAAGACAACTAGATTTCCAACCATATATAAACATATTCAATATTTCACTTCCTGTCCAAATCACAAGTTAACCAAAATAGTTAGGTGACTTTTTGGTCCGGGTGAATATGGCAGCTTATGCTATCATGTTCATATCTCTAGTTTTAGGAAACCATTATATATATATCAATGTAAATCTAACTGAATCTTGTTCGAGGGTAAAAATTCCACCAAAAATAGAGTAAAGACCATGAACATCTCCAAATTTCCAGCAAGCATTTATCTAGCTCCACCAGTTGTAAACATAATGATAACCTCAAATCAATAGACATGATCAATGTCCAATAATTCCACAATAGTAGGCATGAAAAACACCATCAAGACTAGAAAGCTTAAAGATAACACATGCTAACATATGTCATCAACACTTAAACTAAAGCTGTAAATTTCTAAACTTTAACATAAGAATTCCATTCTATAATAAGGAAAGGAATTCTAACCTAGAACGAGGAGGAAAAATTAAGTCTTGATGAAGTGAATCAAAAATTCTTGCAAGCTTTCCAAGAGGATGAATAAGAGTGGGAAAAGAGTTTGCCAAAATCGTCCACGGCGGCAAGAAAAAAGAAGGAAAAGAACACCAAACCAAGTGTGGTACCTTGCTTAGAAGGTTGAGGGCTGTCAAAGGTGCTGTGGTCGTGTGTGTGTGTAGAGAAGGGAGGAAGAACAAAGAAAGAAAGAAAATGGGAGAGGGGTGTCGGCTAGAAGGGAGAAAAGGAGGGGAAGAGGTTTAAATAAAGGTTGGAGCTTGTTGGGTAAGAGTTAAACAAGTGTGATGGCTAATATTTAATTAAGGCTTCTTTAGGAAGCCTCTTGGAGTCTTTTATTTGACTTTAAAAAAAAGAATTGAAAGTCTTGAAAATCAAGAATTACTAAGGCTTCTATAAGAAGCTTGATGGAGTCTTCAAAATAAAAAAAAGGAGTTGAGACTTGGAAATCAAGAATTAATTAAGGCTTCAATAGGAAGCTTTTTAAGTGGGTGTCAGTAATCTATGAATTCCAAGCTGCCGGTTGATAAATTCACATGTGACCATCGAGTCGATGCATCAATTAATATCATAAAATATTTAAATAGACCACATATATACAAATCCTACATATATCATCATAAACCTATTCTAAAAATGTTGGAATTTCAACTCTTACTTTTGCTGGTGATGGTGTAATAATAAACGTCCTTTAACATATGAGATTTCATTTAAATTCAACAATTTTTTATTTCTAGGAGGGTGATCGTGCAAATTCACAATTAATTTTTGCATCAGTATAGATCCAGGATGACTCGATCTATTATGGTAAATAAAAGAAATATTTGGATCACAAGTAAACTTTTAGTTTACTAGACGATGCACTTTAACATTAATTTGAAATAATACAATCTTGAGGAAAGATACGATAGTTTCTCAAAAATACATTTCTTCCTTACGACAATAGTGGTGATATATAAATATTTTGAACCACTTTTTCACATTGTTTCAATATGGTACACATTTTAATGGACATTTTTAAAACTTTATAAATTACTTTGGGACTTTAAAGAGAACAATGCATTATTTATAATAATGTTTTTCCCTTACTAGGCAAATATATGGTAGCTCTTCCAAATCCTTTAATCACTTTTAAACTATCATTTATAGTATTTACATTTGTCTCCCTCATCTTTACATGAAAGAAATACTCATTATATTTGAGTATGATGTGAATTATTGTACTATCGGGAGACAAATATCTCAACAATTAATTATAGTTTAAATACTTATATGCATAATTATTAAGATTGAAAAATAACTCAACCAACTAAAAAACTGTTCATACATTAAAAGAAAATATTCAAATATTGAAAGGAAAGTCTCTATTGAATTATAATTAAGAAAAATAATAAACATTTAATATGAAACTAATCTTTATTATCTTACACATATGTCAATTAAATGTTAAATATTGCATGTTGAATCAACTAAAAAAGTCAAAAAAAATACAAGCAAGTTACATTAACTAGACTATCAAAATCAAGAAAATTTGTCTCCACTTATCCTTCTTCCTTCATTAATTATTTTGTGGAAATCCACAAGATATATTAATTTACAACAGGTACATACCCTACTTTCAAGTCATTATGGAAATAATGATAAAGGAAAATAAGTATTTTTGCATGATCCTCCTAGGATTCATTATTCCCTTCTTTTATTGTCTATCACAAACCCTTTATGATAAGGTGAACTTTAGTATCAAGGGTTCCTGACAAATAATTTTAACCAAATTTATCAAGTCAAATGAATTCAAGTTTGGTGATATTTACTATTTGTGTAAAATAAGATAATAATTTTTAAATAACGTAAAATCACAACAGGGTGATCAATGTCGAGCGGACATGGATCATGTGCATTCCTACAAGTATAAGCATTATATATATATATCAAATTATTTCATATTCTTTTCAACATCGGTGTTAATTCGAGAGCGTAGTAGAAATATTTTTTTTAATATAATAATTAATTTGGACTATTGTAATACTTGAGAAGCAATAATTAATACTATGTAAAAATATGTTTAGATTATAATAATACTCTTCAAGACTAGATAATATTAATTTAAAGTAATAGTTTAATATTCTTTATAAATATTGAGATCATTATATCAAGCTCTCCTGAGAAGATAATGCTATAATTTAAACTACTAGTACTTCAAGAGCAATAATCCAATATTCCTCGAGAATATTTTTGTTATAATATTATTCTTCTTAAGAGCGTATAATATCAATATTCTTCTGGAGTATTAATAGAAAGACGTGCAATTTCAAAAGTCAGAACATAATATTCTTTTAGGATTTTTATAAATTTARAAATAACTTATGAATTAAACGGTAAAGTAAATATTACATATAGAAAAACAACGCTAACCATGGATCAGTATGCACACTATTAGCATAACAATTAAAAAAACTTCATGAAACCCAGATTCAAGAACTAAAATCTCCGTATTAAATATATTAGAATTTAGACCAAAGTTTGAACCTTTAATGATCCAAACATATATATGATCCTAAAAAGGAAATATTTATCCCTTTACTTTGAATCAAAAACTTCAAATCCGTAGATCATGCAATGCTGTCCACCTAATGCAAATTTACTATTTAGATTGAGCATATAGGTATAGTAAAAAAAAAAAAGCATTCAATTTTAAATATGATTTCTACACTAAACTAATAAAAGAATTACCTTAGTACAACAAATATCCTTAATCTTCTTCCTTAACGAACACAAAAGCACATGGATTTGAAAGCTTTGCCTTAATTGAAAGCTTTATGGGAAGTAGATATTTGTGCTTAATCAAAAGATCGTACTTAATCAAAAGCTTTACATGAAGTAGAGATTTTTATTGATAATGTCTTGTAATTAGAGAAGGAAAATAAGTAGTCTAGTTAGAGAAGGAAAAGGATGAGAGAACTAAAGAGCAAATTGCAGATAATTTGTCATTATCATTATTGTTGGCATTCAAAAAATAGTCGATGTAAATGGCTAAGGAAGGAGCAACATGGCTTCATGGAATAGTATGGCTAAGAATCGAGATAGCTAAAAACATAGGAGACAAGTAAAACCAAGGATTAGTCATCAAGCAAACAGGAATAGCCGAAACGATAGAGGTAATAGGCGAATCAGCTCTCGAATGAGTAAGATAGAACCACCTAGTCGAAGAAACCGAGAAAAGTGTTGCTTGCTAGCTGAAGAAAAGGGATATGAGTCTGGAAGGATGCGCAGAAGGAGGAAAATGGTTAATGGTCTTACCTTCCTTCACCTCAAGCCAATAAGAACATCTCAACCAAGTATAAATAAGAGAAAAGAAGAAGACAAGGACACTCCTATTGATCCAAAAATTAAGCATATTATCTACTTTTTCATCTTTAGATTATGTTTTTAGCAATGTTTAGCTAGTTTGATAGGAAATTTCCTGCTTATTTTTCAACCTTTTAGCTATGTATCTAGGTTCAGTTATGCTTTCTTTCTTCTCAAATTTCAATGATATTTGAATCCATTATGTCGTTATGTCTTAAGTTGATGAAAGATTCTGTTACAAATTTAAGCTGCAGCACAAGAAGCAAAGCTGCAAAACAAAGAAGACTTGAAAATGCAAAATGAAGCTGCAATGATGGGAATGAGGCTGCAATGCTGGACATGAGGTTGCAATGCTGCAGAGTGAAGCTGCAATACTGGAACTGAGGCTGCACAGCTGCAGAGAGAAGCTGCAATGCTAGAACTGAGGCTGCAAAGCTGCAAAGAGAGGCTGCAATACTGGAGTGAGGCTGCAAAGCTGCAGAAGACTGATCGGATGCTTGGCTTGAGGCTGCAAATGCTAAATGGAGCATTTGCAGCAGAATGAAGCTAAAGATGCTGAAGGGGTTTGATGAAAGGCTAATGAAAAAGGAATGCAAAGCTGCAGAAATGAATATGTAGAAAGGGGACTGCAGAACTCTTTGATTAGTTTAGCAGTATACGGTTGTAGATATTCAAGATCCAAGTAGTTATATTTAAGAATTAGTTAGAACAATTCTTGAATTAGTTGCATTTTTGTTAAGTAATCTTGTAAGCTTTATTGGCTATAAATAGCCCTTTACCAATCATTTTGTAAGTTAAGTTTTTTTACAATCATCAATGAAAAAGTTACTCTTCTCAAGTTCAAGTCATATTCTCTTCTGTTTTCTCTTATTCTAGTTTTCTGGTTTTACTTCTTGAAGAGAATTCAAGAAGAATTTGAGTCAAACAAATCTCATATTCTTTCATGGTATCAGAGCATACAGGTTCGAATTACTGAACCTGGGAAGAAAATATATTCTTGAAGAGATTTCTTGGAGTTTTCTTGAAGCATTCTGTATTTTGTGCTACTTTCTTGAGCTGTTTACTAAGAAATCTTGAAAATGGTTGAAGAAACAGAGATAGGATCTCAAAGTTATGGTGGAAGTGTTTCAAAATACAAGGATGATCCCTTGTATTTGCATAGCTCGGATCRTTCTTCATTGATCCTTGTTAATGATCTTCTCACAGAAAACAACTATCAAACTTGGARCAGAGCKATRATAATAGCTCTACAGGCTCGAGACAAGATTGTTTTCTTGAATGGAGAATACWTGAGGCCRGCTRCAACTGATGAAAATTATAGGCAATRGACTAAGGTAAATGCCACTTTAATTTCTTGGATACTCAATGCAATGACAAAAGAGTTGGCAAGGGGTTTTGCTTATGCGTCTGATGCAATGGTTCTGTGGGAAGAAATCAAGGCTCAGTTTGGGGGAAGTGTAGGAACAAGGTTGTATGAAATCAAAAGGGCAATATACACCTCAAAACAAGGAAAAGATTCTGTAGCAGTGCTCTACAACAAACTAAAAAGTTTATGGGAAGAATTAATGTGCCTAAAGGCAAGTATGAGATATGGAGATTATGAAGAAGAAAAAATAATGTTATTCTTGATGGGATTAAATGATGAATATGAATCTACAAGAGGGCAAATTCTACTCTATGATCCTTTGTCTACAATAGCAAAGGCTTACAGTATGATAGCAGATATAGAGAAACAGAAAAGATTAAAAACTACTGCAGTTTCACAAGATGTTTCTGCTATGCAAGTCATTTCAAGATTTAACACAAGAGTGGATCAATTCAGGCCTTAACAGCAGATAAACAAATCTCAGTACATGCCATATACAAGACCACAGAACGGAATTCAAAAGGAAGACAAATCTCATCTAAAATGTAATTTTTATGGAAGGAGTGGACATCTCAGAAGGGATTGCTTCAACATAAAAGGATTTCCAGATTGGTGCCCAGGGATAAGGGATCAAAAGTTAAAGGAAAAGACCAACACAGCACAAGAAATGAATACACATCTGGAACTGCAAAAACCTTCATTCGGATTACAAACCATGATTTCTTTGATACAGCAAGAGGTTGGAAAGGCTTTAAAGGGAAAGGAACCTGCTGATCCTTCAAGCAGTTTTCAAAATCAAGCCAACCTAGCAGATTTTGATCACCTTGCAGGTAGTTTTATTCCAGTAAATTCAAGTAATGGTTTGTCTTCTTCCTCTAAAAGATGGATCATTGACAATGGAGCTACCACTCACATGTGTAATGATCTTTCTTGTTCTACATCCTATACAAAACTTGATAAGCCTATTTCAGTAAAACTACCTGATAACACCATTAGAATGGTAGAATATGCAAGAAACTTGAAATTGCATAATAAACTACTCCTATCAGATTGTTTGTTTGTTCCTTCATTCAAGTTTAACCTGCTATCAGTACACAAAACCTGTGAAACTAATGCATTATGTTTCAATTTTACCTCTGACAAATGTGTTTTAAAGGATTATGAAACTAAGACAATTATTGGCATAGCAAAGGCAGAAAAGGGGCTTTATTACATAGAGAGCAAAGGTCATGCTGAACCTACAAGTTTCTTGAATGTTGAAAATTGCAGGAAGAATGAAGTAAGCTGTAATATGATACATAAAGAAGATATTAAGACATGGCACTCAAGATTAGGCCATATYCCCGTAGCTATTTTAGAAAGAATGTTTGTAATGCATGAAGAGGAAATAGAGCCTTGTCTTGTATGTCCTTTAGCTAAGCAGCAAAGAACAAATTTTAATAAAACAGTCATACATTCTGCAATACCTTTTGAACTTAATACACATTGATATATGGGGTCATTATAACATTGCCTCAAGACAAGAAAGTAAATATTTTTGTACAATAGTTGAGGATTGTAGTAGATGTACTTGGACTTTCTTGATGTCTCATAAGTCTCAAGTATTAAGCATAGTAGAAAACTATATTAAAATGATAAAGAGGCAATTTGACAGCAATGTCAAAAGGATTCAAACAGATAATGGCAGTGAATTTCTTAGCACTAATTTCCAATTTATGATAACTAGACAAGGCATACTACATTACAAATCATGCATTCATACACCACAACAGAATGGCATAGTAGAAAGAAAACATCAGCACYTTTTGCAGGTTGCTAGAGCTATCACGATACAATCTAATCTTCCTGAAATTTTCTGGGGAGATTCTATTTTAACAGCAACATATATTATAAATAGAACTCCTTCTTATGTGCTTGAATGGAAAACTTCTTTTCAAATGCTGTTTAACAAGGCACCTGATTTAAGTCATTTAAGAGTGTTTGGTTGTTTATGTTATGCAACAAGTACAGCACCACATAAACAGAAATTTGATCTTAGATCATTTGCTTGTGTTTTTATAGGATATCCTTCAGATCATAAAGGATATAAGCTCTGGAATTTACACACTAATGAAGTAATAATCTCTAGAGATGTAAAGTTTCTTGAAAACATTTTCCCATATCAATCTAACTTCAATCCCGATAAGTTAATATCAGTACAGAATTACAGAAACAATCTAGAATATGAAAATATTTCTGATAACATTTCTGGAGAAACAGAAAAGGGACAGCCTAACACTGATCCTAACAATCTAGACACATTTCCTGCAGAACAGATAGTAGAAACACAGGACAGGAATTCGGGCAAAAGAACCAGAACTAAGCCAACTTGGTTGCAGGATTATGTGATTAACAATTGCACTAATGATATTAATGAGCTAGTTTCTTCTGCAGATCATTAGCCTTTGTTGCTAACCTGAATTCTGAAAAGGACCCACATTCATATAGATAGGCTAAGACATCAATGCAGTGGCAAGAAGCTATGCAGCAAGAAACAGATGCTCTAGAAAGAAATGACACCTGGAAACTAGTGGATCTACCAGCAGGACACAAGCCAATTGGCTGCAAATGGGTATACAAGATCAAGAGAAAGCCAGATGGCAGTATAGACAAATACAAAGCAAGACTTGTGGCAAAAGGTTATAATCAGATAGAAGGACAGGATTTTTCTGATAGCTTTTCCCCAGTGGCAAAGTCTGTCACTGTAAGAATTGTGCTAGTAATGGCCTCCTCAAAACAATGGAAATTGCATCAACTGGACATCAATAATGCCTTCCTCCATGGCTTCTTGGATGAAGAAATATATATGAAGCTGTCGGATGGATATAAAAAAGCTGAAAAGAATAAGATTTGCAAACTTACCAAATCCTTATATGGTTTAAAGCAGGCCTCTAGGCACTGGAATATAGAATTTACTAGAAAATTAACTTCGTTTGGCTTCACACAATCATATCATGATTGCTGCTTGTTTATCTATAAGCATGCAGGAGTATTTCTTATTCTCATAGTCTATGTTGATGCCATTCTGATCACTGGAAATTCAGAAACGAAAGTATCTGAAGTTAAGCATTTCTTGCATCAGCAATTTACCATTAAGGATCTTGGGGTAGCTAAGTATTTTCTTGGTATAGAAATAGCTAGATCCTATAAGGGGATGTACCTTACACAACAGAAATATATCAGAGACATTATCTCTGATCTAAAGATGGAAAATGCTGCAGCAGCAGCTACTCCTTTACCACATGATTGGCATTCAAATGTTCTTGATTCTCCATTGGTTGAAGACCCCACTGTGTATAGAAGGTTGGTAGGTAGATTGTTATATTTAAATTTCACATGGCCTGATCTAACTTTTAGTGTGCATTTTTTAAGTTAGTTTATGCAGCAGCCTACACAAAATCACTGGAAGGCTGCTCAGCATGTAGTTAGGTACCTCAAAGGCACACTAGCACATGGTTTGTTCTATGCAGCAGAAAATCCTTTAGATATCCAAGCKTATTGTGATAGTGATTGGGCCAAATGCCCTCTCACAAGAAAATCTACCATTGGTTATTGTGTGTTTCTAGGTTCAGCCTTAGTTTCTTGGAAATCTAAGAAACAACCTACTGTGGCAAGATCATCTTCCAAGGCAGAGTATACAAGTGCTGCAGCTGTCACTTGTGAGCTCAAATGGATTAGTTATATTCTTTTAGATCTTGGTTACAGCTTTCCTTTGCCTATCCCCTTATTTTGTGATAATATGTCCACTATCTACATGATTGAAAGTCCTGTTTTTCATGAAAGGACTAAACATATTGAAATAGATTGTCATTTTATCCGGGATCATTACAAGAATGGTTTTATACTTCCTCGGTTTGTTCCTTCTAAGTGTCAATTAGCAGATTTGATGACTAAAGCTTTACCAGCTCCTGTTAGTTCTTCCTTACTGTCCAAGATGAGCTTTGGAGAAGCTCCATCTTGAGGGGGGGTGAAAGATTCTATTACAAATTTAAGCTGCAGCACAAGATGCAAAGCAGCAAAACAAAGAAGACTTAAAAATGCAGAATGAAGCTGCAATGATGGGAATGAGGCTGCAATGCTGGACATGAGGCTGCAATGCTGCAGAGTGAAGCTGCAATGCTGGAACTGAGGCTGCACAGTTGCAAAGAGAAGCTGCAATGCTGCAACTGAGGCTGCAAAGCTACAGAGAGAGGCTGCAGTACTGGAGTGAGGCTGCAAAGCTACAGAAGACTGATTGGATGCTTGGCTTGAGGCTGCAAATGCTAAATGGAGCATTTGTAGCAGAATGAAGCTAAAAATGCTGAAGAGGTTTGATGAAAGGCTAATGAAAAAGGAATGCAAAGCTGCAGAAATGAATATGTAGAAAGGGGACTGCAGAACTCTTTGATTAGTCTAGCAGTATACGGTTGTAGATATTCAAAATCCAAGTAGTTATATTCAAGAATTAGTTAGAACAATTCTTGAATTAGTTGCATTTTTGTTAAGTAATCTTGTAAGCTTTATTGGCTATAAATAGCCCTTTACCAATCATTTTGTAAGTTAAGTTTTTTTACAATCATCAATGAAARAGTTACTCTTCTCAAGTTCAAGTCATATTCTCTTCTGTTTTCTCTTATTCTGGTTTTCTGGTTTTACTTCTTGAAGAGAATTCAAGAAGAATTTGAGTCAAACAAATCTCAGATTCTTTCAGTTGTTTTGATTCTTTATTATGCTTTCTTACCGCTTTCATTGAACTACTTTATTTGTCCAGCTTTCCTTACAATTTTTCTATCATGTTGTTAGATCTTAGCTACTTTGTAAGATAGTTTCTTATGCGCTTTGGATTGCTTTTTGAGTTAAGTTCTTGCTTTTCGTTACCTATCTATTTTTATAGTTTTTAAAGCTTTATTGTGTACTGCATTAATAGTGTAAATGATTAGTTTGCTCAACTTATCAACCTTCTCTTTTATTAGTTGCGGCTACTCTTGTTTAGCAAAATTTACTGTTTTACTTAGTATTTAGATTGCTAGAATTATTTATACCAGTTAATTTTATTGCCTTTCTTGTTGTTTTCAAACTTTTATCTTAACAGATCTAGTTTAGCTGCAATCTACTTTATTTTTGACTAGTAGTATTAAAATATGTCATTTCCGCATGCATAACTCTTCAGTTTGTTTGCTTGTCTTTCTAAGCATAATCGGCTGCCATCTTAGTCGTAACAAGTAAAAAGTCATACACTTGGTCAAACAGTTGATTTCATACTTTGTGAGGGCTTAATTAAGCTAACCCAAGAACCCCAAACTCAAAGAAGAAGTTGCTATAGATCCAGTAAGCCGATCAGATGATTAGCTAGTCGAAAATCAAGCTCATTGTATTGAAGAACTTAGAATACCGCAATCAAGATAGTCGATTCGGCTATACATTTTTAGCACACCAATAGTTATATATATGAACCATAACCCTCTAATTATATGTTAAAAACTAGAATTTCAAGAGTAGAAAAATTATGTATAAATATAATTCTTTACAACAATTTTAATGTTATTTATTCTTTTATTGTCAATTAAAGGCCGTTAATCAAAGATCCAAGAGAGTCTTAATTGAAGGTTGTTCTTTTAAAGTGTCATTAGCTGAACTTCTACAATTATGACCGAATGTTTGTTCATCTTCAGTGAGCTTACATGTTGCCTCCTTACAAGCAACACAAATGCTCTTCAAGTTCTCTTCATTCAGACAATCTAATCCCCTTGATTTGTCCATGTTCATCTTCTTTCTTTACCTAGATCTTAACGGATAGCCTTTGACATTTGGCTAGTACTAGACCAATTAATAGTGAAAGGTTGGCTGTTTTGAGACTATTGAATGTCCATGTCCTTTCATTATTGAGATAATAAATAGGATAAAAGAATACTTAAAAAGAAAACAAGTTTTTCTTTCTTTTTATATAATAGTAATATAGTTAGTATGTAGTCCCCCGTTTTTTTTATAAAATGATATAAACATCTAATTCTTTTCTTAAATAAATGGCTCTTTATACATATTAAATATAAAAAATTAAAAAAATTATAAATTTATCCTTTATTTTATAACTTACTTTTCCCCTAATTTAATAATAGTAATTACTATTCTTTATTTTCTCACAAATTGAAATGAATCTTCATTTTATTTTTTTCCTAATCTATGAAGACTTTTCACATATCACGTGAAAGTTTAGGAATAAAATGAGAAGTATAGTAATCAATTTAACCTTTTTCTAAATTATTATATTTTTTCAACTGCAACACTTATAATAAAAAATAGGAATATTTGATTGATAAATTTAATAAGTCCAATAGTCATTCTTCTTTTAAACAACTGAAAGGAGCAAACATATTATTTTTATTTAGTGCTATATTAGCAATTTTTTCTCACAAGAAAAAGGTAAAAATCCAATTTCATTTTCCGCCATTTAGTGCTGTAATGGTATTGGCTGTTCCATTGAGTCACTTCATAGTACAATTAACAAATATGTTAACTTTTTTCTCTTAACTAAAGCTTTTGAAGTTATTCAAAATGAAATATAAATATAATTTATGCTCCTCTTTGGGTTGTCAGGGAAGAGGAGGCTGAATGTTCACATTTACATAATTTTGATACCTCACTTTGCATCTAATTAAGTCTCCCAACTACGGATGTACGGTACAGCAGCCCATGTTCCGATCTTTCCATTTTTTTTACCCATTTCTTGGGTAAAGTCTCCCAACTATATTTGAAAATGAATTGGTTGGCCCAACGCAACCAAGAAGAACCGAACCCAACGTCTTCCTTCTCATGATTTGAAAATGAAATTCACTCAGGCTTCCTAGTCAAAGGACCCGCACCATTCCTATTATAGGAGCACGGCGTTTCAATTTATCTACCGAAGGTCACTATCTTCATCTAAAATTAAATATTTACATTTGACTTGATATAAAAATTTAGAAGAATATTTTGGTCATTTACAATTGACCGGATGTAGGGGCTGGATTAGGCCGTAGCCGCCTCCCCTTAGCACGTATCACCCTTGACCCCGGTCCAAACCACTATATTTTTAAATTTTGAAATTTCCAACCTTATACAACATAAATTCTTAGATTCAGCCTTGTAATTTAGCATTTTAACCTTGCCAATTCAATAGTATGTAGTAGGACCTGTGTGTTCAGGCAACTCGCGTCCATTAAATTGAAGAGGTTGACTGTGAATGTTTAGATGGAAAACCCTAGATAGAAGTATGGACAAATTTTCGATTTTTAATTTAAGTTATTCAAATTACTTACTCCATTTGTGAGAGGGAGAGTATAGGTAAAGGAGAGGCATTGCATAAGTTTATTTTAATTAATTATTGTGCGCAGTTTGAACTTTTAAACTAATTTGAGAATTTTGAACTTTTAAATTGTCAAGCTTACGTGTTGTCTCTTTACAAGCAACAGATTGCTTCTTAAGAAGATCTCAGTGGATTATCTTTGACATTTGGCTAGTATTAGACCAATTGAAAACCCTCTATGGAGGTATATTCAATTTCTTTTCTTTCTTTAGCTAATTTTTCTCAATTGCAGTTGCCTCAAGACTTGATATAGCTTCAATTTTATACATTTTTCTCTAGAATTCTTTATTTTTTAACTCTTCCATTGTAACACCCCAGTTAAGAATACCTAATCTACAGACTCTGCCGAAGCCCGACCCCAAAGTATAATGGAGACACTAAAGTAAATTTTTAATTTTTACCATATAATTTTTTTGGGAGTATGTAATTCGTATGTTATCTTTATTATCTTGGTGATAACTTAAAATTTTACAATATAAAGCGCAATATATGTGACAATTCACCCTCCCCTAGGTTCTACTGAGATTGTACGGGCGTTGCCTGCCTCTCGATAGTCGATACAGTTGAACATTTAAAGCTACTAAATCCATAATTATAGTATCTTGCAATGTACATGATTCTAAATTTTTTACAACACTAAACATCACGATACAATATTCCAAAATATAAAAGAACCATCCTTAGTGACAGTACATTCATTCTAGTCATTACAAATGATCAGAGCTCTTAGAGTTTCACCAAAAAATTATGTACAACGTGATCTTCTAAAACTGAAGTCGCCGAACTTCAGTACTCTTTGTACCTATCACTAAAACATATAAAATTAAATGAGCTAGACCCAATGAGTTTCATAAGTGTGTGATAGTATACAGTTTTAATAATAATATCCAGAAAACATGACAATTTAGTTTAATGAGAAAAGATCGATTGTTACTAAAAAATCATCATCTGAAAAGGGATAGTTCAAAAAATTCAATTCTGAAAAAAAAAGAAACATGCAAGAAAACTTTCCATGTAATGTATAAGATCAAGAGAATCAAACCTTAATCATAACAGATTTACTTTACAAGGTCAAGGTATACTGGCCCTATCGCTTCAAATATGCATGCAATTTATAACCGAACCCCATGAATAATAGTTACAATTTAGCTGGCTAGCCTCAGCTATAAGAGTCGGTTGCCCCCAAGTTAAACCTCCTAACCAAAGGTATGAGTATCCAACATATACTGTGTATAGGAAATGATGCAACCATCTGCCTAAATGGATTTCGTCCACCACAGTTTTGGCCATTTGGTAACTCCCAAAGCATTGTCATCCAAGCGACTCAAGATGTATTCGCGCTAGGGACTAGCCAAATGCACTGCTTTATCCGCTAAACTAGTACTTGGAATCATGATGGAGTTTTCATGCATTTCAATATAACCACAATTCATAATAAGCTGGTGTACACTGTAATCGATAATCTCATGGAATTCATGATTAAAATTCATGTCAAATGTGAAAATAATTGCCCGAAATCCAAGTTCGAATTTTCATGTCAATCCAGTAAATATGATGTATTATAAATCATGAATTTGTTATATCCTGCTGATTTGAAATAACATGTACCATAATAAAAGAATAAAGCATTTGAAAATACTTATAAATATTTCTTTAGAGTAACAAAATCACCGATACTTGAAAGCTCGTAAAGCAGAGGAATTCACAATTAGGCATATGAGAAATTTTTTGGTATTTTAAAAGATTGAGGAACTCACGTTAAAATATTTGAGAATATTTGAAAGCTTTCTTGCTAGAATATGATATACAAAATCGCATGTATTTGAAAATTTAATAAAATAGAGGAAATCATTCGAGTATTGTTGATTTGCACACTAAATTTCTAAATATCTTGATTATCGTGTCTCATAATCAAATTATATGATATTATCATAGTTTATATCTAAAGATGATGTTACGATAATTTTGAAAAATAAATAATTCATTAAATTGCTACTAAGCCCTTTCTTTGCATTAAATCAACTTGCAGCCTAAAATGTACAAATTTTGATATGTCACTCCTAAATATATTTCTCATTTTAATTGAATTTCTAAAACCACCTTTACAAATTTGCTAAATAAAATTCTTAACAAAAATTCCAAAAGCAACTACTTTGATGTTCCACCTCTAAACAACAAAAATAACTCATTCACCCTACCAAAAAGAGGAGGGGCAATTGTAGCTAACCACTAGCAGAAAGCCCAGAACAAGACAACAACTTTAAATGTTCATAAAATCCAAAAGGGTCTCAAAGAAGAACTACAATTCAAAATTTCAGCTTTATCAATCGAACAAAATTGTGTATAATTTAGCACATTCGTGGTAAAATAATTAAATAACTCAAATATGATGACATATTAAAATAAGTCTATTTGAACGAATTTAGACTTGAGGAATCTAAAATAAGGAGCATCGAAATGATTAGTACCAAATTACCATTTAGCAGGCTAAATAAGCTAACATGAACCTTTAGAAAAACAAGTGCAAAATAAATAAATAAGTACCAGGTACATGGCAAAATGAACAAAAAGCAGCTCTGTTCACAGTGAAATACCAATTTGAGTATTCTTGAAGAAGAAAGTAGATTAGAAATTCAAGGTGACGGTCTGTGAAGAAAAAGTGATGCGGTATTCACAAAGAAGAAAATCGAGCGAGAGAGAGTGTTGGCGTCTGTGTCGGCAGTTAGACTGAAAATAGAGGAGAGAAAGACGGAAAATTACAGAGTACAGAAAGAGATAGCAGCTGAAATAGTGGAGTAGTGAACAAATGGGTGAGGCAGTGGAGAGTAGACAGGTGGAATTTGTGTTGGCATCAAAAGAGAAAGAAAGAACAAATGTGGCGGTTGAGCTAAACAAAAATAGAAGGAAGAATTGTCCTGGAGAAGGGAGGAAGGAAGAAAAGAAAGAAGAAAGAGATCGTGTTAGTTGTGAAAAGAAACATTAAAATATTATGAAGAAAAGAGAGAAGAATGGGAAGGAGACATGAAGAGAAGAACCTAAATTTTTTTTATTTTATCTTATTATTATTATTATTTTTAACTAATGAATATGTAAAAGATATGGCGGGGTCAAATTTGACCAATTAAACTAATTAATAAAATGAATTAAAAGAATTGAAAAATTTTAATTATCAATACTAAATAGTTCCAGGGTTTATTTTTCATGCAATAAATATTATTATTCAAATTCCTTCAAACCAACGAACTCGACTAATATTCGTTTATTTAAAATAGTTAGTAAATTATATATATGTATATATGACTAAATAAATATTCAAAAATATTCTAATTCCAAAGCTTTTATAATGTTAACGTCTAAACTTTTCACAGAGTCATATTTTATAAGGTTTCCTATTACAAATAATAACTAATAAAGATTTAGAGTTTTACAATATACTAAGAACTTCTAAATTTTATTTTCTTTGAACAGTTCTGTACATTACTATTTGCGTGAAATAATTAAAATACCCATATACAAAATCAAATCAAAGCAATCTAACACATACCCATATACATAATAATTAGAATATAATTCTTAAACTTAAATATTTAAACTAAAGTTTATATATTCAAGAATTAATCTTTCTTATTTTTCTATTTCTTTTTTTCTATTTGATATATGAAAAATGGAGCTCTCCTTATCCCATAAGTGGAAAAGTACCATAAACAAAGAAGAGAGAGAAACAATCACGTACAAGAAAAGAAAATTGGTAAAAATAAAAAGGAAAAAAGAGTATATGAAGAAGTATCAGTGGAAGATGTAACTGAGACTTACTAATGAAGAATTAGATATAAGAATTTGTTTCTCTCTCTCGCTCTGTGAAGAGTCTGATGAAGCTTTCTCTTGTTTCTTTGAATGCAAAGTATGCATGTATCGGAGAGTTCTCGGAAAGTGTGGAAAGAGAAATAGAAAGGCTGGTGGTGGGATTCGCTGCTGACCATTTAGGGTAAAAACGAAGACTCGTTTAATTTCGCCGTTTCAAATTTTGCGGCCTTAAATATTTAAACTAAAGTTTATACATTCAAGAATTAATCTTTCTTATTTTTCTATTTCTTTTTTATATTTGAAATATGAAAAGCCTTTAAATAATTAGATTTGGAATCTTGCAATTTCCTCCTAAACTCCACATGAGAGTTGGGAGTTGAGAGCCTCAAATTGAGAGTTATTTGGTATTTTGATTCAACATTGGGGTCCTCACATTAACCGAAAACTCTAATTTTATTTTTAACAATAAATCTAAAGGCCAACATTAACCACAAAACTTTCAGTGGCGACCTTTGCCTCCATTGAATTAGATGCGACTCCGCCTCTGCCTGAAGATGCTAACTTTCACCATTTCATAAATTCAAAAGTAAAGAAACGATTTCTTTCTAAATACATAAACTCCAAAGGGGTAAAAATCTTAATATGAATGATTCACAAAAACGTACTTTGAATTTATGGGTTCTGATGTGAATACTATTCAGCAAAAATTTAATATGCACAATAAATGTAACATGGTTGGTGAACAATAAGTGTTGAAATTTAATACACAAAGTATGACGACTCACCCTCTCTTAGGTTCCATTATGGCTATACGGGTGTCGCCTATCTCTAGACAGTAAATATAATTGAATATTTAAAGAAACTAAAATTCATAAATAGAATATGAATATCTAATTAAGTACATAATCTTATAATATTAAATATACAGAACTAAACTCCACAATAACATCCTCAAAAGATAAGAGTACAACTTCTAAATGACATTGTAGACGCTATGACTATTACAAATCTCCAGACATCTCAAAAATTAGAATAATACATAACTCTTCTAAACCCAAAATCACATGGCTTCTCTATGAGTCKGCACTTGTCACTACAACAGTCAGAAAACAGTGAGTTAGGATTAGTGAGTCTCATACATGTGTCATAGTGCATAATTTTAGTAGAAACATTCTGAAAATTATGGTACTTCAGTTCGAGTAAGAAAAAAATGAATTGGAGTCTGCAACAAATATCCTTGGAGGAAAAAACAGAAACCTACACAGGCAAAAGAACTTACTTCTGGAAAACAAAATGAGCATGCCAAGTTTAATAAACATTCCCTGCGTAGAATATATTCAAAAAAATCAAAGCTTAACCGAAAGAGATTTCTTCTACAATCAAAATTACCAACCTTATTTTTCAAGTACGCATGCGATTTTCAATCGAACCCTGTGAACAATAACAAGTGAGCCGGCTAGCGTAGCTATAGGAGCCATTCACTCCCGGGTTAAACCTCCTAAGCAAGGGTACGAGCATCGAGCATTTACCATGGGGTGCCATATGGAGCAATTGTCCGCCCGATACAATCTTGGCTAGCCATACATATGATCCATTAGTTTTGGTCATTTGGCAACTCTAAAAGTACCACATCCAAGAGGCTCAAGAGGTCCTTGCATTGGGGACCAACCAAATGCAGTACTTTGCCCACTAGACTAGTACTTAGAGTCACCAACTGAGTATTTAATCATCAACAATACGTACACAATCTAAGACTTATTAATAACAAGTTTGATTCACAAATAAATCAATGAAATCTTGGATACCCATTATCAATACAATGCTAAATATAAAATTAGCCATTTGATGTTCAAATCCAAGTTTTCATGTCAATTGAGTAAATGTGTTTATCTGAATATAAAAATTCAAGTAAATAAATCATGCCGATATAAAATGTATGATGTGTAAAAGCCTTTACAAATAACATGTAGAACAGCTCTCCAAAAGAGATTGGAGAGTGTTCATATTTAAAGCATTTGAAAGGATTTGAAAACATTCTAATAGAGTACGAGATCCAAAACCACATATTTTCGATGGTTTATGAAATGGAAAGACTCACCTATCCTTGATTTATGTACTAAACTTTTAATCCCTTTGACTATCATGTCCTATGGTCATACCATAAGAAATCATCTTAGTCTATGTCTTGTAATAAGGCTACGGCAATAATATGAATTAAATGATTCCTGAATAGTTATTGAGCCCCCAAGATCCTAGTGAAACAGGATTTAGGGTTTCTGGAGAAATTATTCGAATAATGGAACATGTGTATGTCATGGTTTCATTTTCATTTTAAAAGGGAAGAGAAGAGTGAAGAAGTTACTAAATCAATTTAACAAATAAAAGAAAGATCATCATGCCAAAGCAAAAACAATGCAATCCTAATGATTTCCAAAATGTCAATGGGCAGGGATTTGCTGCTCATTCTTAATGTTGTCCTTTTTAGACATATTAAGCTGACACTTGCTCATCGTATTTTACTTTGAGGGGAAATTTTGCAGCACTACTCTTTGCATGCTTTACATCATATAAAATGCAAGCATTGAAAGAGCTCTCCCAGGGTGGTTGAACTACTATTTTGGGACTATGATCAATATAGGACTAACATTCTAAAAATCGATACCCATGTAACATATTTGCATTGCCTTCCCCACATTGCTTTAGGGGAAGATTTGTTTAATAGGCATCTAATATTGGAATAGGCATCTATGTCCCATTCCCTTCATAACTTTGTCTAGTTAAGATAATTGTCAAGACAGAGTAAGAGTATATAAATACTAAGAGTATTACTTTTCCATTAAAAGGAATCCAAAAGCCTTAAATCCATAACTTATCTTAGGTACTCCCTTTATTTCGAAAATTTGCATAAATGATAATAAAATAGTTATTACCTTTACATTCTTTTAGATCAATCCAAAGAAGTGAATGGTTTCGATTATTATGCAGTGATCCAATCCTTAATAACCATTATTGCCCTTAGGTCTACTTTTCTATCTTTTAATGTTCATTTTACAACCCTCTTCAGTTTGTACATTACCAGTCCTCTTTGACATCTGAAATCCTTGAACCTTTTTCTTTTCTCGCTTGAAAATATTTCTACACCTAAGCTTCGTAAGAGACCAATATTTTAGACAAAAAGAAAAGGTTTTTACCTGAGCACTTCAAATGGCTTCTCTAATGCTACTTCAAAGACTGAAACTAATTCATGGTCTCATAAAAATTTATGAATATTGAAAAAGAAAATTAGAAACAAGAGATTGGATACAAACTAAAATGACAAGTAACAGAAAAAAAAAAAATTTGAGGTGGTTGAGTTTATATATTACCTATACCAAGCTAATGCATAGTAAATGGTAATAGACAATTTTGCAGTAGAGTTCACAGAGAAGATTAGGAGAATGGCTTTTGAGAAATGGATAAGGCAAAAGAAAGAAAAAGAGGTGGTGGAAAAGAGAATTGACAAGATGAAGAAGTAAGAAAAAAAAAAAAAAAAGAATGAAGCGGTTAGGTGCTGGTTGACCAAGAGAAGAAATAGTATAAAATAATGATAATGAACTTGTTTGTTCTTGTTGTAGGAAAAGTGAGGCGGTTGGTATAGGTTGATGAAGAAGAAGAAAAGTTCACTTAAAAATGATAAGGGAAAGTATGAAGAAGATGGCAGTGATGAACAGATGAACAAGAAATAAGAAAAGAATAAGCGAAAGATGGCAGTAGGGCTAGGTTGACATTGCAAGAAAAGTATAAAATAATAATAAGAAAAAGGGATAAGAAAAAGACATTCTTATTATCACTATTATTATTATTATTATTACAAATAATAATAGGGTTTGTTTTCTTCTAATAAAGCATTGATGTTCGGATTCATTCTAACAAATGACCTAAACTACGACTCGATTATGTAAAGTAACTAGTAAATAATAACTAAATAAATAATCAAAAAAATTCTAATTCCAAAATTCTCTAATTTTTCAGTGTCTCAACTTATCACATGATCGTGTTTTATGAGATTTCATATTGACGAATACTAGTTGGATAAGTTTAGGGTTTTACATTCTCCCCACTAAAAAGGAATTTCATCCTCGAGATTTTATTATACTTGGAAATAAATCTTGATACTTCCGTCGCATGTCTCCTAGGTTGCTTCCTCAATGCCACGGTGTTCTTACTGGACTTTAACGAGGCATATTTCTTTGTTCCGAAGCTTCTTGGTGCTTAATTCAAGTACCCGCCGGTCATTCTACATATGACAAGTTGGGTTGTAGTCGAATTTCTTCATTATTCATTGCATGATGGGTCTCTTGATGATACTTTTTGTGTTGAGATACATGAAATATATCATATAATCTACTACTCCTAGTGGTAGGGCCAATGGATGCGCCACATTCCCAACTCTTTCTAGCACTTTGAAAGGTCTAATGTACGTTAGGGCTATATTTTCTACCTCTCTGGTGCCTTAGAATTCGTCAGTGGATTCTCAACTTCAAGAATACCTCATTGCCCACATTGAATTCTTCAGCATAATTTTTCTGTTTGCTTTGCACCGCATTCAAGTGCTACCGAATCAACTTAACTTTTTAATTTTCCCAATGATTCTGAAACTCAATGTAATTCGGAAGGTTTTTCTAAAACTTGGCTTAAATAGGGGAAATAAATTTGTGTTACTACATTTATAGGTACTCTTCTGAAGCTATTCAATTCTTTGAATATATATATATATATGAGCTAGCCTTTTTCCTCTATCAGACTTGTGCTTCTTTAACTCATTGTCTCATTTTGGTACAACACTAGCTGTAAACAATCTTACAATATCAATATCTATCACAATTGCAACACTTCCTCCGAGGATCATATTCCTTCATTCGAAGGCTAATCCTAATTGTCTTCCTAGTTGTGGCATCTAATATATTATTTGCTATCATTCTTTTTCCATACGTTAGTCTATACCTGGTTGTGGCTTATCACTCCACACTTTTCTTGTACACATTATTCTTCTAATAAATTGGTGATCAAACTTTCCATTGTCAAGATTCCTCCAAGGTTCCCTAAACACTATGAATAATCAATATAACCCGTCTAATTTCATCATTATTAATTTATTCTCTACAACCCTCTCATATAAGCAATAGTCCAGCTATCTTGAAGTTAGCCCCCAAAATTCGCACTTATCTTAAACACTCCTCATAAGTACTGATACATCATGAAATAACTATATAGTCTCTCAATGAAATAAAACAATTAGTACATCCTTATAGATGACTAAATATGAATTTTCAAAATATTTTCTTTGATAAAGCTTTACCATATTTCCTCCATTGTTGACTTAAGCTCTATAACCCTTCACAATGCGAGTAGTAGTCTAATTGTCTTCTTTAATTAACCAAGGTTAATCTTTAAATTTGAACAACTCCAAGTCTTTATTCATCTTCAACCCCAAACATTTCTCATAATTCTCCTATAGCTACTACTCATACGGCACACAAAAATTTTMTGCCATAATTGGTATTATATTATTCTTGTTAACTGCCTATTCGTATCCTTCGTGTTATTGATAAACTACCTTCAAGCATGAATATTTCCAAGAAACGTGGTTATCAATTTTCCTATTTTTGCTCTGCCAATAGACAAGTATCAAGAGATTTGTGGTATATCAAAACCTAAATAAGGTCAGGCTAAACTTTTAGATCATTATTACCTTCCATCACATATATAATGTAAAATCTTGCATATCCATTAGTAAGCTCGCGTAAGTGTATTAGTAATACTAAAAACCCATGAAATGCTTCCATTAACAAAAGCACTAAATCCACATTCTGATTACATATAAATCATAGCTTAAGGCACTCGATGCCTGCATTATCTTTGGTCAGCAACATCAACCAACCAAAAAACAGTAATTTCCTAATAGAAGGCAAAAGAACATGGTTACCATCGGATAAGCATAATAACTACTAGCTTGCACCAGATTCCTAAGAAGGAAAATCCTTGAACAATCATTCAAAGTAATCCAGTCACACAATTGCTCATAATCCAACAATCCATACGCCTACATTTCCACTACTTCCATCTCAACTTTGGAAGCTCAAACTCCTCAGGAACCTAGTCATTACCTTATTATATGTCCTCAAATGCATCGACAGTCATACTCTTGCATAGTTGCATGCTTTTATTCAATAGGAAATAACAATCCTCATCCAACATCCCAATATGACACCATCAATATCCCTACAATTTTGATTCACATCAATCGGTTCCTTCTAATTCTCTACAAGTACCACCGATGTCCATAGCCTCGAATATCATGATCTAACACCTACACCCAGAATTCGAGTATACYTAACCAAAAACTGAGATTGATTACTTGTCAGCCTAAGTTAGTAGCATCACAAGACCAAGTCATACATACATAAACCTCATCCCCATACAAAAATTTTTTACCACATACAACCAAACTTCCTAATGCCACTAAGTATTCCAAGAACCGCATTTTTTAATACATACACAATGTCAATCCTACACTTGCTACTATCCGCAAAATACCTTTATAACAGGCTAYAGAACATAGCAAAATGGCAGAGACTACTCAAGCCTTTGCAAGGTCGTATCTACTCCTAGATCCTCTAAGAGGCCTAACGGTTACCCCAAGACCTTCAGCAAGAAGTCTTGACTGGTGGCAGGGCATTGACGTTTAGCATTGCTTTTGACCCTCCACGTTCTTGCTTGGCCTTCTCAAAGTGCCTTAACATTTCTAAGGGTCTGTCTATCTCTATCTGGAGGATCCTATTTTCATACGCAAGCTATCACTTCAGTATCCTGGCCTCTAAGGCCTCCTAAGCTTGGGTTCTCGATGTCTTTCAATAAAAGGGAGTAATCAATCAATGTTACTTACCATAGCTATAGTCTTACAACACATTCATCCCAAGTGACTTCAATCTATACCCACAAAACCTTACAGTTCTCAAAACCTAAGCTCTGATACCAACTATGACAACTCGCCCTCTCCCTAGGTTCTACTGGGGCTGTACGAGTGTCGTTTGTCTCTCAATAGTTAATATAGTTGAACATTCAGAGCAACTAACATCCACAAATAGAATATGAATGTCTAATTAAGTACATAGTTTTACAACATTAAAACTTTTGAATATACATAACTAAGCTCCACAATAGCAATCCATAAAATATAAGAGCATAACTATTAAATGACATTACAAAGCTATAACTATTACAAATCTCCAGGCATCTCAAAAATTATAATATTGAAAAACTTTTCTAAGCCTAGAATCACTTGACCTCTTTATATGTCTACACYTGCCACTAAAACGTGTGAGAAAACGGTGAGCTAGGTTCAGTGAGTCTCGTGCATGTGTGATAATGTACAGTAGTAGAAWTGTTCTGAGAATTATGGTACTTTAGTTCACGTAAGAAAAGATCGAATTATTGTTTGTCAACAGATATCCCTGTAGAAAATAACATAAACCTATACATGCAAAAGAACTCAGTTCTAGAAAACAAAATAAGCATGCCAAGTTTAACAAACATTCTCTGTGTAGTATAAAGTCAAGAAAATCAAATCTTAACCATAAGAGACTTATTCTACGAGGTCAAAATTACAGACCTTATCTCTCCAGATAGTATGCGATTTTCAATCGAACCCCATGAACAATAAAAAGTTTGTCACTATAGGAGACGGTTGCTTTCGAATTAAACCTCCTAACTAAGGTTACCAGCGTTCAACATTTACTGGTGTACCATATGGTGCAATCATCCGTCTGATATGATCTTGGCTTGCAATGGATATGATCTACCGATTTTGGCCATTTGGCAACTCCCAAAGTAGTGTTGTCCAAGCGGCTCAAGAGATCATCACACTGAGGACTAGCTAAGCACAATACTTTGCTTGCTAAACTAGTACTCAAAGTCACCGACTAAGTACTTAATCAACACAATACGTACACAATCAAAAGTTGTATCAATAACATGTTTGATGCACGGACAAATCAATGAAATCTTGGATAGCCATGATCAGTACAATGCCAATCAACAAAATTAGCCATTTGATGCTCAAATCTAAATTTTTATGTCAAGAGTGAACGTGTTATATGAATTGAACAATTAATGTGATAAATCATACCGTTATAAAATCTATGATGCATAAAAGCCTTTGGAAACAACTTTTACAGTAGTTCTCCAAAGGARTTTGAAGGGTGTTCATGTTTAAAACATTCAAAAGGATGCGAAAACATTTTAATAAAGTGTGATGTATRAAACCACATATTTTAGTAGGTTTGTAAAACAAAACAACTCACTTGAGCATTCTTGATTTATGTACTAAACTTTTAATCTCCTTGATTATTGTGTCCTGTGGTCATATTATAGGAAATTGTTTTAGTCTATGTTTTGTACTAATGCTACAATAATCATAGAAAAGTATATGATTCCTTAATTGTTACCCGAGCCCCAAGATCCTAGTGAAATCGAATTTAGGGACTCTGAAGAAATTGTTCGCATAATGGAACTTTTGTGTGTTAGGGTTTCCTTTTCATTTTAAACAAGATGAGAGGAGTAACGAAGTTACTAAATCAATTTACTAAACAACCAAAAAGATCATCATCCCAAAATAGAAACAATACAATCCTAATGATTTCCAAAACTTCAATGAGTAGGGATTTGCTACTCATTCTTAGTGTCATCCTCTTTACACCTAATAAGCTGATACTTACTCCATGTATTTTGCTTGGGGGCAGGGGAATGTTGCAGCACTAATCTTTGCATGCTTTACATCATATAAAATGCAAACATCGGAAGCGCTCTCCTAGGATGGGTGAACTATTCTTTTTGGACTATGATCAATATAGGCCTAACATTTTGCAAATCAACATGCTCTATAACATATTTACATTGCCTTCCCTACATTACTTTAGGGCGGATTTGTTCAATAGACATCTTATATTAGAATGGGCCTCCATGTCCCATTCCCTTTATAACTTTGTCCGGTTAAGATAATTGTTAAGACAAAGTAAGAGTATCTGAATACTAAGAGTATCGCTTTTCCATTAAAAGGACTCCAAAGGCCTTAAATCCAGAAGTTATCRTAGGTAATAGTCCCTTTATTTTGAAAATTTGCATAAATCATAATAAGATAGCTATTACCTTGGTGTTCTTGTAGATCAATCCAAACAAGTGAATGGTAATCCACTATTGATACTCTTTTCAGGTTTCTATTACTATGATGTGCTTCATTCCTTAATAACCGTTCATATCAAACAAGGAAGCTCTTAGGTCTATTTTTTCTACCCATTAATGTTCATTTTATGGTCCTTTTCAGTTTGTATGTTATCGGGCCTCTTTGATCTCTTAAACCCTCAAACCTTTTTCTCCTAATTTTTCTTGCTTGAAAATATTTCTACATCCAAACACCATAATAAAATAAATATTTTAGACAAAAAGGAAAGGGTTTTATTGCAGCACTTGAAATGACTTCTCTGATGCTACTTCGAAGATTGGTCAGAAACTAATCCATGGTCTCATAACAATTTATGAATATTGAAAGCAAATTTAGAAACGAGAGACTCAATTACAAATCAAATAATAGAACAGAAAAAAAAAATATTGAAGTGGTGGAGTTTGTATATTACCTTTACCGAGCTAATGCATAGTTTGAGGAAGAGTTCACGGAGAAGATTAGGAGAATGGCTTCTGAGAAATGGATAAAGCAAAAGAAAGAGAAAGAGGTAGTGGAGAAGAGAACTAACAATATGAAGCAGTAAGAAGAAAAAGAATGAGGCAATGAGGTGCTTGTTGAACAAGACACGAAATGGTATAAGATAAAGATAAAGAACTTCTTCTGGTTCTAGGGAAAGTGACAAAGAACAAGAAAAATTTCGTTCAAAAATGATAAGAAAAAGTATGAAGAAGATGGCGGCGATGAAAGATGGAAGTAGTGCTAGGTTGATATTGCAAGGAAAGTATTAAAAAATAATAAGAAAAAGAAATTCTTATTATCACTAGTACTATTGTTATTACTAATAAAAATAATATTGCAATTTGGTTTCTTCTAATAAAATATTAATGTCAGGATTCGTTGTGACAAGTGAACCATACTATGACTCGATTATTAAAAGTAACTAGTAAATAATAAAGAAATATTCTAATTTCGAAATTCTTTAGTTTGTTAGTGTCTCAACTTATCAYGTGATCATGTTTTATGAGATTTCATATTGTTGAATAATGATTGGAAAAATTTACGATTTTACACAAAGTAAAACAAAGAGAAAGCAATCAATAGAATGATTTATGGTCGTTTGATTTCTCTTAAAATCTGCATCCACTACCTAGAACCATACTCTTAAGATTTTCAAACCCACTATCAACAAAAAATTCAAAGACTTTTACAACAAAGGTTCACTTACAAGTCCTTGAATCTTAACCACACCTTAAGGTTCACCCTTTCCTACATGAATTATGTGTGAAATAACTTTAGAACACATAAAATAAAATAATGACAAAGGATCAAACTTATCATTTAGTACTCCAGCTTTGTGATTTTACAAAGATAAAGATTTTGATTCCTTTTACTTTTTGGAGATTTTCAAAGATATTACTTTCAAGTTCTTGTAATAAAAGTTACAAAGAAATAGTATTCTACCCAATACCCAATGGTTAAAAACTGTTAAGAATTTGAAGAGCCACAATATAAGATTTTTGTCCCAGCTTCCGTCTGAACACTTATTTGACAAATATCGAAAGCAAAATAAGCTTGCTTTGAATAGTTGAAAGTTTTGGAGATTCTAAATTCAAAATGAACTTCGAATCCAAGGTCTCACAAATTTTAGATAGTTGAAAATCTAATTATGTTGTGTTTGAATTTTATTGGAAAGATTTTAAATCGTATACTAACTAAACTTCAAAAGGCCAAGGTATGTGACCCTAAGAAGGAGATTACTTTAGACAATTCAAAATCTAATTATATCGCGTCTGAATTTTATTGAAAAGATTTTGAATCTTATATGTAACCCTAAGAACGTGATTACTTTGGCTCTCAACCCTTCAACGATTTTACCGAGTCCAAACCTTCAATAGAAGAATGACATACAAGAGTATATGGCACTTGCATGACATACAAGAGTATATGGCACTTAGGGCATCTAAAATTATAGAGCTATGCATCCAAATGTGAAAAATTTAGGAACCATAAACTTTGATATTTCTGAGGTTCTAAAGTAATATGTGATGCCAATCTTCAAAGTCTAAATAAAATTTTGCATTCAAAACACTTTGAAAAATATTTTAATTTGAAGGATGCAAGAATTTAAGAACTTTAAGTAATGATATCACATCCTAAATATCCTTAATCTCCTTGAATTCATTCTGTTTTTCTTGAATAACTGGGAGATGAAGGTGGGTGAAATAAAAGTATTAACACTCAATTTCAAGTCGAAAGGCGAGAAAGTTGAAATAAAGGTGTCAGATTCAAAAAAAAAGATGGCCTTTTCGTTTGTAGGTCCCTTTGTACAAAATGAATATTCGGATCTAAAGTGTCTAAAAAGCCAAAAATGCACTTGTGAAGCCAAGGGGTTTGTCGTGCAGATTCACGCCCAAAATGACGAGTCAAAGGACATGGCGTGCAGGTCCCCAAAGCCCCCTTGGCATATTCTTAAGAAAGTTCTCTTTTAATCCCCCTTATAGAATAGTCGAACTAGAACATTACCTGTTCTTGTCTTCTTGCCGAGAAATTTTATGGCCCCAACCATGGATCTTGATGGTTCTAAATCCTCTTCTGCTACATATGAATGAGCCAAAGGTGAATTAGCGGACAAGTACTAGAGAAGTCGATGGCAATGTTTGCTTTCTGCCCTTTTTTGTTGAGAACTAGGCTCAGCAACTTGGTTCTTGGGGGAGTCACTCATGATTAACAGCTCTAAATGGAAAAATAAATAATTATCATATTTGAAAAAGAAATTTCTGGTTTCTTCCCCACCAATCAAATCATTTGCTTCATCAGATGTGAATCAGATATATTTGTTTAGTAGGTAACAAATCTGCTCAGAAAGAGAGCACTGGGAAAAGGAAAAAGAAAAAATTTAATTTAATTAACTCTTTTGAATAATTACCATTATTAACCTCTTCAATCTCTTTAATGGCTTACTCCTTTTCTTTTTCTTTTTTTTTCAATGACTTACTCAAGCATTGGAATGTAATTACAAGTTTCTCACCTTCATTCACTTTACTATAATACATTAAGAATTGGACAAGAAAGGCTTCTGTGCAATATCACTCCACACACTTTGCCAACAGAAAATAGCATAATTACTAAGTAAAAGCCAATAAAATTTGAGACCTTTTTTTTCGCTCCGAATCTTCTAATACACAATCCTAATACACTTCCTGCTATACCACTAAAAAACAACACGCCTTCCATTCCTTCACTCCCTTGACCCCACTTCATTCCTAATGTCCTTACTCACTAACGATGCTACACGAAGAAAAAGACAAAACAAACAAGGAAAAAACAAAAAAAAATAAAATTGAAATAGCGCGGGAGGATGCCAAAATCATACACGACCTAATTCCTCCCTGGCTGCTCCCTCTTTTCTTCATCAAAATTATTAGTACATTTTCAAGTGATTAATACATTGCTTCTGCCAAAAGCATTTTCCAATTATTAGTTGAACTATTTCAAGGAGTGTGACATGTTTGCTGGAATATTAATAATTGAAATACTTCATGGTTTCTTGATTTTGTATTTACCATATGCCTTTCCAAGTTGATTAACCAACTGAACAACTTACTGATGCAACTCCTTTTTCTTTGGGGTTTTTCACATTGTTTCCCTGCCTATAGCAGTCATTTTGTGTAAAATTTCTACTTTTAGGTTGTCTTTTCAATTTATTCCCTTAAAGAGATTGAATTAGTGGTTTTCTGTATACGTAGTTGATAAGGGAATTTCTTCAGAAAGAGATGAATGTGTTGAAGATATTTTCTGGTACTATTGCCAATTTACTTTTTCCATAATTGGTTGTCATGTTAAAATTCTATTATCTATGTTAAATTTTGTAGGGGTTCTTTGTTAAAGAGCCTAATCAATCAATGTTTTTGAGAAAAATGTCCTTCTTTAAATGATCTTTATTAAAAGGCCTCATCTATTAAAGAAGCTCTAAAATATATTATTGAATGACTAAAATATCCATCTTATTAAACTATTAAATTATCTCATCCCAATAAATTTTTAAATGACCAAAATACCCTCTTATTATCCTAATTGCTTATAAGCAACAAAGAAGGTGCCAAATGTTTTTCTTTCTTTTTCACGTAAATCTTACCAAAACCTACAAGATCTTCTTTCTTTCTTCTCTATTTCACTCACTTGACCGCTCTGAAGTAAGAGTTTTCTTTCTCATTTTATCGTGGAAGACCAAAGTAAGAAGAAGCCAAACCCTTTTCAAAAAAAAAAAAAAAAGGTGATCATATTATCTCTATGACTATATGTAAATCAAATTTATAAACTTATATCCATGATAATATGTTCTTCCATAGACTACATTGCATGAATTAAGGACTCTCTTCTCGTCTATAACTATGGGTAAATAGTACCTAGACAAAATTATTTAAGTTAGTCTATAAACATAGGTAACAGCAGCCCACCTGGCTGACATTTTGTCATGGTGCCCTATTGTGATGGTCAATATGAAATATTTTTTGCATCATAGCATCTCACTATTATAGAATGTTTGTCACGGTGGCCTTCTGTGATGGTAAATATGAAATATTTCTTATCACAGGTCACTGTGATAGAATGTCTGCCACAATGGCATGCTCTGATGAGTAATATAAAACATTTCTCATCACAATAGGTTGCCATGATAGAATGTATGTCATTGTGGCCTGCTGTGATGATTAATATGAAATACTTTTATCACTACATTCCACCGTGATAGAATGTCTACCATAATGGGGTGTTGTGCTGACATATGCAATTTTCATTTTAGTTTATTCTTAGACAAAAATAATTTTAGCTGATTTAGAATTAAAAAAAACTATAACCAGTACAATTTCATTAAATATTTCGCATCAAAGCGGGCCACCATGATACATTGCCTACCATGGTGTGCTGCTATGATGAACAAATCAATTTAACATCTTTTTGTAAATGCTAATTCTAGGTTGTTGAATTGCGGTTATGGCCGCCACGGATAATTTGTGGATATCTATTTGTTACTTTAGTGAGTTTGTTGAGAAACAAGGTGGTGCTGTGTAGACATGGGAAGTATAATGGTTCAGCAAATGTGGCCCGGTTCTTATGTCAACAATCATTCCCATGTCAAGTTATGTGAAGCAGTTCAATGGGCAATAGGGATAGATTTTGAGATAAATAATATAGAGATAACAAGTATGGTGGTCAAAAATTCAAACTTTCCCATACCACCAATGAAGATTGATTGTGACTACAAATTGAAATGGTCTATCTCAAATTGTAAAGAATTTTCTCTTTATGTTACTTTTTTGGAGAAAGAACTTTAGGAGATTGAAGAAGACGATGGTTTAGGAGAGAGTGAAGCACAAGCAAAACCTATTGTAGATAATGGCGAATCACCTATTGCTGAAGACAGTTTGAACAAAGCCCCTATTACAACATTGTTCGAAATGCAAATAAATTGGGATGATGTGGATTTCAGAAAGACATTATCTTCTTGAAGATGCTCGTGTGGCGGGTGGAAACATAGAGAAATTAACAGCTAATTTAGGTTCAACTCTCTCAAGGCCATCATTGAGGATACCATAATGTGAAATTTGCAAAGGAAACAATTGTTCCCCAACAAAAAAGCTTTGATATTGAGATTATAGTTGCTTGCAATGAGATGTCACTTTGAGTTTAAAATTAAGAAGTCAAATAAATCTATTTCTACAGTTGTTTGTCTTGAGAAGAGCTATAAGTGGCATTTGCTCGCTACAAAGTTGAACAAATCATAAATGTTTGAAGTTCATACTTACAATAGCTAATACACATGCTCCATGAGTGTTAACCGTTGAGATCATAAACATGCTAGCTATTCACTAATTAGAACTCACATTGCCTCTAAGTTTGAAGATACTACAAGGATTTAAAAACTGAGAAACATCATCAATGATGTTCGCGAAGAGTTTTGCATAACTATAACTAGGAGTGTCAATGGGTTCGGGCTGGCTCAAACCCAGCCCATTCAACCYAAAATTTTCAGACTGAGCCTTATATAAGTCTAGGCTGGACTGAGTTTGGGTTCATATTTTGGTCTCGAAATGTATTTGGGCTGAGCTTGGGCCTATAGATGCTCAAGCCCGCTAAGCTCGAACTCGATTAATTTTTTTTATATGTATTTATTGATTGAGTTAAAACGTAAAAACATAAAAGTAAAAGTTAAAGAAAAAAAATCTGAAAACAGAGAAAAGAATACTAGTCAGGCTCTAATTTTTGAATATCTGAAAACAGATAATGGCTAGTTTCTCCGTATCACCCGTTATTTCTCAAAACTGATGAAAGAACCAAGTCAATAAAGCCTCACTCTTTGAGTCAACCATGCCTCATGCAAGTGGATATATTTGACTRTTCGTATCTTGACAAGTGGCAACGAGTACTTCGATATCAACTTGTCATGAATGTATTGTCTACACAAACGATAAGTCTTATTAACTGATATCCCCGTATATTTTGTCCTAGTGCCACAAAAAAGGTACCTGAATTAGAAATATATGTCAGTTTCAATGAATAAGATTGTTACAAAACAACATGTTACAAAATATGACAATACAAGAAATGTACCTGGAATGCATATTGCCGTCAGTTTTAGCGAATGTCATTATGCTAGGATTAGCTTGCTCTAAAATGTGACAGTATGATGACAATTTGACATAACTATTCTATGGTGTTCCTCGGACGAGCCCATAACCAAAATACTTAGTCAAATATACCTTATTGTAAGTTATAGTTATGCCAAACTCTTTACAAATGTTATTGATGATGTTTTGTGATTTGTAAATCCTTGTAGCATCTTCAAACTTAAGAGGTAATATGAGTTCCGATTAGTGAATAACTAGCATGTTTATGATCTTAGCAGTTAACACTCATGCAACATGTTTGCTGGCTATGGCAAGTACTAACTTCAAACATTTCTAATTCGTTCAACTTTGTAGCCCGTAAGCGCCACTTACAGCTCTTCTCAAGACAAACAACTACATAAATACACTTATTTGACTTCTTAAATTTAAATTCAAAGCGACACCTCATCGCAAACAACTATAGGCCAAGAACTCTCCTATAGTCGACACTTAAGCACACAAATACTCTCTCAATTACATGCCAAATGTCCCTCATGTCATGGGGTTAATCAAAGGGCTAGGATTCAATCAAGACAATGATGATCCAACTGTTGGAATTGAAGAGAAAACAACCGATTAGTAAAAATGCAAAAGGGTTCACGAAGAGTTTTGGGATTTTTAGGAAAGGTTTAGAAATAAAACTAATAAACCAATATGTAATAATAATAATACAGAAAATAAAGTAGAATATTAAGGAATATAATATAATTTTTAAAAATAGGTGTAAGAAAAATAGATAAAGTTTAAAATTAAGACCAAAGCAGAAATTTTTTTCAAAAACAATTGTCGAAATTCGATAGCTTATGTTCCAGGTTTATTTTAATCATAATAAACTGATCCAAACTCTAAGCCTAGAATATCATGATTCCAAATATTCTAAGGCTTAGGTAAATCTATTCATGATATCATAAGCTATGTTGGTTTCTATTTCCTCAAAATATCCAGGAATGACATCCTCCCCCTCTTCAAAAAAATTTTGCCCTCGAAATTTATACTTACTTGGAATAGGTTGGGGTATTTCTGTCTCCTGTAATCCTCAGATTCTCGAGTCGCTTCTAAAAATCCCGTGATGCTCCCATTGAACCTTAACCAATTGAATCTCAATGCTCCGTATAAATAGTGTCTTTATTTCCTCAGGGCGAATACGATGGCGGCTAGCTCCAAGTCATGAGTGGGATAATTCTACAGTCAAGGTGTGCATAATGTCTAGACAACCAATCCATTTCCAAGATTACATCATAAGTCCAAAAGGCGGTACTATAAAATTTCCTAGAAGTAGAGTCTTTCGCACAACAATCTCACATTCTGGATATATTATGTCGGCTATTATTGTTTCTCTCACTAGAGTACTTACTAAGAAATGACTCATCATCCTAGTAGTGATGTTAGGCAAATATGCTTCCACCATATTGGAATCTTCACTCACATCCCCTTTGTCCATTGGAACACCTGAGCTTTAATTGGAGGTCTCCCAGGTCTATTTGTTTGCGAGTCTCAAGATCCAACTGGTCTATCTCCTGAACTTTCCTAAGGAGAGTTGGTTCATTTTGGGCACATTTGAGGAAAATGTTCTAAACTTCCACACAAGATGCACAGATGATTCTTCCTCTTAAAATGGGCTTCTCGATGTCCCAACCTCCCACAGTATTCACATATGATGTTAGGTCATGGAGGTAGTTGAGGAATATGAGGGATATTCCTTCCTTTCTTAAGATTGTCCGGACGCCATTGGCAACTCTTATCATCGTTTCTGAAATGAACCTCCTTGCCCCTACTTCATTTACTAGCTTCCAATATTTTGCTGCTATTCTTTGTGCAGGTTGCAGCTTCTACAGCAATACTGTATGCAGTTGGTGAATTGGTGTCAAGGCTCATTGTAATTCAGGTTGCAAGCTCTTGTTAAATTGCCGAGTGTTGTGTTCCTTGGTGTCAATCAATCGTAGGTAGTACTTGGATAATTACTTGGTAGCATACTAACTGACCGTCATACTTCCTTACTGTAGGGTCTGGAATTTATCCTCCCTCTTTTCTCTGATCCAGAGAGGTATGAATTATTTCTTCAATTCCACTACGAACTTATCCTGATATAGTGGTTCGCCTTGTCTCTCCCAGATTTCTCAGGTCTTAGCTCACCATTCCTGGATAGTTCCGCTCAGTCTGAAGGCTGAGAATGACACTCTCCTTGCATCCGTGTATTGCAAGGTATGAAGTATGTCAGCCATTTGTTCCAACCATTAAAATGCTCCATCCTCTTCAATATGTTGAACCGATCTAAGTGACCTTCCTTGTAAGGCTATTTCCATTAAGTTTGTCATTTTGTCTAGTGCTCGGGCTTCAGTTGGTTCCTCTGTTAGAACAGGCATATATTGTCTAGGAGGATTTGAATCACTCATTTGTTCAGTCTCAATCTCATTTGGGGTTGTCATGTTCATACGGAGCCTTTCTCTACCCTTTCATTTAGCAGTATTCCGTTGGCTACTTGTGCATGTCCAAGGGGCCATATTTGTGCATATAAATCATTTAAGCTCCAATATAATACTACTTAGTCACAGATCCACATATAGTTTCTAGCACATATCCCTAATAGATCTATGCGATCTTTATTAATTTCTACCCATATGGTCTCACAACTATTTATGTCCTGCTAGGTTCACAACCTAAGTTCTAAGCATCCTATAATGACTTAGGTTTTGATAGTACTATTATCCATAAAAATCATACAAATCTTATACCCTTAAGCTCTAATACCACATGTGACGTCCCCATTGTCCCTAGGGACTACTAGGGTACAAAAAGTCATCGCCTATCTCTCGACAGCCAATACTATTACTCCAAATAATACAACCCATAGTAAGACAGTGGAAGTACAATTCAACAAGTTTTGTAGATAAGGTTACAAGCTTAGGACGAAATACATCATAGTAGACCAAGGACCATAATGCTGCTTTAGCACTTGACATTCTGGCACTCGTGCCCAAATCTCRAAACCTCAAGGTCCATACCTATCACTAAAACATGAGAAAAACTTATGATCGAAGCTCAGTGAGTCCTGTGTGGATGCAAGGTGAGTTTCAAATCAATAGCACGATTTTCGAGTAAACATTTTAAAAGAGTCTCAATAAAAGACTTATTTTCAAAAAAATGATTATTTTACGAAAATATGTAATTTTAAGGAAAACCAAATCAAGTCAACAGTGAATAAGAAATACAACTTTCAAAAACTCCTCAGTTTCTATTAATAGTATTCCAATTCACTTTCACCGCAGAGTCAACATCATACAAGGTCTAGAATTTCCAAACTTGTCACCATGTAGTGCACATGCAACAATCAATCTTATCACCTCATATCAATCAATAGCCACTAGCTTGGGCACAAAAGAGTCAACTGCTCTCAGTTAAACCTCCTAACCAAGGGTACGGCAGCCTAAGATCCTACTTGGGTACCCAATGGCGCAAATGTCTACCGATGCATCCAGTCCGTTACAAATATCTCGATCGTTGGCCAAGGGGTAGGCTTACTCTGATGCTATCACCTGAAAGCTCAAGGGGTACTTGTACTAGGGACTAGCAAAACACAGTCCTTTGTCTGCCAGACTAGTCAGTAGGAGCTTGCCAAATTGAGTACTCAATACCATCCTTCAATTTCGTATGTCACACAAAAAGTGTTGTCCAGCAAGTCATGAACTTGCAAAATAGTTTTCAGTTTAGAAAAGTCGTATGCTCTGTTAAAATACTACATAGTTTCCAACAGAAATCATTTCTCAAAGAAAAAAAACTACATGAAATGATAATAAGCAAATCACAATCGTACATTTGACATTTAGCACTTAAAAGGAACTATACTAAATAGAGCATTTTCAACTACAAGAAATCAAGAGCTACAATGGTCTACTTTCCAAACCTAGAATTCSAAATCTACATAGGTATTAGTGAGCATTTATCTCACCCATAAGCTTTTTAGAAAAATCTCGAAGTGGATTAGGATTTTCCATTTTATAATCTATCAATGTGACCAACACACCATTCTGAAACAACAAACACCGCAATTATTATGCTTCTTTTACAAAAAATATCCTCCTAATGTTACTSTCAGGTTCATCCCAAGCTCATATGTTCTAGTGAACTCAAACTTTCTAGCTAGAACTCGATAAATAACTAGGAATAAGACATCCAGTAATTAGCATCACCTAGTATTCCACTAATTCATTTTGYAGTTGAATCTACATATTAGGAAACGCAACAAGACAACTTAACAAAGGTAGCAAGCCAGCAACACAAGAAAACCAAAAAGGAAACAAGAAACAAAAATCCTATAAAACACCTAAACAATAAAATAGAGAAAAATTAAGTAAATCTCATCTCCCGAGACACCAAAGACCCAAAATTAAGCTGTAAACCACAAAAAAAAAAAAAATTCAAGAACACAAGGATAAATTAAAATTTTAAGGAAAGAAACGAAATAGAGAAAGGCCACGAAAAAATATAAAAAAAGAAACAAGAAAAAGACAAGACAGAATACAAGAAATTAACTAATTATAAGTTATAACTTCATTAACTTGCAGAAGGAAAAAAGCATTCAGTTTAGGAACTCAC
This sequence comes from Rhazya stricta, assembly GCA_001752375.1. Classification (NCBI taxonomy): domain Eukaryota; kingdom Viridiplantae; phylum Streptophyta; class Magnoliopsida; order Gentianales; family Apocynaceae; genus Rhazya; species Rhazya stricta. The sequence goes on along the minus strand of MEJB01000011.1, from coordinate 1,506,943 downwards.
CTAACGGCACTGAGATGCCGACAATCAAGCAATAGAAGCTTCTAGGTTCGTGGCGGCAGCGACGGCAGGGTGGTAGCGTCCGACAGGAGTGATCGTGAGAGTGGTGCCAGTGGGGGCTGTGCAGTGATAAGGAATTGGTGGTCGACTTTGGTTTCAGCTTTCAAGAGACTCAAACGACTAATGAGACTCGGGAAGGAGTCAAGACTCAAATCCCCCAAATTAATTATTCAGCATTAAAAAATTAAATATAATTCAGTTTTCGATTAACCTAAATTAAGAAATGATAAAATCGAAAACTGAACCAATCTTTTAATTATTTTATGAAACGGAATGAATTGCTTAGATCGGTTCGATTTTTCGGTTTAGATCAAATTGTGCCCACTCCTATATGTAAATACTCAAATAATAATTGGAATAGATTGAGGGAAAAGACTTTCGATTTAATTTAACTTGTATTTTACATATATATGAGGTATCTGTATTGATTGAAAAGAAAACATTTTAATTATGGAATTTAAAGATTAATAAGCCTTCACTTCTTAGAAAATTATCAATGACAAATAAAAAAAATAAAGTAGGGTATCGGATAGTATAGATGGTTAATTGTGACAAACAAATAGCTTTGTAACTATATGCATCCTATAGTGACAACATTTTTTTATTACAATAATTTGAATAGCGATAGAGCAAGATGTTGTTGCTAAATATACAGGATTTAGTGACAACAAATATTTTGTCATTTTATGGTCACTAAAAACTTCCTGTCTCTTGACAAGGTGGCAGGAACAATATGGCGACGACTCTAGGTAACAACAATCTCAATCGTCACTAAATATGATTACTTCGTGGTCGATTAGTGACAATAATCATTGTCATCAATATATCCAATATATTAGTGACAAGAATTCTTGTCACTAAAAGCCTTGTCTCCTGTCGTGCTTGTTCAATACGCTCACCCATTATAGAGGGCAACATATGGCTCACATTAAGATCCCAGCTAACAAGATCCCCATAACAAATGAAAGAGTTTAAAGCTCTAAAAAGGACTATCCCATTCGAAGAGGATGAGGACCCTAGGTCCAAAAAATCGAAGCACAATCCTATTGGCTGCTCAAAGTTATTCATATGCAAATTATTCAAGAAAGTTTTGATGATGAACTTCATTGGGAAAATATTTTCCATGGTAAGGCGCCAAATTTTGACCAACTAAAACATCCATCACTGAAAAAGTTAATGAAATTTCAAGAGTGGAATAAATTATTCACTTACATTTTGTGTTATGAAAGGTTCGTTAGACAGTTTGAACAACATGTATTAGCTCTCATGGTTGCTCAATTTATTCAATATTGATTGGGAAAGAAAACAGTCTCTCCATATGAGAGTGGGGATCGAATACCTAACCTTTCTTAAGGGATGAGTGTCGAACCACTCATACCAACCAAGTTTGGTTATATTAACTTGTTTTGACCAGTACGAAAAAGCTACCATATCGTTGCATATTGACAAAGATTTTTTAGCACTTTGATGTAGAACTAGATGACGAGTCTTCTGTTTTGAGGAAAAGGTACTTTAGGACAAGAGATATTCAAGCAATAAGATCAAATAAAAGAGGTATGGAATGCATGAAGATCGCATTACTAACTGTGTTGATAATGATGTGTTGAGCATTGCCAGTCTCAGTCATCTAGTTCGGATCTTCAAGTATACTTTCCAAACTTGAGAATATTGAGGATGGTGTTACGAAGATTGAGAGAAAGGTTCAAAAGATGGAGGGCAAGCAAAAGATTTCTCAAAAATCTTTCAAAATTAAAAAAGAAAGTGAATTGAAATTTAAGGGAAATAATGAGATGATCAAGCAACGCATGCTGGTTGAGCTACAATACCTTAAATGTGCAGAGAAAGTCCCAAATCCAAATAGAGAAGAAGAGGAAGCATACTTGAATGATGATTAAGTGCATTGGAGCATTTGTGTTGCAAACTTCTGTTATTGTCTTTGCTAAACAATATTTTCTTTTTTATTCGAATGCTTTGTGGATGTTTAATTAATGTTTTTGGATATGAATGGGTTCAATGAGCTGTCAATAAATTATTTTATACTGATGTGAACTTACTTATTATGGAATGTGCATGTGTTAGAGTAATATGTGTAAATTAATACCATACACAGCTTTCATAGTCATAATTCATAGTTGACTATGAATTTCATAGTAAAATGATAGCACACCCTAATCTGTCTAGGATGTGTATGCATTAGAATAATATATGTAAACTGATATGCTCCATAACTTTCATAGTCAACTATGAATATTAAAGTAAAACGATAGTGTACAGTAACCTCTATAATGTGTATTCATGGAGTAATATATGTAAACTGATATCATTTACAACTTTAATAGTCATAAGTCATAGTCGACTATGAATGYCATAGTAAAACAACAAAACATAGTAACCTCTATGATGTCATACCCAGCAGGCCACATCAACTATAGTATACATAAATGAGCCAAAATAAATTAAAAATATAAAATAATATATATGCTAAGACATCTAGATTTTTATGATGTAAACATCAAAAGTAATCTTGTTTTGTAAGTTATTACAATATTAATTCCAACATATAGAAATATTATCATAAAATATACTTATGCCAACAATTATTACAAATATCGGCATTAGATGTTGCCTAAATTCGATATCTCATGACATTTCTCAAATGTTGTATGAAATGTCATCTTTTCTCAGTAATAAAGCTACTAAAGTTCAAATATTATCGTCATATGTCACATAAACTTGTTATTTATTATGACATTGTTACCAACATATATAACATGTTGGCATACAATGTATTTATGACAACAAATAGTACAAATATCGATTTAAATGTCGCCTAAAAGTATCACGACATTTCAAAAACTTGTGGGAATGTCATATTATCCAATATTAAAGCGATTAAGGGTCAAATATTGTTGTCATTAAGTCGCCAAAAAATTGTGATTTCTTACGACATTGCATACCAATATATATATATATAATATTGGCATAAAATACATTTATGCCAACACATAGTGCAAATATCATCATAAATGTCACCTCAATGCCACATATAATGATATTTTAAAAATATTGTACAAATTATTGTCTTATCTAGTCTTAAGGTGACTAAAGGTGAAATGTTGTCTGCATATGTCACCACGGATTATGTTTTGTTATGGCATTCTAACCAACGTATATGAATTGTTGGGAGATATTATGTTTGTACCAACATGTTGTGAAAAATCTTCTAAGTTTCACATATAACTCTTTTTCTGCAAATATGAAACTAATGTTCCGTTAATAGTATTAAGTGACATATTTATCTAAGATATGCATATCATGACGTTTGTGATAAAAATCGTCAGAGATCATTGAAAAACTTTTTGGAGACATTTGCTAGAAACAACATTTTATATGTGTCACCGTAAACCCTTTTTGACTTGGTGCAATCAGTCAAAAAGAGAAAAGTGGGGAAGAGGGGGTGGGAAGGCGATGTGTTGACAACAAAAATTAGTCAATCTAGATAACCTAATAATGGATGGGATATTAGGTCAAGACTAGACATGATATGCCATCATATATCGATAGAACTTGAAGATCGACCTAAGAAAATGAGGCATCCGAAGGATAGCCGATAGGAAGACTAAAGAGTCTAGCCGATAGTTAAAGACAAGATGCATCATCCAGAATAAAAAGATCGGTTGGGAAGGAGTCAGAGATAGATACTAATAATGACACTACTTCGGTCGAATAATCGTAGATAAGGAGATTATTAAAACTCAATGATAGAARAGGATAACCCAACTCCACAATTTGCATAACAGAATGATTGGAAAAACCATCGTTCGGAATAAGTATAAAGGGAAAAGATGATATGATGTTCTAGGTTACTCAGATCAAAACTCAAGCTAATTTATCAATTCTATATTTTTTCCTTTCCTTTACCTTGTTTTATGTACTATTTTCTTTACAACTTTATTTATCGCTTCCCCTTACATAATGCCTTGACTAAAGGCATAAGAATCAAAGAAGATTGTTAACCCGTTTTGGGTTGAAACTTTATTTGATCAAAGAAATATTACATCGTTTTTTTGCCACACTTCTTATACAGTTTGTTCTTCTCTCGTCCATGTTCGTGCTTATCAATTTACATTCTTTTTGCATCCATCTATCCAATTAAGGGCTTGCTGGAGTACCTCAAGGGACCCTCCCATAAGAAAGGGGTCAAAGATCCAACAACCTGTAGGAATATTGGATTCCAACCTATTATGTTCAATCATGGAAGTCATCACCTCCTAGCCTAAGGTCACCCAACCAATTACCTTATGAATTCGTTGACTCCAATAATGTTGCAATTACTTGAATGTAAGTAATTAAATAAATAAAATTTAATATTCATATGTTGTGTATTATCTTTATTAATATATAGATTTATTCCTCTATTATTATGAAAAATATTTTCCATATACCGTATTTTGGAACAATATTTGCATAACAGTGATAATTGAGAAGGAACATTTGAGTAACTATATTTATTTTGTAATTTACATTTGAGTAATTGCAATATTTATATATCTTTAAAAAATTTATAAATATAAAAGAATGATTTAAAACATGAAATTGTAAAATAACAATATTAAGAGTTTTCAACAAGATTCATACATTACAAATAAAAGTTTCATTGTTAAGAGATTGAACTACTTAGCATACTGGATKTTTTAAATTTTAAATTTATCAAATACCATTGGAATTTAGATAAGAATATAAGTACTTACACTATTAAAATATTCTAAACTATATTAATTATAAAATCTTAATCTAATAAGTATTCACTCAATTCAATTCTAAATGTTAAATTAAATTATTAAATCAACCCTACGTCTCAACCCAAGGTGAATTATTAAAAGGTCAAAAAAGAAACAAGAAAAGGGCTGTTGTAGAGTGTTCCCTTTCTCGTCATCAAAGAGTCAGAATTCAGACCATCAAAACGAACGTCAAAATGCCGTTTCTTGCACTGAATCCCTTTTTACCTTGTAAACATAATATACAGACTGATGTCAGAGTTGCAAGGACAACACCGCACGCATTCACCACCCACCCAGACTTTAACCTCCATACGCTTTGCTCAGCAATACAGAGTATCCGTAATAGAACTTCATAAAATAACTGCCGAACCAGAAAAGTCACGAGAATCTTCTCTTCTTCACAAACTACCAAGACTTTCGTCTCTTCTTTCTTCAATCTTTTCAACTTAGCTTGTACTATGAAATTTGAAAAAACCTGTATACAAAAAGAAAAAGAAGATCGAGGTGATGTTGGTGGCGGAGCAGAAATGTGCAAAACCATCGAAGTTGCCATCGTTAGACATCCTCTCCCGCAGAAGCTTTCGCCGTATATGATGGATGATGAAGGTGGTGAGGAGCTCTTTATTCCCCCTCTTAACTTTGCTATGGTCGACAATGGCATCTTCCGCTCCGGGTTCCCTGACACCGCTAACTTGTCCTTCCTTCAGTCCCTCGGCCTTCGCTCCATTGTGTAAGTTCATAAACATAAATATGAAATAAACATTGAACAATGAAATGGGAAATTTACACTTTTTTGACGAAATTATTGAATTTAAGTGTGGGTGTGAAATAAATGAACATGCAGAAAAAGTTATAAGCATTTCAATGTATATATTTTTGGTTGCACGAAAATTGATGGCTTTGTGGTCCTGGGTTGTAGATATTTGTGTCCAGAGCCATATCCGGAGGCGAACATGGAGTTTCTGAAGGCGAACGAAATTCGGTTATATCAATTTGGGATTGATGGAGCAAAGGTATGTCTGGCTTAGCTACTCTTGTTAATTGTCCGTGTTTGCTGATTGTTTTAAATCATACTGCTATAAGTTTCTTGTCTATCAATTCTCAGTTCGTCTCTGTCCGAGTACATCTTTTTCTTCTTTTTCTTTTAATTATGATTTGAGCTCAGTACAATAAACTTTTCGAGGGGTTGGAGAAGGGGGAGAAGGGGGGGGGGGGGAGTATCAACCATAAGGTGGGAACTCTACAGATTCCACAAGTTTGAATTTCTTGTTTTTGGTCTTCTCATAAATTTGAAACTTGAGAAATGTGAATCTTGTAATGAATTTGAGGTAATCAGGCAGCTCAAGACATGAGCAAAGAGCTCCGGCCGCCCAGCATGGGTTGGGGCCTTGGTGGTGTGTAGGAGAAAGGTTTGGAGAAACCTGAAAGAAAAAGGAAAAAGGAAAAAGGAAAAAGGAAAAAGGAAAAAGAGGCAATTATTGGTTAAGGAGCGCGTGGGACATGAGAGGTTTAAGAAAGTCTAGGAATAGTAGTTATATCTGATACTTCGCCTTTTCTCCACATTTATTTTTATGAGTATGAAGATTATTTTCTTGATTCTTTCTTATCCATCCTTTAAACTATATTCCCCTAACATTATTTATTTATTTTCTAACTCTATTCCCCTATATCTGATTTAGTTTAGAAGGGTATTTGATAATCTTGTTTTAGCACCTTACCCTTAATAAACTAGAGTGAGACTTGTGTGTTACTGTCTTCTCATCTATCAGTTTCTTCTGAAAAATGTTAGAGTTGGAAGTTAATTAGGTTGCCAGTATATCTTTTTCAAGGAAGTCGAGATTAATTCTAGGACAATAAAACCAAATAGAGATGTGAACTTTCAATTTGGGATAGATGGAGCAATATTTCCTACTGTGATTCCGTCAATTAAAGAACACAAAGAAGGCAAAAAATTTCAGCTTTTTCAAATTTCTTATTCCTATTGTTAATATTTCAAATTTGATGCTTTTTATGGCTAGATATTGCTGTGCTTTGCAGTAGTATGCTCTTAAGTAAATGTCCACATTAATCATCTCAATCATGAAACAATTATTTCTTTCTGTTACTTTCATATTCCAATTTGTCTTAGGATGGTGTTTCATTAGTTTAGACCAAATCCATTAGCGATTAATTTTATCACATTAAATAACTCTTCGAATCAAAGGATTACTTCTCTTCTATTCTTCTTTTGATACTCGTTTCTATTTTGGTTAATAACTTTACCCTCAGCAGCTTTGGCAAGTTGGCACTTTACCTCTGAAATGCATTAGCTTTGACTTCTGTTAGCTAATGGGAAATCTTATTTTTCTGTTCTTGTCTAATTATCCTTGTCAATGAGTTGCACTTGCTCTATTGAGGTTCAGACTTGTAGAACTTCACTCCTCAAGCTAAGGTTTCGCACTTGAGTCCACATCTAGCATCAGTTAGTTTCATAGTGCTAGAGCTTAGAACACACTAATGCCGTACATGTTCCTTAAAAGGTTAATTTTAATAATTAAAAGAATTGTTAAAAATTCGTATACATTTCGTATCTTCTAAGTTGAATTTGTATATGAACTGTTATGTAAGTTGTGATAATCAATTTAATCAATTACATTTGGGTCCTTTGGAAACATTTGTTACATTTCATGGTTTTTTTTGTGTAACAACAAGACTTTACTTGTATATATCTGAACTTTGAAAAGAGGCACGGGGGGAGGAGGGTTAAGTGCAGCTCATTGTTCAGGGGCAGAAGTGCTATGAATTTGAACATTGGTGAGGTTAAGCACAAATTGTTGATAAGTTCAATTTGGTCAATACGTAAAAGTTTAAGGTTGACTATCCACAATGGAGCAAAGTGGACAGCCTACGGACCCAACCAGTTATGAGATAACAAGTGCTATCTCCAGGTGATTTTTTCCTGTTAAACCACATTAAAAGAAAGTAAAGTGACCAATTTTCCACATATGTATAATAGTTACATGATCCACCAAATTGTTTATATATCCATTAGAGATGGTTTTTTTCCTGTTAAACCACATAAAAGAAAGTTAAGCGACCAATTTTCCACATATATATAAATAGTTACATGATCCACCAAATTGTTTATATATCTGTTAGAGGTTGTTTTTTCCTGTTAAACCACATAAAAGAAAGTTAAGTGACCAATTTTCCGCATGTATATGTATAATAGTTACATGATCCACTTACAATGTTTTACACTTCATATCAGCATGCTTATTACGAAACATTAGTCCTCTGACAGTAAGTCCAGGCTGAAAAGTGGATGCAAATGTTATCAACCATTTCTATATTCTTCCCCTTGTGTTAAAGAACTTTTAATTGCAAATCGAGAAATGCATAGAGAACAACCGTATCATATAATATCATAGCATTAATTGAAGCATTTACCAAATGCAATACTTTAGTATGACTTTCATCATATGAATCCCTATATCATATAGATAAAGTTAAAAATTCTCCTGATTATATTTCAAATTGTAGAATTTTGTAAATATGCTAGAAAAACATATTCATGGAGGTAATGAACTGCAACAATAATTAGGGAATCTTGATTCGGTTGGGGCAAAATATAGTTTAAGAGGAGATGCATTAGTGAATTGCAATAAGAGTTCTGTATATCATGCCATAGGTTTCAATTCTTTGAAAGATGGCATTGCTCCAGTAATTCAAGTGTACTGATGAACTGTCCATTGTCCAATCATTAATGGTTCCACAGCTATCTTCGTGTACATAAGATCTCTTACAGGCAACATTCCTGGTTCTGCGTATTAATTTTCACCAAACTTGTTCTCAGGAACCTTTTGTGAATATTCCAGAGGATACAATCCGCGGAGCATTAAAAGTTGTCCTTGGTACCAAGTTCTGGCATACCTTCATATCTACTCTTTTATTCTTATGTAATCCACATAAAAATTAGTAATTTGCTAATATCCTTTTTTCTGTTATACTGCCACAGATGTAAGGAACCATCCCTTGCTGATCCACTGCAAAAGAGGAAAGGTAGGTTCATGATTAGTTTTCCACTAAACGTATCATTGAATTTGCAGGATCATGCCTTAACTGGTACATGGCCATTTAACTGGTGCTTCTTTGAACAGCACCGGACTGGTTGTCTTGTTGGTTGTTTGAGAAAACTGCAGCGATGGTGCCTGAGCTCCGTGTTTGATGAATATCAGCGCTTTGCAGCAGCCAAAGCCAGAATTTCTGATCAGAGGTTTATGGAGCTGTTTGACGTGTCCAGCTTCAAGCATCTTCCTTTGTCATTTTCATGTTCAAAGAGGTAATAGCCAATCAATGTGGAAGGGTTCGCTCCCCTTTTTGTCTGCCTACAGGAATAAACTGGAAAAGGAAATGATACTTGAAATTCGTCGAAAAGGCGATGATTTATTTTCCCTCGAGAGGCTAATAAGGAGCATACTCGGGCATCATTTGTTTAGGGGCTCTTTGATTCCATTGCTGTAGTTCCCTATTACATATCTTTTCCAAAGCAAATACTACCTGTATTTTCTTATAAATAAATGTTGAAAAGTATTCAAGGTGGAGGAGTGAATTGAGGTTTTTAATTTTTTCAAATTTTGTAATAACTTTTCAACATTTGAGGGAAAATATTAAACATTTGGTGGGTGCAATAAATATTATTTAATTGGCATGCAATAAATTCAAGATGAATAATAACAATAAAGAATATAACAGACAACCATCTACATAAGATGTATAATGGTTGGATCTATCTTGAATTTTTATCCCRCTACCCAATATCACACCTTTATGATTTCTACAAAGACTTCATGAGTTTAAAAGTTCATCCGCAAATTGATTTTGTAAAAACTAATTAACCCTTGTACTAAACTTATCTCAATGTTAACTCTTTTCCACAAGGATTTTAAGTCATAAACAATTTTGGAATCTTTTACAAAAAGATAGAAAGAGAATATGGTAACAACTTTTGATAGTGGATATAATATAAAGAAAATTTCTTAGATGTGATTTCAGAGTGTAGAGTTAAACATTTGTATTTTTTGAATGATATAAAACTTGAAAATCTTTCCAAGATGTTCGCCGTGATAGTTGTTTGAAAAATGGCCAAGAAACCCTTTATACATACCCTTTATCAAATTCTATCAACAGTTAAAAAAAAAAAAAAAAAAAAGAGCCCTGTTAGCAATAGTATGCTGCCTATTTTGAAAGACCAAAATAGACAGGACGCATCAGATGATGCAACCTTTGCTGGAAGAATATCAGACATTTCACATATTTCCTTAAAGCTTGAGTCCGAAGCGACATTCGAACACGGTTCAGAAGGGTTTCAAACAACTGAACTTTTGCTATGCTGAGTCTGAGGTTCCACTTGAGGGATTTTAGACTTAGAAATTGCTAGCATCGGATATGTGAGATTCAATGAGATTAAGTTCGAGAAGTAAGTTATAATAGTCGTATGACATTCGAACAATTATTTCTTGTCTTGCTTCGTGTGAACTTCCATTGAAGCATTTTAAACTTAACATGTCATATTTAGGATGATCGAAATAACAGGGTAGTGCATTCGAAGTTGGAAAAACTTGTGATACACTTCTATTGATATTTCCAAAATCTTAAATACATATGTTTATTTGCCAATATATATTTTCCAAAATATATAGTATTTATAAAATATTTGGAAAACATTTTTCAAACCAAATTGCAAGGATTTCAAATCTTTGTCATGAAAAAAAAAAAATCTAAAGCTGAGCACATGAAAGATATTTATATATATATATAAAACTAACGTTCTATGTAACCTAGATCTCTTAGCTTGACTTAAACCTTAATTGAAGAATTTGGAGATCTTGTAATATTGATACTTCATATATAGGTCTATTATATGTTCCAACAAAATGATTCTATAAAGTTTTCATAATGCAAGTTAGCATGTTAGCCCAATAGGGCTTAAGGTCATTAATATATGTTTTGATAATGACATAAGCTTAGATTGTTTATCTAATTTGATTGTTGTTCTTATAGAATTTAAAAATATATGGAATAAAGCGATCTACGATGTTTATTGATCAACTACCTCAAGCTTCGAGGATATTCAATATTGAAGGAGTTAAGAATTGAAGAAGAATAGGAAGATTTGCACAAGTATATTCAGGTGAAAGAATCCATCAAGAAGACTCTTCTAGCATTGAATAGGTTATAGGCTAAGTACATTGTTTTTTGTTATATACTAGGTTTAGTACTCAATCTTATTTTGGAGAGGTTTATGAACTGTCTTTAGATTTTAAGTTTTGATGTTTGAAGCTCAAAAAACATTTATCAAACATCTCTATAAAATGACCATTAGACAAACTTATTAGATATAATTGAGTTTGATTTTGTAATCATTCCTTGAGATATAGTTTCATGTCTCAAACTTCAAATATGTTCTACATCTTTTGTGTTGTTAATTTTGATTTCCTTCATCAAGGTTTTAGACATAACAATTTGGTTTTTTCCTGCCCGAAATAGTCAAAGGTTGACTCTTCCTCTCACTTCCTCTCATTAAATATTTAAAGGTAATCTAGAGTTGCATTCGATATTCGTTCCAAAAGTCTTCGAATGAAAATATTGGATGAAGATCATGTCATTTTGGCCATTCAAAATACATGTGTTTAACTCTTAACGGATTGATTTATTATCGTTCTGACATTTTATTGTCATTGGGTATGCAACTATTCAATACCTGGTTTTCCTATTTGTTCTTTTTGAACAAGTGAGAATAAGCCGAAATTCATAGAAACATTTTTGAAAACGTAAAAAGAGAGATTTCACGATATTCTTGAACTACTTGTTTAGAAAGCACTTCCTGCAATAACTTTGAGAAATCTTTAGTTGAGTTTCATCAATACAAAATAGAACATCTTTATGAGTGAAATCTACATCTCTATTTGAACTTAAAATTTATAGAATTTTCATTGTATTAGAGTGGAACAGATGTGGGCTTGTTATCTGTGTAAATCTCTAAGAGATACAAGGTTATTGAGGACAATAAAATCCTTTTGAGGGTGAATCTTTGCGTCGATACAAGGTTGTCAAGGACAGAAAACCCTTTTGAGGATGAACCTTGTTGTATGTTGATTCAAGGTTGTCGGAAACATAAAACCCTTTGACAGGGGGTTGTATGTCGTATGTCGTATGTGTGTAAATATAAAACCTTGTTGTATGTTGCAGTGTGTAAACACTAAAGTTGTTAGGATACATAAATTTGTTTTGAGAGTGACCCTTCATTTGGGGGTTAAAAGAGTTGTAAAATCCATGTGTGGGTGAACCTTTGGCTGATCCACGTACTATTGAGAAAGTCTGTATGACTTATTTAGTGGAGTTGAAAATCCTAAGATTGCGGTCTTAGCTAGTGGATGCAAATTCGGGAAGGAATTGAACCAATATTAATCACTTTTTCCGTTATGCATTATTTACTCTTCTATGTTTACATTATTTTAACTAATTGCACAAAATTATTTCTCATCTCTTTATTTGATATACATTAATTATACTTCAAAGAGAGTTGAGAAAGATACTAGGTGGTCATTACTTTGCATAAAAAGTACCAATTGTCCAATTCTCTTTCTCTTGGGTTCTGTCAACTTGTATCAAAGCCTAAACTTCTTGTTCGAGCATATAATATGGGTGAACCTTGAGGTGGTTGTAATATCCAAGGGTTAAAAGATTATTGCAAAATCTATTTGTGGTTGAACCATTGTTATTTGTAATGTTTTTGTTAGGGTGTTCATGGTTCGATTTGGTTTGGTTTTCATCATTTTTATATTCAAACCAAAAGTTTCGATTTGAAAAATTTGAAATCGAAACTAAACTATTTAAAACTTTGAAACGTTAGTTAGGTTTCGCATTGATTTGGTTCAATTTAGTAATAAAAAATAGTTTTGAAATTATCATAGAGTTGCATTCATATAAAGGTAGCAATATAGATCATTGGAAACATCATTTATGGAAAACAAGAAAAGACATATTAAAGATTAAAACACAAAAACAAGAAAAAGAGTAGTTGCTACAAAAACTTACAAAAGAGTTATTGATTAAACTAACATGATACTATAATTTATTTACAACAACAACAASAAGAAGATTCCCTTGCTAATCAGGACTTTTGCAGAAACTTTAAGAGCATACTTTTGAAATTCAATCATAAGAAAATGGCTAAACTACTAAAGATTAACTCTCTATGAGTTTTCATTAACCTGTCACTAAATTCTTAACTTTTCAAACTCCAAATTAAGCAAGAATAGGCACTATGATGGTAGAAAAAGGAAAAGATTTTTGGTTAAATATTAATTTGGTTTGGTTTGAGGAATTTTTAAGCCGAAACAAAATATAAATCAAATTTTCGATTTGGTTCGTTTAGTCGGTTTGGATCTTCTCTTTTATCTTATGTTTTGTGACTTTTGAGTTTGCTGGATTTAAAAATATTCCTAAGGGTGTGACTCTAGGCAGGGGTTGTAGATTTCAAGGGAAATTTAACCACTATAAATCTTCTGTTTGTGTGTGTATTTGTTCTTCTATATTTATGGCTCTTGATTGGACTTGGTTAAGTTACAATTATATCTCACAAACCACTTAGCATTTATTGCATGCACCAAGTGTTTGATATTTTCCTAAAAAGGTGAAAAGTTATGCTTATTTGCAAAAAGTATTAAAAACCCAGTTCACTCACCCCTAGTTTGAGTTACATTTTACATTTACTTTGAAAGATTACTAGCTAAACCTCATCTTCTCTTGGCCCAGGTTTTGGTTTGAAGATGTGCTAGTAATTGGCCATAAAAACATTGAGTTGGTAGGCAATCCTAGAAAGGAGCAAACTGTGACCATCTAGATAGTTATGCCCTCAACTAATGAGATAAAGAGAACCCATTCTCTAACCGGGCATCAATGTTGGACTCCTAGCCAATGCTGAGTTTAGAGAAATRTTCAACCCTAAACTGAGGAGAATAAAATATATTCTCACTCATTAGGACATCAGCTTGGATGGGTTGGGTTCAGCTGGAACTTCCTTCACTGAGTGTTCCAAAACATAAGATCCATCCATCGAAAATATTTTATTGGGGTTGGGGCTCATAACCAATTTATACAATTCCCCCTCTCTTTATACCCTTCCCTAGGAGCAAGCACAAGAATCGAACTTGTGTGAGTCTATGTAGTTGTGAGGGGTACACAATGGTCGGCATATATCTAGTCTCACCCTAGGAGCATTGTGTATGTCGGTCTAGCGGAGATGATGAAAACGTTAGCAGTACGGGCATGTGAACTAACTACTTCCTATGTCATCAATAGTCTTTTTGCCTGAGTGGCATCCCTTGCATTAGTGGAGATCAGATCAGCTTAAGTCTTACTGAGCATGCTCAAGTTAGTGAGTAGCATAATGTTGAGCACTAACCATCTATAAACAATCAGACAATAGGATTCCAATCCACACGAGCTTTGATGTAAAGGTGCTTCAAGTGTTTTGACCTTTTTTCTGTTAGCTTGGGAAAMTACATTAATATCCCCTTCTCCCATGGTTTTGAAGCATCATCCTTTGGTAGGACCAATTCTGTTATGGCTTGCTCTGCTCATGGGACATCATCAACCAAGCATACGTGTCGGCTAGTCACGTTAAGTGCTGCGGGCAGCACTCTGACCATGCCAATGTCGTTTTGGCAAAATTACTCCTCCAAGTGCTTTTCCAGTAGCCAACCCTTGTAGGATCACCTCCGTTGTTCCCTTCTGTTATTGGTCTTACTAGGTTTAATTGCCCTACCAATCAATATTTTCCTATAAGTCTCCTCAAGGACTAGCCTTTGGATCTCTTGTTTCTTTCAGGAACCAACACTTGAGTAGTTGCATTAGAGAGAGGGATTTGAATTTTCATTGTACACTTCTCAAAAGTGGAACCTTACTATCTCCCTCATATCCACCAACGTATCCTTGCCAAGCATAGTAGCTCTACTCTTCTGGCTCCAATTGAGCATGTATTCTCCGTAGAAGGTGCAAGGTGATAAATATTAACTGACGAGACCTATTGAATCAAGTCAGCTTGCTCTTCAAATACCTATCTAACACCCAGATTAGGAACTATCCTAAGCCAAGAGTATTACTGACCTTACTCATAATCATATCAACTACTGTAGGAAACAAAAGAGATCTGAATACTTGTCTACAAGTTTTATAAAAATTCCGACAGAGTTTCCTTTGTAATTTCAACAACTAATCTCTGTATACAATTAAAAAGTTCCCAAACATTTGCAATACTCGTAAATAGCATGCATTCCAACCCAACAAACATCAAATAAAGTATTCCAAAAATCTTTTGCTAACTTAACATTTACCAAAATTGAAATTTGCAGAATTTAAAAGAATCTAATGTACGAATAGTTAAATCAAATAAGAAATAACTCAAACAATACATAAAACCTCTTTATTCGACCATTTATCTTATTCACTAAAATTTATTTAAATAACACTTCGGGGTATCAAGGCTTGCCCACAAATGACCTCCACGCATCATCTGACTGCGCATCACCTGAAATGCAGAATGAAGGAAATGGAATGAGCTATAAAACTCAATAAGCAAATCTCATACATGAATATTTGTGAAATGAACTATATACTATGAATTTATATTTCACTTCCTCAATAAAACTTCCTAAATACTTCCATAAATGTAACACCCCGAAATTTTCCTTTATTAAATTTGTTTGATTTTATGTGAAATTTGTGTGCCAACTAGGGTTAGATATTTTATATGATTAATATTTTTAAAACACAGATATTGTCCGTATCAAATAAGAGTTACTGTTGGCTAAAGGCTCGACTTGTGGGCTTATTTATTAATTAAGTCGAAAGTTGGGCTTTTGTTGAAAGGAAGCCTATTACGTTTAATTTACGGGTTTTGGGTTAGATTTGGATAGGAAGGCCCGACGCGTTGAGTTGCGGCCCAAAATAATATTATATAAAAAAATGAAAAAAGAGAAAAGAAAATATATAAGAAAATAAAAAGAAAGAAAAAGAAAAGAAAAGAAAAAGAAAAACCCTAGAAACTATCTTCTTCTTCCTCCCGCTGCCACCACCACCGTGCCGTTTCCCCTCTGCTTGACACGACGTTGTTTGTCATGACTCTTCTAGCTTCTCCTTCTCTCCTCTTCGTTCCACTATCGACGCTACCACTGATCGTAGTCCGATCGGTGATACGCGCCGTAGCGACCATCACTAACCATCTAGACACGTTGCCGTCTCTCCCGTAGTTGTAGCGCTAGTCAAAACGGTCGCTGTGTGCTGCTCAGACTCGTGGACGTTCGGCCAGAGCAACCGCATCTACCAGATCCGGTAGGTCACCTTCGTTCTCTCATTGTGTAAGAGCGAGCGGATTTGTGCGACACCGTCGCCAGGCCCGCCGTCATTATTTCTCTTCTCTGGAAGGTCGACCGGACCTGTGCGACGCCGTCGTTATCGTTTTCTCTGTAGGGCGACCGATCTGTGCGACGCAGTCGCCAGATCTGCCACGATCCTCTCCTTTTCTGTAAGAGTGACCGGATCTGTGCGACACCGTCGCCAGGCTCGCCGTCATCATTTCCTTTCTCTGTGGGAACAGTCAGGTCCATGCGACACCGTCACTGGATCTGCTGTTGTTACCCGTTACCTGCTTGGCGTAACCAGATCTGCGAGACGCCGCCGCCAGATCTGCCACCGTGAAAGGCTTTCCCTCTGATCAACAGATTTTTGTTTCCCCTTGAACTGAAGCTAAAACCTTGCAGTGATCGTCGTTTTGACTCTCTGCCATTGCTGCTCGCGTCGCCGGTTGTCCCACGCCGTCAACCAGACGCCGGGAGCCTGAGCAGAAACTGGTTTCTTCGCCGGCACAGCATCGGAGCAGAACCAGTTGTTCGTGGGCCATACGCTGTTTGTGTGCCATCGCTGTTTGTGCGCTAAGGATCTGCTCCTTGGTGACCAGCAATACCAACGCCAAGCTTGCCCAGCAACACCAGGCGCCTAGCGTGATGCCCAGGTGTCCAGTGAGCAAAGCCACGCGCCCAACGTGACGCCCAGGCGTGTAGTGACCAAAGCCAGGTGCCCAGCGCGACGCCCAGGCGTCCAGTGAGTGATGCCCAGGTGCCAGAGCGCGATGCCTAGACGCCCAGTGCATGACGCCAGAAGTTCAGTGCCCGATGCCCAGACGTCTAGAACCATTTTTGCACATCCCTTGACATACGTTCGGGAATCCATTATCGTTCAACATCCGAATATTGTGAATTCGAGGTTATTTCGAGGATATACGTTGAAATCGATTTGAGGAGTTTACTTCCAACTTAAGTAAGAACCCGTTTACGTATAGGACTTCAGTAAGTGATCCTCTCATTCATATCATTATAAATAAATGAATTTGAATRTTTTTAACTGTTGGAATATGTGTTGTGTGGAATTTTTATATTGATAAGTGGAATGAATACTCTTAATTGTTGGAATATGTGTTGTGTGGAATTTTTATGTTGTTGTGTGGAATTGTGATGAAAGTTGAATTGTTCGTATTTAATAGTACTTTATGTTAAAGAATGTTGTTGTGATTTCATACCATGTATTATTTATTGAACGTTATCTTATGTAAGATCGTATGCGTTTCATGTCATGAGCATGTAGTTAGAAGTTTACATCTCATTTGGCATGTGCCGTTCACGCATTTAGGAAGTGAACAGTTAGAAAATGAAATTTTGAAGGAAAAAGTTAAAATTTTGGAAATGTTAAAGGTTTAAGAAAAGAGTGTAATACTAGCCACAAAAGTCGGGGGACCGGCGCACCCGACTCTACCCTCTTTGAGGGTAGGTATGAAGTTAAAAGAATGAAATTTAACCGCTTTGCGGTTCTACCGGTAGGAATGGAATCGGGTTCCAAATAAGATGGCCCATTGCATAGCTATGTGGCTAGGCTTTACACTCTAGTGAGCTCGCGAACGAATGAAAGGAAATGAAAAGTTTTATTGTAAGTGAATTTTGAAGAGAATGTTTGTAATGAGTTTTGAAAGGGAATGTTTTTGGAAAGTTTTTCATTGAAAAGGAGGAACTTGAATTTTCATATGTAGGACATGTTCATGCATGCATGCATAAGGGTTACTTACTGGGCTTTTTAGCTCATTCCTTTCCCTCATGTTTCATTGCAGATGATATGTAACCAGATGGGGCAAGGAGGTCGCTTGGGGGCGAACTACGATACCCGAGAACTAGTTTTCAAATTTATTTATGAAATAAGATGAATATTTCTGAATGTTTTAAATTATTGAAGTTTCTTTGTGATTTTTGTTTTTGAATGGTTTAGAAAGACTTCCGCTGTATTTCTATTTTGAATAATTGTTAAGATGGTGAGGGTTTGTTAAAGTTTATTTTTGAAATAGATAGTTGTTTATTTTGGAACGAAAATGACGTGGCATTCTCAGCTTAGGACTGTTCCTAATCTGGGGGTGTTACAATAAAACTTCCATTTCAAAGTGTAAGAACTTTTTTAAAACTTTTCTATTTCGTTAAAATCGTGAGCTCAATTTAATGTAATGCCTAGCCATTAAGTTTGCAGTGGGCCATTATTCTTTGGAACCCGATCGCATTTCCTACTGGGTAGAGCCATAAAACAATTAACATCACTTTAACTCTTTCTTTTATCTTTTCACCTCCCAAGAGGTGAATGTTACATATTTCCCTACCCTACAAGAGGCGGGTGTGCCAGTCCTCCACGCTCCATTTCCGACTCACATCTTTCATGGCTAGGTTTACATCCTTTCCAAAATCTTAACATTTTCCTGATAATAATTCATTTATAAAATTTCATTTCTTTTCAAATTTTATTTTGTATACCATTCGCTTTCTAAATATACGAATGGCTCATGTCAGGAATGATGTAGAACACTATAACTACATGTCCATGACATGAATCACATAAATCCGTATTTAACATATACATCGATAGTAGAAGCACCTTACATGAATCAATCAAACACAATCATAAAACATCACATAACACAGTCCAATATGACCACAACATAACACACAAATGGGATAAAGTTGATGAGTTTACTTATTTGGAGTCCTTAATGCTAAAGTTCTATTTAAATCGTAATGCGGAGTTCCTCGATTGCTCTTAACGTTAATATGCTTGAAAATGACATAATTATTATTACAAAAARGAAAATTCATTTAATACGATTGTCAAAGCTTAAAACATTTAAGGCTTATCCTATGAACATCATTTGCCAATATTAATCCGTACTTAATTCCCGCATCAAAAAACTATTACATTGTTAAAGGTACAACTTATTTCATAACTTTTTACCCCTCTCAACAATTGATAATGGTAGTACCGAAACAATACATTTCTAAGTCAAAAGACATTCTTCATACAAATTAAACTCATTCTTAGATCGGGTATTAAACCTAATCTATGTTCTTCCACAATTTCACTATAGAACATAATTACATAAGTCATTAAATTTTTGAAATCAGATAACAATATTTTCACCTTTAAATAGACAAACTCTAAGTGTTGCGAAAGCTACGTTGGGCCCCGGGTGTGTGCTCGGGCAGCATGCGCGCAACAACGATGGTCGTGCACGGTGCCTGGTCGCCTGGGCATCTAGGCGTTCGATCGCCTGGGTGCCTGATAGCCTAGGCACCTGGGCATTGGTCGTTGGGAGTCTAGTAGCCCAACAATTGTCTACAACAGATCTATTTTCGGTAAGACTTCTGGCTAGTGGATGATCGGAGTCGCAAATTTGGAGAGATCCGATTAGTGAATAGCTTCCCAAGGTGATCAACTACCAATTGTAGCAAACTCCACTCCAGAAGAAACCTTGAAGCAACTTTGACGAAGTCGCTGAGAAACGATCGGCGAGCATAACAATGACAAGCAGATGCAAAGGGAGAAGAGATCTGGTCTATAGATCTAATCTCAAATGGACTCGAGTGGCCTCCTGGCGAGTGGCAACCCACAACAGGGTAACCAGAAGCGGCTGTGAGATGATAGAACGAYGCTGAACGGTGGTCGTGCTATAGAGCTTCTCCGAGCAGCTACAGATATGATGTCAGCAGATCTGGTGCCCAAGCCATAATGACGTAGATTTGGTTTGAGCGGCCGTGAGGAACAACGAGCACAAACTACAACTTCTTTAGAGTAGCAAGACGATTCGGTATCTAACGGCTCGATCTTAATAACTGTGCAGTAGTAGCGGATCGATGGTGCAAAAACGGGATCGCTGCAAGAAATCCCGTTGAGCAACAACCGGCCAGACAATGATCGGTTGCGGAGGGCGACAAACCTGAGTGGCATCGATGGCGATGATCGGTGCAGCGTCAGCAGAGGGAAAAATGTGGCGGTTCAAGCAGCAGGAAGGGTTTTGAGGAAGACGGGTAGAAGGCGCTAGGCTAAGCCGATTAGGATTTTTTTTTTTAGGTTTGGGCCCTAACCTGAAACCCTTGGGCCTTCCCATTCCATAGCCAATCCAGTCCAATAAATTAAATTTTATGAACTTTTCTTTCGGTAAAAATCTAGTTTTCGAATGAGAAACAAATAAGCCTAACAAGTCAATTCCACTAACTAACCAAGAATCCTAATTCGATTAACACGATAATCCCATACTTAATTAAACGTACAATTCAATAATGATCACATAGGAAATTATTAAACCCTAGTTGGCACACAATTCATACCATCACACAAAATTTATAAAAATGAAAAAGTAATATCCTGGGTATTACAACCTAGTCGGCCCAACTTTTGGAATGATAAGCTACCTAGTGAGGTACCTCGTTAGCCGATTTTGCCTTATTAGTCAGGTAATCATTGTTTCGGGATAGTTGATGTAAGACACCAAGCTTGGTACTCGAATAATTCTATTTTAGAAAAAATTATAGAAGGATTAACTGCAAGGGCTAAAAAGAAGAATTCAGATATAAATAAAGTAAAATTTGAAATTTTAAGTCAATGAGACCACCTTAAAACTCTCACCAATAGAAACATTTTTCAAAAGGAAAAAGACCTTTGCATAATTTTTTTCTTATCTCTGTAAAACAAATCAAATTGTTCCTATATTTGCATGATTATAATAAAACTATATTTTTCTTTTATTCTCCTTGGCCGAATACATTGCAAAAATATGTAGTTATTTTACATGCATGAAAGCTTAATGATCAAGTCAAATTAAATTCCCTTTTCTAATATAATTTTCCATCACTTGTTTCACAATGATAAAATCTGTTTAAAACCACAACCTAAAGACATTCTAGGAGTATTTCCTATTCCTTTTACTTATCATATTAAAAATATAAACTTACACATAGACACACACACACACACACATAGGGCAAAGAAAATTAATACATGTAAAGGAAACTAATACATGCACAAGTACATTTGATATTTCATTTCTTGAATTGATACTACATATGATCTAGCACTTAGGAAAACCTTAAGACATCAACTTGATTCCTCTTTTTTTTTTTTTTTTTTTTTCCCCCCTTAAACATAATTGAACTAAAACTCTTGACAAGTGTAGGGTAGAAAGACCTAGGTGGCAAACAATCCCTAAATGACAAAATCAATTTGAATTCTTACCCCTCTCTCTCTCTCTCTCTTTGCTCTTTGTTTCTCTTCCTAACAGAGGTGCTTACACCTCTTTCTTCAATTAGCCATATGCTGCCACCTTCACCCATCTATCACCCTAAAATCCCTCTATCCAATATATGTAATGAATACAAAGGTGAATTGTCCTCTTCCTCAAAGGATAGGAATGTCCACCTAGGAGTTTATATAGGAAAAATGCAGCCTTTCTTCCCTCATTCACTCATTTAGACACTTGAACACCTCTCACTCTTTTCTACTTCCTCTAAAAAGAACATAGAGTAAAGAAGACTTCCTTTTTTCCCAAGCAAAGAAAACATCTAAGTCTTGTATAGGAGAAGTTTGAAGATTGCAATTCAAGAATCTTGTTGCTTGCATCCACATGGCTGCTAATCTCCTTGCTTCTACCAAGAAACCAAATATCTACTGCCTTAAGGTAAGTACAAGACACTCACATCATCCTTTCACTAAGAAAACACTAGGGAAATGCATGAAAGAAAAGAAAGGAAATCGGGGCTGCCACAAAATTGAAATCTATGCTACATATAATGAAATATTATGCTTAAAGAAAATATTTAGCAGTGCATGAAAATCTATGCATATTTATAGCTTGGTCTTGATAATGTACTATATATATATATATCACATTTTTTAATATAAATGAATGCATGACTTGAAAGCATATGAAGTAAATGACTGTTTCTTTGGAAACAAGCATATGAAACCAGTTTATGTGTGCATATACTTTCGATAGATACCCTCTTGGACTTCTTTTGATATACATGAATGCATACCTGAATTGATAGAAGAAATAAAGAAAAGAGTATGACCAAAATACAAGTAAAAATACCACCATCACTAAAGTATGGGAAATATATATCACCTTAAGTTGTGAACAGAATAACACAACTATTTTAAAACAAAATAGAGAAAATTAGGTATGGATGGAATCCTTAGGATCTTGAAAAGATAATAGGACTAAAATCACAGGAAATGGATAACGGGATTGCAAGATATGGTTTAAAATCCCAAGCTATGACAAAATTGTGTCAAAACGGATTGCTGGACTTAAGACCTACTATTCAATCCCTTTTTTGACTTAATTACTATGATAATTTAGGATTACTTTACATGGATAAAGTCCTTTAAATGTCAGGAACATTGTTAATATAAATTCACTGAAAAAGGAACTATAAAGCAAGATATGGAACAATCTCTGAACATTGTTCAAAATCGGTTACAAGTGCAATATCCTACCAATTTAGGTGAATTGTGATTTTATTACTTTATGAAACAAGAAAGATTTCATATAGAAAGAAACTTCATTATCTTACAAACATTTTAAGACTAATGTTAGTATAATATGACTACTAGAACTCAAGTTATAACCAAAACCATGAACCTAGTCAGTTTAGGTAAGTCTAATAGAGAATTGCATACCCTGACTTTATAAGGGAATCTGGGAATTTCTTGACTAAATTATAGTAAATAATTATACACGATTGAAGTTCTTGGAATCTTAGGAACATTTTGCAACCAATTTGATAAATTTTATCGTAGTAAAACTCAAGTTATGACTAAAACATTCTAATCTGCCAGAAAACTGCTCTAAGGTCTAGTACCTTACTATTTTGAGGTTGTTTGCAACTCTATATTAATTCAAAATTCAGAGCCCTTTATCTCTTAGGAATAATTTCCAATAAGCCTTACAAGAAGATTAATTTTAGAACACAGATTGTTATTAATTTACTTTCTAATTAAAAACCAGCTAATTTGTTACTAACTATTATTTTAAAAGCCCTAGGAACATTGGAACACCAATTTTAAGATATTTCGACGTATTACAACTAACAATAATCATTTTCTAGCACTAAAGGGAACGTCCATCAATAGATTATTCTCTTGAGCTTTAAATTCAGATTCACTAGAATATAAGTTTGAATAGTAATTGAGACGTGCCTATATACTTTGGTAGGACAAGAAACTCGAAGAATCTAGAAATTCGTGACTCAGATGAGTTCCTCCATCTTTTAAACTTCTCAAAAGTATGTGTTTTATTTAAGCATACTCTAGATATGTTTTCAAAGATTCCCATACACCTGAATGTGAGTTCCTCTATTTTACTTAAATTTATCCTAAGTTCCTCCATTTTACACAAGTTTTATTATCTTAGAGTATTTTTTGTAACCATTTCTCAACAAATATTTCCAATGGTGCTTTTATCCTACTTAGAGCCCTCGAATATCTAAACATGAATTCCGTGACTGCTTTTATACAAGTGATTATGCAATGATTGAGAAAATACGTCTTGAAGAAATGCATAGTTTTTACAATTATACCACGAGCATTTCTCTCAAAAATATTTTACCCCAGCTTAAATGATTTTTTCATGTAACCACTCAAACATGATTCTCAAAATTACAGTACTATTGATATTTTGAAACAACATGACCTGGAGACATGTTTTGGACACGAAGTGGAGATATTGAGTACTCAATTGGTGGCCCCAAATACTAGTCCAATGGGCAAAATACTGCACTTGGCTAATCCCCAGTGCGAGGTCCTCTTGTGTCATTTGGGTGACATTATTTGCTGATGCTGCCAAATGGCCGGAAAACCATAAGTGATATCTATAGTGGGCCRAGACAGTATCAAGTGGATGGTTGCATTATATGTACTCCACGGTAAGTGTTGACAATCACATCCGTGGTTGGGATGTTTAACTCAGGGGTGAGTGACTCTATAAGTGTGGAAGTGCRGTTGCAAAACACATGCATATCTGGAATCATAAGGCTGGTAATCCCGACCCCGTGGAGCAAGACTCTTACGGTTACTATCTACCTGTCTTGTTCTATGAACTGCAACCAACTAATTTTATTCAACATGATTTCATACAAAGCTTTTCGCTATTTGTCTTTGGAAGATCTCGCTTGAATTTCTCTTACATCTAGAATTATTTTAAGTAAAGTTCATGATTATTGTTTTTATACACATGCACTCCTGCACAAGTAACTGAGCCTAGCTCATTTTTTAGCACGCATGTTTGAATGGTAGGTGTGGAGGATTATAAGGTGCTCATAGACTCATCAGCAGAGGGATTAGCATAATTTGATAGCTATGCTAAGAATGTTTACTAGATTTTATGTTGTCGAAATATTCCAAACTATGTTTTGTGCTAGATCCTTAGTTCAATTCCTTTTGAACTATTATTTTATATTAAATTGTATCTTGACTTTCGAGAGGCACCTAGGGAAGGGCGGGTCATCACAACTGAGCATTCTCCTCATTCAGGTAGAGGCACTAAAAAGTTAGACAAAATTAGACCTTGCGCAACCACTTAGTTTTTCCTCAATTCTTCACTCTTAGCCAGGTGTTTTTTCTTGGATTCCATCCTAGCCTTCTCTTTCCCCTCACTGTAAGATTGACCATGCTAGTATTGGCTGCTGGGAAAGGGTCTTTATGTACCATAGACTCATGCCGTCCTTGATCACCTCCTCTACAACATTTGGAAAACCAAACAATTGTTAGTAGTGTTGTTGTAGGAATTATGCACCTTGCAATAGCACATTCCTTTAATTTCCTCCACCAACGTGAGGTTTTGTCCAAATGACAAGAAGCTGATCAAATATTTAGTTGGCCTTTGAGATATCAAAGGAATAATTAGGACAGTCTCCTGTCTTGACCTTCTCCTTTCCACAGGCTGGCTTTAACATAGGACTAGTCGATAGATCACTTTCCTTTGAAGTTGTATCCTATACCATAAATATCATGGTCTGGCCACACTAAAACTTGGAAAACTTTCTCCACCCTTGGTCCTCGATGAGTTCCTCCATTCTGGTAGCTTATGTTAGTGGCCAAAAAATATTAGAGAAGTCTTGAAGAATGAGTTTCTCTTTCCACTGAGGTCATTTGGCCAATGACTATCATAGCATACTCTGCTTTAGGAAAAAGAGTAGTGCACTTTCCTTTCAACCAATAGAACCTCATCAAGAACTCTACAATYTTCTTTTTTGGGTTCTGCCTGATGGCCATGAGATCGGTTATAAAAACCTTTTGGAAATGGTCGATAAAAAAATAAATGTTCCATTTTGGCTCAACTTTGCAGCAAGTTAAGCTGCAAAGTGGTGTACAAGCTGAATGCCACCCCTGTTAAAGATAAGGAGAAAATTTGGAGTTTGTGTAGCTCTTTGTTTCCATGTTCTCCACATTGACACGTGAATTGATCATTGTGCTCCATGGTGGTTTTATCATCATACCCAGAGAATCCCCAAAGAAAGTAGAGAACTTAGGGGTTTTGTAGCCTATTGGCAGGATGACAACATTATCTAGATACTTCGATAGGTGGGCCTATCCGCCTCTGTCATGTTAAGACTTTGGCCATGACATTGGCACTTGGCTATTGCGCTATGGAGCCACGCGCACAATAATATGTTGGAATGGGTTAGGAACCCTAATAGTAGTTAGGTTTGTCGTTTAAGTGAATCTGAGAAATGTAAGCACTATAAAGAAAGGGTCAACTCTATAATGAAGATGATATGGGGTAAACGACATTTTACCATTATTGATCGAATCAAGTTCCAGCCCAAGCCAAATTACAAATTTTCCTAAATCCAAAGCTTTAACAATGTAGAAGCAAGATAGAACTAAGTAAAAACCGGTAAACAAAACCGTAAACAAAGTTGTAAAGAAAGCAAAAGGAAAGCTGCAAAAAAGTGGTAAACAAGTTTCTAAAGATAAAGGATAGGAAAAGGTAGATTTGATAAATTGGCTTGAGTTGTGGTTTGATTGATCCTGATCTCCATGACATCTTTCCCCTTTTATTTTGACCAAGCTCCGATAGTTCCTTATTCTACGCAATGGCAGTTACACATCCTAAATTTTGCGGATCATGGAGTTTGGATATCTATATGATCTTGAGCTCTAAAGATCAGGGAGCTAGAAACAACCTCTTATTGGCTGTAATCTAATTGCGATTAAACTAACATAAGTGCAAGTACATGCGGCCCAAAAGTAGTGAGAGTGAATAGAGTGTCGATCCTACAAGGATAGTAAAATTAAAGGAAAAAATTGTGTAAACATTATATAAAATTGTTGTAACGATAGAGGGACAAGTTAATGGGGATGACTGAAAAGCAAATGATTGAAAACGAGTAAATAAATGTAAAATGATTGAAGTAAATATGGATGAAAGTAAGATAGGGAGATGTAAAAATTTCAGTGGGAGCAGTTAGAAATTAGAGTCAGTTGATGCTATAACACTAATGAGCAGTCTCATGTAATGTCTTACATGAAGCCATTCACATTGCAATATGTAGGAGATGTAGAGAGACTAGACCACATTTCTATGGTAATCTTCCCAACAATGCCATAATTTTGTAGGATCTTTCGCGGTTGAGATAAGTGTCCTTATCTCTACCAATACTAGAATGTTGTAGCAATAAGTCATTGAAGGCTTAGAAATTGTTATTCCTTTAACCCTTAGCAACTCTTTTGCATATTTCACTTCCTACACAAACCATATGTCTATGGCTGTGATATTTAATTACTTTCCTTGTTAATGTTGAGATCTAGAAGTGGTTAGGTTAAGCTTTTGGTCTATTTAAACCTTAAATTGATTTCCTTGATATCTCAAAGAAGTTTACCCTATAAAAACTTAAGACAACCCTAATCTTGGCAAGTTAACTTTGTCAAGCTTTCTACCCTTGAAATATATGATAAAACCACAGCTTTTAAGAAGAGTAAAGAACTTAAAACTCATGGAAAACCTCCACTGTTYTGCCAAAGCTTGAAACTAATTGCACTGAAATGTAAGAAAATTTTTGATTAAAGATGAAGAAGATTACACTAAGAGATAGGTGACTTTAGTCCATTTTCTCAAAACTAAACTACAACTCAAATAAAGCTAACCAAGATGGTTCCTTCTTTGGAAGAGAACCCTAAACTTTAGTCTAAGAATCTTATTTCCAACTAACTCTCTATCCCACTTGAAGACTTGTTCCTTGTAAAGAGCTTGAAATGTGTTGAGTTGGAAATTGCTATAGCATTTCTCTATGACAGTTCAGTATTAACTCAACAGACATTTGTCATATAGTGTACATTTTGGGTAATATGGTCCTTAATACTTTTCCCTTGTCTGGCCAATTCGGGTAATATTCTGAAGTTAACTTAGACAGCTTTCTTTGTGTCATTCTCACCCAGATTCTTCATTAAATGCAAGGATTTGTGCTGCTTTATTGAAAAATGCTCTTCAAACCCGATCCTCAGAAATATGAATGTCGTAGCATTTTCATTAGCCTGCAAAACTTCCTTAAAGATCAATCTTTTTAGGTTCAAATAGTTATTTTTGCATTCTCAAATATATTCTAAAAATAACTATCCAAGTTGAGGTCACAAACCATGCTTAAGAGCATAAAATCATAAGGAACTAATTAAAATTGAGCAAAAAAAGGGGCCAAAATAGGGATGTTATCTATGGTTATCACCCCCCGAGCTTAAATCATTGCTAGTCCTCGAGCAACACTATAATATTATATCTACACTTAGTTAATTTTCTTGAGTTCATTATGTGGCGCAAAAAGTGGTTCGACAATCAACAAAATTGGAAATCAAAAGGCAAAGTAAAAGGCATTGTGCAAAAGTTTGAGAAAGGAAAATAAGTTAAACTCAATAAATATTCTATGATTTTTTAAATTACTGGGCCCTGTTGCTATAACAAAGAATTTTCATCAAGATGATTTTTTATGCAAATGAATCTAATCAACAAAGTTTAGATTTTCACAAAAAAGGGTTTTTCACTGTTGCAATTCAATTCGAGATTAAGGATCTTTCTATTGGTATTCTCTTGTGTTACAAGTGCCTTTGATGCAAAGGCATTCATAGGTAATATGAGCTCCTCTGGTTACTCARCACAAGTCACATCTTATGAATTTTGATAGCATACTCTTATCTTGTTCACCTTTGATGYAGAGGCATACATGGGTAACATGAGTGCCTCTAAGTACTTAGGTACTGAAAATAAGGGAGTATTTTGCTTAAGTCATCTCATAGCAAAAGAAACTTCACAGAAAATTCTCAAGTTTAAATTCAATGTTCAAACCCTCCTCTATTAAATCATAGAAATTCATGAGTTTCCAAAATATATTTATGCGGAAAGAACGAAATAACACCTTAACGTATTCTAATATGAGTTTTCAGCATATTACTTAAAGATGCTACTTCTGCTTAAAGTGCAGTGACAACATCAACTTCATGAATTCCACTGATAGGTGTTGCTTGCTATGGTCTTCAAGATGTTGAATGGCTCATTCTATGTTTTGGAAATAACGCTCCATTTGCTGAGTCATCAACCACAATCCTTGTGTGAGCATTGAGTCCATTATAAAGAGTTTCCATTTTGATCCAATGTTGGATGCCATGGGTGGGCATTTTCTAAGCAGCTTCTTGAATCTTTCCCATGCTTCATACAAGGTTTCATCTCCATGTTGCTGGAATGAAATGATTTCATTTCTTAACTCTGCATTCTTTTTAGGTGAAAAGTATTTCAAAAACATTTTGCCAAATATATTCAAGATGTTACTGAGTGTGGGGCAAAGAGCTCAGCAATTCCCTCGTCCATTTCTTGAGGAGAAGGGAAATAACTTCATTCTGAGTGCTTCATTTGAAAAGCCTTGAAGCTGGAAGGAGTCACTCACTTTCATGAACAATCGCAGATGTAGGTATAGATCTTTGGTGGCCATTCAACTAAACTGTCCTATTGTTTGTAGCATTTGGAACATGACTAGTTTGAGTTCAAATTGTTGGGCTTGAATTTCAGATATGGCAATGCCAGGATTTAGATTGTGAAAAATAACTATGGCGTATTCACGTATGGCATGGTTTTTATCATCTGCCAATTCTGCAGCATTAACAAAGAGGGTTATTACTATATTGTTTTGCTCCATTTACTTGTTACGCCTCCATTCTTAAATTCTTTCTTCTTTTCCTGATGATTTTTTTTTCAGGTTCATTGTCAAGGACGGATGCTTCAGGATTTTACAGCTTAGCTTGTGCTCTGGTTCTCATACACTAGCATTCCTGAGTGCAAATGAGAGCTGAAAAGGATTACCGAGTATTAAAATGCAAGAAAGTTTACACATTTTGGTTTTACTAATGCCTATCCCGGCAACGGTGCCAAAAACTTGTTGGGGTCTAATCTTATTGCAATTAAACTAACACGCACGCAATTATATGCGGCCCAAAAGTAGTAAGAATGAGTATAATGTTGATCCCACGAGGATAGGTTAATGAAAGACACAATGTGTTAAACTTCCATTAAAGCAACGGGAGTGATGTAGAATTGTTAATGTCCAATAATTAAAGTAAATACTAAAAGTAAATAGCAAACGTAAATACAAAAAGCTTAAATTAAAAGTAAAAGACTGAAAGCATTGAAAGTAAGATTAGTGACAAGAAAGTAAAAGTTAGAGTTAGTATGCATATTGTAGCACAGGAAGGCAGGTTTCTAGTGATGTTCCACATAAAGCCTCCTATTGTGCAACTATTGGACAAGTAAGATGATTACACCATATATCTATAGGAACCCTAGTTATAATGTCTCATTGATGTACACACTTTCCTTAAGTCTTCCTGTCCCTACTGAGTACTTAGATTGCTGTCTCAATGAGTTTCACAAGACTAAAAAATTGTTGTTTCTTAAACCCTTACCACTCTTTTAGATTTTACTTAGAGCATTAACCATATATCTATGGCAATAACTCTTAGCTACTTTCTGATGGCTGTTGAGTTCCAGAAAAGGTGAGTTAAGCTTGTAGCTTCCTCAACCCTTGATGGATCTTTTTTATGTCTAAAAAGGGCTTACTCAATGACATAAACTTCCATGGACATAGCTTTTTCAAGCTTTGTCTACAGCTAAGAACTTTGAGGAAATAGAATTGAAAATGAACAAGAACTGATAAGTTTTAAGAAACTTGAATACCTAAGAGACTTTGTAAATTAAAGTTCATTTGATTTAAATCAGCTACTAGCCCTGCCATTATAGCTAAAATAAGTTTAAAAGAAAAAATGGATATTGAAGCATATTCAAAAAGGGATAAAGGGAATGAAAGGAACGGTTTGGTGGTCACAGCCACTTCCCATCATTTTGTGAACCTCACCATTGAATTGGCTTCGAGAGCATCTTCAAAAAGGAATAAAAGGAATGGAAGAATGGTTTCGTTGTTACAGCCACTTCCCATCATTTTTTGAACCTCACCGTCGAGATTTGGAGTATACTACTTCATAATAAGCCTAGGGAAAATTCTTTCGGCTAGTAAAGAGGTGACCTTTCCATGTGGTGATCTTAGATCTAGGTCGAATTCCTTAGCAGTCTTCGCTAGCTAAAAGAGCTTATCGGGAGCATGCTGCAACGGCACCAGAAGTTGTATTCTTGGAAAAAAACATTACATGCCATGCAACATGTTTTAAAAGTTCTTTGCCCTTACCTCGTAGGTCCAACATGGAAACATAAGTTAACAAGGTGAACATGAGGTCGCGATACAAAATAATGAACTTTTAGCTGCCAAACATGGCGAAAGGAGATACTAGCTCACTGACATGAGGGTTTCAGAATGTAAGAGGCGTACTCAGGATGCAAGTGATTCCAAGAACGTTAGCCTTTTGGCGAAAAAAATAAAAAGAAGACTAGGTTGAGGTTTATAACAAGGATACTATAAAGAGAGTGGAATCTGAAGCACTGGAAGGTAACAAAGCAATGGGTTAATTATGACAGTTGCGAGTACCAAGGATGACTTTGGGCCAAGCGCTAAATATCACTTCTTGCATTCACTCACCCAAAAAGCATGAAGTTTGAGGTATCTATTGATACCAAAAATCACCCGACCTAGATCGCTTAACAATGGATCAAATATCATATCAAGCCCGGGTCAACGTAGACGGTTATTAGAAGAATTTGTATATTAGCCTAAACTACAGGAGGCAACCATTGATAAAGGGTCCAGCCAATGAAGCAAGGTGATGTGCATTAGTCGAAATAAAGTAATTGGCCAAGAAAGAATCAGAGTTTTACGATAGTCAGGACACTTCTACAACCATTCTAGTCGAATAATCAGGGATAAGGAGGTTTTCGTAACTCCATGATTATAACAGAAAGAAAAATTATCGTAGTATCCCAACTCCGCAATGTACAGAAGAGAAGGTTTGAAACAACCATCATTCAGAAGTACAAAAGAGGCAAGATAATATGAAGATCAGGGTTAATCAAACAACACTCAAGCCAATTTATCAATCGTATCTTTTATCCTTTCTTTTACTTTATTTACTGCTTACTTTACAACTTTATTTACCATTTTCCCTTAGAAAATGCATTGGCTAAAGTCATAGCAATAAAAGAGGATTGTAGATCCGGCTAGGGCTGAAAGGAATATTACATTGTATTTCTGCCCATGCACTCTCTATACAGTTAGTTTTTATCTCGTTGATGTTCATGCTTATCAATTTCACATTCTCCTTGCATTCGCCTAGCCCATTGTGGGCTTTTTGGAATATTTCAAGGACCCATCCATAAAAAAGGGGATCACAGATCAAGCAACCACTTGGTATATCGAGAAACATACTCAAGAGAAATGTGAAATGGGTTTTTAAAACTTTTTTCAATAAATAAAAAATTTTCACTTTTTGAGTAGAACATCAAGCACTCGCTGTTTATAATAAATACTAAGTTTATTTATGGGAAATGAAATCTACTACCAACCAACATAACAACAAGAAAAAGATTAGGAATGCAACCACRAGAGACAAGATTTATAGTGATTTGATTTCCCTTGAAATCTTACATTTACCACCGAGGATTTGATCAGTTATGCCCCATCGGCTGCAACTTATTTGACCCCAATAATTGCTGAGGACTTTAGAACATAAATCTTTGAAATCAAATAACTGGGGCATTAAAGTCTTAACTTGAAACAAAACTAGCAAAGAACGAGACRCGGATGAGATATTGTAATCTCTGCACCTAAACGAAGCCTAAATGAAGCTCATGCATGGAGAAGATGCTGATAATCTAGGTTTTCCAATGATGATGGCATAGGAAGCTCAATGGTAATTTTGAAGTTTGGGCTTTTTTTCATATTGTCGAAAAAAGTTTAAATATCTGCTTCTACAAAGAGGTATTTTTGTCTTGAAAAAAAGAAGCCAATAAGCAATTGAAATAAATGTTATGATTTTCTTATAAGGGCTTATTTGTTGCATTTTTAAGTTGGATAAGAATTAAAGAGAACAGGTAAAAAAAAGTGTTTATTTTAAGTCATAAGCTAAACATAGTTTCTTAGAAGTAAAGGAGAACACGGCCATAAAAGTTTGAGCTAAGGTTCCAAACTCTACCCATTTTTAGCCAATAACTTTTTGTAAATTAGTAGAAGAAATGCTTTAAACAAAGCAGGTAACTTAATTTATTTTGCAACAGTTTAAGTTTGAGTTTATATTTTTTAAAAATAATGGAATAAAGTAATTGTAGCTATATGTTTATTCTTTTTTATTGTTTTCCTCTTATATTTCCATCCCAAAATTAACAAACCAAAGAAGAGAAATTACTTTCTAATGATATAATTTGTACCCCTTTAGTGTCTCATTTCTATTCATAATATCCCACCACTCATTTATCAATTTCATAATTGCACTTAGGTTAATTTAGCATAAAAAGCATATTTTACGTACGATAACAAGGTAGTCTAGCTTTTATAACATTGTTACAATTATCATCTAAATCTTGTTCAAGCTGTGTACAAAAATTCCATTGAAGAAACAGGAGAAAAAGGCCAAGAAGTTATGGCTCATTGGTAATGCTGTAATGTCAATAGGCAAGAGCAAGTAATATGGTCAGCACTTCAAGTGGAGGCTACAATTTTACTATTCATGGACAGTGATTTGAGTGAAAGCAGAAGGAATATGACATAAAGAATTGCAAGGGAGTTGGGATTCAAGAAAGCAAGCAAAGATATTCATAAGATAATGTCAACTTGCATAAAGTTACAAGTGGTGCCACATGACAAACCACGATYAGACCATTYGTTCGACTATGGTTGGGCAACTGTTTAAAAGCTCCTCATTGGACCAAGAAATCCACTTCATTTCATTGGCCATCAACTTGCAAGAATCCRCAACTATAAATAGGAATTGGATTGAAGAATAAAGGAGGTCAGTTTTTGGGTTTATTGCCAAGTTAGCAAGCTCTTCACTAATTTCATCAAATAAATCCTCCGTGGGAGGTGGAAAACTTGTAGAATAACTGGTGCCACAATCAAATAAGATATTAAAAGAAAATTATAGCAAGTGACAGTAGCTGATGAAGTTCAGAATGAGCTAACGAGATAATCTAGATTGGACCGTGAGTGGTTGCTACAATATCAGAAACTATAGAAGCGCATATCCATTCATATGAGTCTTTCATTTTAATATGTTGCTCCTATATTTTGTTTGTATTTAACTTATCTTGATATATATATATATATATGTGTGTGTGTGTATATGTATATATAACAGAATGTTTGTTGCAAAATTGTGTCTTAATTCTTTGAGCATGGGTAATTTACCTTAGTTAGGATTTTTGGTGAATTTGAGTATAGTGATGTGCTAAATTCGATTCTTACATGCTTAAGCTAATTGTAGTTTATCCAAGTGATTTAATTTCTAATGGGAAACCGTTCCTCTGAGCTAGAGTTGAGAACATAGAACAGGATGTTATTAACTCTAATGGAAAAACTTGGGTAAATTGAGTGATTTGCATGATTGTATCCCTAATGCATTTGTGAGAATACTTGTTCATAAATAGGGTTCTTGGTAAGAGTATTAAGAGCAATACCCCTTGAACCTAGAGTTTTAGRAGTTGTACTAAAGATAACACTATTGCTTAAGTCCGTTAGGGGAGAAGATAGAAAAGACCAAGTAGTGTTTGCAATGGCAAACAATGCTGTAGCATTTCTGTAGCCTTGGGTTATGCCCAAACTACCTCTTTTATATCCTTAGGATTGTTGGTGTGAGCACAACTTCTTTTCAAGGTATTGCAGTTTCTTGAACAAAGCTGATATGGCTGAGCCTAACACCATATTGGGAATAACATAATACTTTAGCGTCAAATATTAAGGTAGCGAAGGTCTCAAGGTTTGCTGTGACAAAATAGCCTTGTTATAAATCAAGGACTTAGTCATCAGAGGTAATGTAGGGCTAATCTTATGGTAATTGGTAGGGCCAAAAGACTGAAAAGTTGAGAACTCTCCATTTGGCAGATATTCTCCCTATTATATCATTCCCTTCATCAATATTTTAGCATAGGTACAGTTATGTGGTTGTGTACTCATCACAATGTGCCGTGAATAATGTTGTAGCATGTATGACTGCATCCCATCAACATCATACTTAAAGAATCCATAAATATCTATCTAAATTCCATATTCCAGTATTTACCCTCATGTTTTCTTGTCTACAACTTTCTAATATCTGATCATCTTACTTAGTCTTATTTCATTTTTCTTGAGTTATCAATTCCAATTTATCAAACATCATTTTTTGTATATTTCAATTTATTGCTATAGCATTCAATACTCGTGGGATCTCGACATCCATTCATTACTATATTACTTGTTTGACCATGTATAATTACACGAGTTCGTGAACTCATCATTTATATTGCATCACAAAATTCACCCAATAAGTTTTTGGCACCATTACTGGAGATTTTTTTTTTTTTTTTTTTTTTTGGCAATAGCACAGTATGAAAGATATTCATTTTATTTGACATATTCTTTATTATCTAATCTTTCAACTTTTTTTGCTATAGTAGGAGTGCACCCTTTTGCATGCAACACAAGAAGAAGCAAGGATCTGAATTAGTGCTACTCGATCCTGAGATTGAAAGGAAATTAAGAAGATTAAAAAGGAAGTATATGAAGTATATAATTCTTTCTAAAAAAGAACCATGTCCAAAATAGATTGGGTGTTGCTGCAAGAATTTTATATGGAAATTAAGGATAGGAAGGGAACTAAAAATTAAGCAGCAGGTCACCTATCCATAATAGAGCATGAAAGAAATTCACAACYCCAGGCACCAATGAGAGAGAATTTCCCGAATGAACAAGTGTCRTTGGTATGTAATGTTGTAACACCTTTGTATGCAGACAATGTGAACTATTTAGTAAGTGGTATAACCCTTCCCGATTTGAGTAGATACCAATTGAAAAACTTCTTCAAAAACAAAAAAATATATTTATATTTTTGGGATGAATCATTTCTTTACAAGCAATATGCAGACCAAATCATAAGAAGATGCTTAGATGATAAAGAGATTCCACGAAAGCTGTAGCATATGGAGGACACTATGATGGAGCAAGGACACCAGCTAAAGTACTTCAAACAGGTTATTTGTGGCCAAGATTTTTTAAAGATGCTATAATTTTGTTAAATCTTGTGATAGGTGTCACTGAGTTTGAAAACATTTCAGAAGGACAAGAAATGCCTTTGAAGGGCTTATTGGAGGTAGAATTGTTTGATGTATGGGCAACTGATTTCATGGGACCATTTCGTCCATCCTTTGGCAACACATGCATTCTTGTTGTAGTAGACTATGTCTTGAACTGGATTGAAGCTGTAGAACTATCCACAAATGACGCAAAAGCAGTTGTCAAGTTCCTCTAAAGAAACATCCTCACACAATTTGGGACACCGCGGACACTAATAAGTGATGGAGCATCGACTTCTGTACAAATTGCTCTCTGAGGTTCTATCAAAATATGGAGTCAACCATAAGGTTGCTACATCATGCCATCCACAAAACCAGTGGACAAGTCAAATGTCTAATAGAGAAATTAAAATGTATTAGAGAAAATGGTAAGTCTGAACAGAAGGGATTGATATCTAAGACTGGACGATGCACATGAGCTTACCACAAAACATCCAAGACATCATTACGAATGACTTTGTATCAAATTATCTATAGTAAAGCAGGCCACTTAGAAATGGAGCATAAGGCATTTTGGGCAATCAAGACTCTAAATTTTGAACTTAACATCGTGGGACAAAGAAGGATGTTACAACTCAATAAGCTAGAAGAAACCAGAGATTCAACATATGAAAACTCAATGATGTACGAGGAAAGAGTGAAGAAGTGGAATGATAAAAAAATCCAAGAAAAGGTATTTCAACAGGATATCAAGTGTTAATATAAAATTCAAGATTGAATATCTTTTCAAGTAAATTTAAATCCAAATGGATTAGATCATTTAGAATCACTAAGGTGTTTGCTACTGGCGTAGTTGAACTTCAAGATGAGAAGGGATAGACAAACAATCATAGCAAATGGCCATGGAATCAAACACTATTTATGAAACAATGCTGAACAAGCAAACGYTCCTCCCCTATTGAGGGAAAGATACCGCAACAAAGTTTGGCTGAGGACTATAAACCAAACGCTGCTAGTAGGCAACCCACTTTGGCATAAGTTTTCTTTTTAATTTTAAGTCACTTTTAATTTGTGATTCAATGCTTTTATGAGTTCGTGTGAAATAATTTTAGCTTATGTGAAATATATGTTAGTTAGTGTATCAATTGTTTGTTGTGTGAAAATATATATATATATTTGTGGATAAGTGAACTACAAGTTTGGGGGAAGTAGCATAGTTAGGAAATGCTACAGCATGAGAAGTATGATACCACAGCATAGAAAATGTTGGGTGGTGATGTGGCATAGAGAAATTTTTGATCAAATCAGAAAGGCAGATAAAAGGAGACCTCTAAACAATAGACTTCAAGTTTCAAGAACATCCCCTTTTACCATCATAATGATGATCACCTCGCCATTCATCCAATTGAATGAACGCAAAAGGAGGACTCAACCATCATATCTTATTTGAAAAGGTGTTGGCCTTTTATCTCCATCTCATCACTGTTTGCCTATAGAAGCTGCCCCTTCCATCTAAAACCTCCATACAAACTCAGCTGAGAGAAATTTCAAGAGCAACAAAAGAAAACCTCCCGTCTAAAAACCTCTACTCTGTGCAAACCCATTCAATCCACCACGGTGAAGAAGCAATTGGCCAAGAAGCAGAAGAAAGACGATGCTCCAAGGTTCATATTTGAGGAAGCAGCAAAATGATGTGAGGAGAACTACAGAGAAAGGGACTTTTGTTGGAAAAAATGCTTCATCTTTAAGAAAGGACTGGCTAAAGGAATTCCAACCTATGTTCAGACAGTGGTCGATAGCTGCAAATTGGGAATCTTTTGTGAACATCCAAAAGATCCTATATTGTCGTTGGTGAGAGAGTTTTATTCTAACTTGGGGGACGAAATAAATGATAAAGTTATCGTCAGGGCAGTACTGATAAACTTCATGGTGAAAGCAATAAATGATTTATTTAGGCTGGAGGGAGATCATACGAGATACGAGAATTATATAAAGGATTTTAAGGATGAATATTAAGATGAGATTTTGGTTGTTCTGATTGTTGCAAGAGCAACTTGAAACATCTCTGCTCAAGGAGAAAGGGCAGTGCTCAGGGTTGCCCTATTGCCTAAAGCTAAGGTGTGGTATCATTGTCTAAAAACCCGATTGATGCCCACTTCACATGACCAAACTGTTTCTAATGAGAGGATGATATTGTTGCATTTTTTAATGATAGGGAAAACCATTAATATGGAGGATCATTTACAGAGAAATCAAGGATTGTGCTGAAGAAAATGAAGGGAAATTGTATTTTTCCTATGTGATTTTAGTGGTCTGTTTGAAGGCTGGGCTTCTATTTGGCCACGAGGGAGAAGTGATAAAGAACACTAGGCTATTACCAAGCACACCATCACAAGGCTGCTCAAAGAAGACAAGTATTATGGTACCCCGATGAGCACTGTGAAGAGTGCCACAACATCAAAGAAGAAAGTTGTAGAGAAAGATGATTTAGACCACCTGAAGGAGATCATTGATATGATGAACCAACAGACTATGAGAATTGAGGAACTAAAGGCCATGATGCAACAATTGCATCAATTACAGATGAAATACTGGGCCTATGCTTCAGAAATGGATGCAGCAATAAGTGTGACCCTACAGAGGAACCTTACAAAAACTTGGCACATTTTCCTGAGTTCTTGAAGGAGTTGCTGCTATAGGAGAAGCAAACAGGACATGAAGAGAAGGCTAAGAAAGGAATGAAATCTGAGGAAGAATATGAGAGTAAGGAGGAAAGTGATGAGACCGAATGAAGGTCTGAAAGAAAGTTTGAAAGAAATGAAGGAATTTCTGGGAGGAATTGAAGTTGGAAGTTTAAAGGAAGTTTGAGAAGGTTTGAAGAAGTTGAAGTGAGTTTTTGAAAGTTTTCTTGAAAATTTGATATTCAATCTTATGATGATTTTAATATTTTTTGATGTTTGTTTAGTTTTTTTGAATTTTATTTTCAGTTAAGTATGTTTGTTTGTTTTAAATTTTCTGGAATATGGTTTGTGATTTTCTATCACTTTTTGAGATCTTTAATGCTATATCCAGAATTTGTTTATATGCTTTGATGAATATTTTTTAAGGTTCATAAAGATTAAAGTGCTAAAATATGGAGAATACCCTTGTGATGAAAATTACTATGCCTATTAAGTTTCTATGTGGTGACAGAAGCTAACATATAGCTCTTGACTAAACAAATTAAGACAACTATAGTGATCTTAGTGCATGAGACTRTTCTTGGAAAATTTATATATAGAATAAGCTTAAACTGAGTGATCTTTGGGAATTATTAGTAATCACAACTAGATGGAGGCTTAAAAAATTAAGGTTTGACATTAAAGGTCTCACAAGTAAGAGGATTAGGAAACCTAACTTGGTCAGTAAAAAGGCAATATTATGTTGTGAAGTAAAGAGATAAGTTTGAGGAACAATTGCAAAAAGAAAAAAATTGAAAATATTGTGTAAAGAACCTACTCTGCTACCATTAAGTAACTGAGTGATCAGGGATCTTCATCATCAATGTCGACACTCGTGTCAAAARGTGAAAAAGAGGCATGTAAGTATGTTGCATCCTTAAAAAGAGATTTGTCGCAACAATTCTGAATTATGAATCTAGTTGAGTAATTGAGACCTTCATCACCAATGTTGATTTTTGCATCAAACAGCTGAATGACATAAGGGATGGTAGAAAAAATGAATTGAGAAAGCAGCAAATGTTGCAGCATAACAGTTGCCCTCAATACAAAGATGAAGTGACAATGTTTAACCTCTTTTTAATGCCTAAGTTTTGATCCTAATATATGAAAATTTTAGACTGAGAGGTTGATCCTTAATTCGTCCACTAAGCTCTATGACCAAGGTTGAGAAAACTTGCATGACCTAATCATTACTTGTTATTGCCCTATGCACTTACACTTACACTTACACTTCAAGAATGCTCGAAACACATTGTTAACTAATGATGTCTGAAATGTTATAGCAAAAGAGCAAAGCCAAAGCTGATATCACAACCATTGAAGCCGGTTGGGTCAAGAATTCTGAAAGTTTTATGTGGATGTTATTCTATCTCATTCTTTTTCCATTGCTCAAGGACAAGCAATAGTTTAAGTTTGGAGGAATGATGAGTGTACAATTTGTACCACTTTAGGGTCTCATTTCTATGCATAATATCCCACTCATTTATTAATTTCATAATTCTACTTAGGCTAATTTAGCATAAAAAACATATATTTCGTATGATAACAAGGTAGTCTAGCTTTTATAACATTGTTACTATTATCATCTAAATCTTCTTCAAGTTGTGTAGAAAAATTGCATTGAAGATGAAGGAGAAAAAGACCAAGAGGTTATGGTTCATTGGTATGCTGCAACATAGAAGCTCAAACTAATGCTGCAGCATCAACAGGCAAGTGCAGGCAGTATGGTGAGCAAGTTTTCAAGTGGAGGCTGCGATTCTACGGTTCAAGGGTGGTGATTTAAGTTAAAGCGAAAGGAATTTAACATAAAAAGTTGCAAGGGACGCAAGGAAGTAACCAAAGATATTCAAAAGATAATGTCAACTTGCATAAAGTTGCAAGTGGGTGCCACATGGCATTACTACCATTGGACCCTTTATTCCACTATGATTGGGCAACCATTTAAAAACTACTCATTGCTCCAAGAAGCTGCCACTTGAATGCATATGTAAAGCCCTTCCACTTCATTTCATTGATCATCAACTTGGACGAGTCCACAACTATAAATAGGAACTGGATTGAAGAAGAAATAAGGTCAGTTGTTTCAATGCCAAGTTAGAAAGCTCTTCACCAATTTCATTCGATAAATCCTTCATGCGAGCTAGAAAACTTGCAGAAGAGCTGCAATCACCATCAGAGAATATATTAGAAGTAAATTATCAACAAGTAACAGTGGTTGATTAAGCGAAGAAAGAGCTAATAAGATAATCTAGACTGGTTTGAGGGTTGTTGTTGCAGCATCAAAATTGTAGAAGCGAACATCCATTTGCAGGAGTCTTTCATTTTAATATGTTGCTCTTATATTCTATTGGTATTGAACTTATCTTAACACACACACAGACACACACATATATAATGTTTGTTGCAAAATTGTGTTTTAATTCTTTGAACATTAGCTAATTTACCTTAGTTAGAGTTTTTGGTGAATTTGAGCATGATGATGTGCTAAATTCAATTCTTGCATGCTTAAGCTAATTACAGTTTATCCAAGTGATTTAATTCCTGATAAGAAATCGGTCCTCTGAGCTAGAGTTGAGAACAAAGGACGAGATGTTAACTCTAGTGGAAAAACTTGGGTAGAGTGAGTGGTTGCATGATTGTTGTAGCATCAAGCTACAATTACTAATGCATTGTGAGAATACATATTCAAATAGGGTTCTTGGTGAGAGTATTGAGAGCAATGCCCWTTGAACCTAGAGCTTTAGTAGTTGTACCAAGGCCAACACCATTGCTTGATTCAGTTAGGAGAGAACATAAAAAAGACCAAGTAGTATTTGCAATGGAAAGCAATGTTGTAGCATTTCCTTAGCCCAAGTTCATACGCAAACTGCCTTTGTATGTCCTTAGGATTGCTGGTGTGAGCGCAACTTCCTTTCAAGGGACTGCAATTAGATTTCGAACAAAGCTAATACGCTGAGCCTAACACCATACTGGGAATAGTGTAACATTYGAGCGTCAAAAAATAAGTTAGCARAGGTCTCAACATTTGTTGTGACAAAGCAACCTTGTCAAGAGATCAAGGACTTAGTCAGCTGAAGTAATGCAAGGATAATGTCAGGGTAGTTACCAGGGCCAAACGACCAAAAAGTTGAGTACTCTATCTGTTTGGCAAATATAGTCCCTACTATAGCATACCCTTAATCAATCCTTTAGCATAGGTACAACTATGTGCCCATGTACTTATTATAATGTGTTGTGAACAATGCTRTAGCATGCATGATCACATACCATAAAACTCATACTTAAAAAATCAATAAATACCTAACTAATTTCAAATTCTAGTGTTAACTCTCATATTTGCTTGTCTACAACTTTCTAATATCTGATCATCTTACTTAGTTTTATTTCATTTTTCTTAAGTTACAAATTCCAATTTATCAAATATTATTTTTTGTATCTTTTAATCTATTTTTTGTATCTTTCAATCTATTGCTATAGAATTCAATGCTCGTGGGATTGATACCCACTTATCACTATATTACTTGTATGACTGTGTATAATTGCACAATGTGAACTCATCATTTATATTGCATCAGAGAATTCACCCGACATGAAAATAGGTTTTTCCTTAGTATTTTACCTAGTTAACCAAACAACATTTGATTTTTCAATTCTCTAAATATTTTCTTTTTATTTTTTCTCATTTTCTTTTCCTCACTGGAATCCCTAACCAAACATGACATAAAATTAGATATATTGTTTTTCTTTTTGTTGTTTTCCTCTTACATTTCCATCCTAAAATTCACAAATGAAACAAGAGAAATTTCTTTCTTAGAAAATTAATTTTTTCCTTAGTATTTTGCTTAGTTAACCAAACAACATTTGATTTTTCAATTTCCCAAAAGTTTTATTTTCATTTTTCTCATTTTTTTCCTCAAAAGAAACCTTAACCAACAAACCTTAAATAACAAAGTAAAAGTTMTATCTTGGTCCGAGTGGGGACAATATTTCTCTTCTGCATGCCTATGGAGTTCTGAAAAATTCAAACATCTCAGAGACACATAGAGAGATAGGATAGTGCTAATTTTTATAATTTAAGAAGGAAAGGGAAAAGAAGTTTAGAGAGAAAATGCTAGACGAATTGTCGTTAATTTTATATGAACCAAAGCCCTCTATTATAGAGGTTAAACCCTAGGGCATTTAAGGTTTCAAGAGGGTAAAAATGTCATTCACAATATATTTACAACACTCCCCCTTGAATTACTAATTTATACAATTACTACCTCATAAAAAACTAAATTTTGGAAAAACTCACCAAGAAAAGTAAAACAAACTAAGAGAAAAGYGTACAAATGATGTTGGAGTATTAACTGATGCTTCGGTAATACCTTGTGAAGAAAATCCAGTGGGACAAAACCTAAACAAATGAAAAATAATAAAACTCTCCCCTTGATATAGATGAGCACTAAACGTCATTGAGTCGACGCATTCCAATCTGATGTATGAACTTTCTAAATGTAGATGATGGCAAAA
This sequence comes from Rhazya stricta, assembly GCA_001752375.1. Lineage (NCBI taxonomy): Eukaryota > Viridiplantae > Streptophyta > Magnoliopsida > Gentianales > Apocynaceae > Rhazya > Rhazya stricta. Next base: position 1,463,783 of record MEJB01000011.1, on the reverse strand, counting down.
TTTCGGTAAATCAGTTTGCGGCATTATCACTTGAGAAAATCTATTGAATATCAATGTCGCCACTTTTCTAAAGCTTGTTTGTATAGAATAATTATTTTAAGATATGCTTTGTCATGTCTCCTTTTATGTAGCCTCTTTTAAATTGTGCAACACAAACTCATGAATTGCAATACTTTTTGAATGATTTGAGCATGTAACTCTTATAGTTTGTTTAACAAATCTCGGAGACATAGTGATCTGTAGAGGACTATATCTTGCAAGGAGATTTACAAAAAGAGGTATCTTAGGTCAAATGCAATTCGCAAGATAAGTTAATGCACCTATTACACTAGAGGTATGTTTCTTAAGGATTAAGAAATCTTTTCCCCAACTTCAAGTGGGTGAAAATGATCTTTATCAACTCCAAGTGATCAAACGACCATAAGGTATGTCGATGGAGGTGGACTATCCATATAAATTATTTTATTACTTTTTATGTATACTTGAATTGATGAACAAATAATCTTTCGTGGAAATGTTCAATTTGCAAAGTAAGACAAATTTTTGTCTTTCCTCTCATCTCAAATTCATTTTTCATGTAATTTTGTATCTTTGTTGAGCTCTTCAGGAGTCTTAGTTAGATATAAATCAACATAAACTACGACAATTGCGAGTTCGATATATGCTTTCTTTATGAAGAAATAAGGTTAGACATCTTTATTTTTATATCTCTACTTCAATGGATATTCACTAAAATAACTATATTAAGTATGTCCAGATTGTTTTAATCCAAATAAGGATTAAAATTTGAGAAAAGTTCGCAAAAAATTTAAATCCTTTGGGAATTTCATGTAACTGTCACTATTAGTGATTCATATAAACAAGTGATGACTACATCCTTTCAAACACATATCAAGGTTTTCATGTGATTCTAATCTCACAAAATATTTAACGTAATTGTATTCACTACAGGTGAATATAGTTTTATATAGTTAATACTTTGTTTTGTTRAAAACCTTGAGCTTTTGTCGTGCTTTATATCTCATAACTTCATTACTTCATCTCCTTTTTGCAATATAAATACCCATTTATAATCAACTAGTTTTACACCTTGTCGTGTTCATCCAAGAACCTTAGGTTTTGAAAGTGAGTTATAATTCAATTGCATCTCTTCATATTGACCAATTATATGTATGTCAACATTTTCAATAGATTTTGGATCAAGATCCTTATTATCATCTAGCATATTGAGAGCTCTTTGTAATACTTTGAAGAACTTGAATCTCTTTATCAATACCTCTTGGCTATCTTTATTTAATTTCTAAATATGGTGACTTTGATCATATAATCTCCTTGAGGATGTTTATCTTTAGAACGAAGAACTTGGACATGCTTCTGACGTGTTTTAGAATCAAAAGGTAGGCCTTGCTTATAATGTTATTTAGAATCACTACCATATCATGTCATAGGGTTGTTTGTTTTAGCTTATAAGCAACTTCTTTAGCTTATGACTTCAAATAAGAACTTTTTTACATATTTTCTTTAACTTATCAATCCAACTTATAGCTTAAAAAAGAACCAAATAAGCACTATAAAAAAGCATCAGACTAATAAGGTGCTTATTCATATACTTTTTCTTGCGGACAAAATTTCCCATGTATGCCTGTAACTAATTACAATAATAATAAATATAAAATGAAATAAGACCAATGTGGCCACTTTCCTCTTTGCCCTTTTCCACCTCCAACATGAAATCCCTAGTTCTCCCTTCTCCATTGATGTGTGTTGAGCTTCATTTTACCTACGTTTTTCATCTACTTCTAGGTTTTCCAATTTCCATGCCATCTATTCCTGTAAAAATTTCCATTTTTTCATTTTTACATGTCGTCATCTGTTAATTATAGCTATTGATGTAATTTTTCCAACCAATTGTTGTTTTTTGTTGGGATGCTCTATCCTATGCTGCCGTAATTGGAGGACWGGTCACTTCTCCATTTACACATGTTGTGTTTGGTCTTTTCTTTCATTTTCAGAGAGTTCTATGGAGGAAAAATATATATGATCTAGAATGGGTGGGAAAGAAATTAGCAGATCTGAAGGAGATTGTCTTTTCAAAATATATTTTGGATTAATCTATTTACCAATTTACTTTCTCTTTGGCTATAAAATAGAGTCATACAGTAATCAACTTTGCTCAAGGTTCCTAGTTGAAGCAACAGAACTGATCTTATTCTTGTAAAGTGGACAACTTAAAATATTTCTTTAACCATCAATCAAGACAGATAATATGAAAGGCATGCTTGCACTTCTATAACAACCAAATAATTTCAATTTCTTCAAACTTGGATAGATAAATTGACCACTCAACCCTTTTCTTGATACTGAAGAACATTAAATCAAGGGCAAAAAACACACAAATTCCATTATAAAGGGCATTATCTCCACTTTCTTTAGAAATAATCAGTCTATGCAGCTTCTTTTGAAGAACAGCAATTAAACCATYAAGCTCCTTTTTTCCAGCAAAGGAGAATAACTTTGGTGCAGAAAATAACTTCTTATCTAAAAGTGCCTTTTTTAAAGAAATTTAGAAAATAAGCACAAGCTAAAAAGAACATGACCTTAGAATCAGTACCACTTCTGGCGTGTTTTATAATTACTAGTTAGTATATTAATACTTTTTCCGATTGGGACCATCTGGATGGGAACAGTTATTGCTGGTAATGTAATCTAGTAACTATTTTGGATCAGTAAAAGCATTAAGCACTTGAATTTGCTATTTTCTGTAAATGAATAATCTTTTGAACTTCTAATTTACTAGCTCATAACCAGAAGCCGATTAAAATGAGAGAAACTTATGATAATCTGTTGCCACCATAAGTACTAGTATTGCTTCATATAACATGGCATATCTCCAAGCATTTGTAGGAAATTTGTTCTCATTAGAACCGATCTAACAATCAGTTGTAATTGTTTAATCAAATATTTACCTAAACCATTTTGTGTATGAACATAAATTACAGGATGTTCAACAATAAATCCAATTGAAATGAAACAAGATAAAAAAACATGGAATAAATATACATGAGCATTATCCAAATGAATACTTCTAATTCTGTGGTCTAAAATTATGCTCATAATAGAATTATCTGAGCAAGTAATCTAACAAACTTCAGGTTGCGAGTTGATAATAAATTCACATGCGTGACCATCAGATTGACGCATTAATTAGGATTGTAAAATATTTAAATTGACCATATAGTAAATAAATGAGTTTGCATATATCACCACAATATCTAATTTGAAGATTTAGGACTTTTAACTCCCACTTTTGCTGATATGGTCTAATAATCAATTTCCCTTGAGAATAAGCAACACATAGGAATTCCTATGAGTTCAACACTTTTTGATTTTTCAATGAGTAATCGTCCAAATTCTCGATTATTTTTCATATCATTATAGATCCAATCTGCTAAGCAAATAATAAAAGTATTTAGACCACAAGTAAACTTTTGATTTACCAAATGATGTACTTCAAGTGCATTAATATTAGCATAATACAATCTCAAGGAAAGAGACAATAGTTTCTCTAATATATATCACTGTGATTATAATGGTGATGCATAAATATTTGAACTTTTTTTTTTCCTTTTTCATTCTCTTAATACGATACCCATTTCGACAAATAGCTTTAAAACTCAATAAATATCGTAGAACTTAATAAATATCATATTATAAATTTTGTCCATTTCTAGATAAAGATAGGATAGTTCTTCTGGAACAATAAACAAATTTTATACTACTTTTGATAGTAGTTATATTTGTTTATCTCATCTTCATGAAAGAAAAATACTCATTATACATGACTATGATATTTGTTGTATATTGTTGCACTATAAATGAGACAAAATGTAATACCCCCAGATTAGAAACTATCATAACTAGGGAATGTCACCCATTTACCCTTACAATATTGCAAAAATTGAGAAAAATAAAAATTTGAATATTTTAATACAAAAGGGTTTATAAAATTTCGATAGCTTCCTCTGTAATATCAACATATCCACCCTGTAAACAATCCGAAAATTTCCTCACGAAAACATTCTCAATACTCTAGATATAATGAAATAACTTCAAGCCCAACAATATCATTTGCCAACTAAATACCCGTATATTTAAAATTCAGCAGAAGCTTTTGAAAATAAATAAATAAAATTTAAACATTCAACAAGTTTATAAATCAACAAAAAATTTAATAAATAGAATGGGTATGAAAGTCTAGCCCCAAATGATCTCCACACACCATCTAGCAAGTCATCACCTAAAATGTAAAATAAGAGAAAATAGAATGAGTTACTAGCTCGGTAAGTAAMTCTCATGCATAAATGCATGTGTCGTGCACTATACGTCATGAGGTTCAAAAATTCGCTTTACCAAAACTTTCTAAAAATTTCTTTTCAAATCGTGAGCTCACTTGGTGTAATATCTAACTATTAAGCTCTGCAGTGGACAATTATTCTTTGAAACCCGATCACATTTTACCGATAGAACCGCAAAGCGATTAACATTACTTTAATCTTTTCCTTTCACTTTCACCTCGCAATAGGTAAACATCACTTACTTTCCTGCCCTACAAGTGGGTTAGGTCGGGTTCCCACTTGCACCTTTCATAGTCTAGGCTTTACACCCCTTTTCAAAATTCTTTATGTTTGGAAATCATTTAACATAAAAATCACATATTTCCATAACTTCATTCCTCAAAACATTTTCCTTTCCAAAATTTCATTCTTTAAAACATTTCCTTTCTTGAAATTATTATTGTGTCCGTGCCAGAGAATGTGCGGCTACTGCAAACTACAATAACTCTTAACTTAAAATTTCTAACATGTCAATGAGTAATAAATTCACATATTGGAAATAATATCACAAACATAACACATAAGAGCAATTAAATCATAATAACAACGTACATGTATCACARCAAATGAAAGTGAGGGAAATTTACTTACATACTTCAATATCAATTATGAATTCACATTCAATTCACATAAGAGAAATTTAATTATAACAACAATACATATGCATCATAATTAATGAGAATGTAAGAATTTACTTACCTGTAATGGAATACACGGTATATTACTTTTTTATTTTTGTGAATTTTGTATGATCATGTGAATTGTGTGGCAACTAGGGTTTGACAATTTTCTATATGATCATTATTTAATTGTATGTTTAATTAAGTATGGGATTATTGTGTTAATTGAATTAGGGTTTTTGGTTAGTTAATGGCTCGACTTAGGCTAATTCGTTTCTCATTCAAAAACCAGATTTTTACCAAAAGAAAAGCCTGTAAAATTTAATTTATTAGACTGGATTGGCTATAGAATAGGAAGGCCCAAAGGTTTCAGGTTAGGGCCCAAACCTTAAAAAAATAAGAAATATAAAAAAATAACCCTAAACATTTCTTATTCCTTTCCCATTTGCCGCCGCTGCCACCTCTCTTCTCACTGTCTTCTTCTCCCTCCCTCCTCGCCATCTTCCCCCTTTCTTCTCTCTAGCAGCAGCTACTTTTCTTCCTCTCTCTTCTTCCTCCTGCCCAACGGAGCTTCGTCGTCAAAAATCCAGAGCTGTCATGCAGATATGGACCTTCCCTCATGGTGTGTAACACCTTGAATTTTTTTCTTTATTAAATTCGTTAAACTTTACGTGAAATTTGGGTGCCAACTAGGGTTGGRCATTTTTTATGATTAATATTTCTTTTAAATTGCACGTTTAATAGGTGCGAAAATATTTTCGTGTCAAATAACAGTTAGCCTTTGGTTAAAGGCTCAACTCGTGGGCCTATTTGTTTATTAATCAAAAGTTGGGCTTTTTATCGAAAGGAAACCCGTTATATTAATTTACGAAAATTAGGTTAGATTTGAATGGGAAGGCCCGACGGGTTTGGATTATGGCCCAAAAAAAAAAGAAGAGAAAAGAAAAGAAAAGAAAATATATAAGAAAATAAAAAGAAAGAAAAAGAGAAGAAAAGAAAAAGAAAAACCCTAGAAAACTATATTCTCCTTCCCGCCGCCGCTGCCATTCTCCCTCTGCAGACCCGACGCTGCTCGTCGTGGTTTTCGCAGCTCCTCCTTCTCCTTCTTTCCCTCCACAACCGGTGCTTGAAGTGGCCACTGTGCCACAGTTTGCGATCGGTCATCGCAGCGCGTCGCTGCTTGAACGCTACCGCCAGGCGCACACGGAGATCGCCTGCTGTCTCTTCTCCGATTCCCTCTCGCTATCGGACTCGCCAGCGTCGACCCGACCACTCCAAATCGGTAAGCCACCTTCTCCTTCTCCTTCTTCCCGGCGTGATCAAATTTGGGCGATCATTYGCCAGATCTGCCGCCGTCGTCTCCTTCTCTATAGGAGCAACCAGTTCCGTGTGACACCGTCGCCGGACCTGACATTGCTATTTTCCTCCCTCTGCTCAACGTTTTCTTGCTGACAGAAACCAACCTCTTGCTGCCRACCCTCACTGCTCGGCGCAACCAGAATCACYGCGGCGTACTCCATCTGCTCGACGAATTCTCCTCAATAACAGAAGCTAAACGTGACAGATTGGCCGCCGTTTTGGGCTTTAATCTGCTGCCGCTATCTTCTTCTCCTTTTCTACTCAACATTTTCCTCCTCGACAAAAGCATGATCCCTTGCTACTGGCCGTCACTCTGCCCTCGTCCTTGCTGTTCGTGTGGCCGGTAGTCCCTCGTCGGTTTTAGAGTCGCCGGAAGTCCACCAGGAACAGAATAGCCATCGACTGAATTATTTGGCCAGGAACAGGGCTCGGCACTTAGTAGTGCCAGATCCAACCTGGTGCCCAGCAGCACCAGGCGCCCAGCGCCCGACGTCCAGGCTCCCGACGCTCAGGCGCACCGACGCCCAGATGCCCAGGACCATTGTGCACGTCCCTTGACGTACGTTCGGGAATTCATTACCACTCAACATCCGAGTATCGTGAATTTGAGGTGAAACGCTTAACATTTAATATTGAAATTGTACAACTTGTAATAAATATACCTTAACGTGAATTCGTGGAGAACATAGTTAGGTAGGTTTATACCCGAGCTAAGGAGTCGGATTGTACCTTAAAACGTAATATATATAATATTATGAGAACGAAATTGGAATTATAAATTTATAAAGGACATTATGGATTAACCATATAATACTTAAGTTGAGATAATCGGAACTAAGTAGATTTTCCTTTTTGGATAACCAACTAGGTTATTTCGAGGACATACGTTGAAATCGATTGGAGGAGTTTACTTCCAACTTAATTAAGAACCCATTTATGTACAGGACTTCGGGTAAGTAATCCTCTCATTCATATCGTTATAAATAAATGAATTTGAATGATTTTAAATTGTTGGAATATGTGTTGTGTGGAATTTTTATGTTGATGTGTGGAATTGTGACGAAAGTTGAATTGTTCGTATTTAGTAGTACTTTATGTTAAAGAATGYTGTTGTGATTTCATATCATGTATTATTTATTGAACRTTATCTTATGTAAGATTGTATGCGTTTCATGTCATGAGCATGTAGTTAGAAGTTTACATCACATTTAGCATGAGCCGTTCACGCATTTAGGAAGTGAACGGTTAGAAAATGGGATTTTGAAGGAAAGGGTTAAAGTTTTGGAAATGTTAAAGTTTTATAAAAGGAGTGTAAACTTGGCCACGAAAGATGTGAGTGGGAAATGGGGCGTGGGGGACCGGCGCCCCGACCCTACCCTCTTGGAGAGTAGGTAAGAATGGAATGTTCACCTCCTTGGAGGTGAAAGTGTGAATGAAAACCTTTTTTTTTAATGTTGACTGCTTTGCGGTTCTACCGGTAGGAATGGAATCGGGTTCCAAATAAGAATGGCCCACTACAAGCTTAGTGGCTAGGCGTTACACTCTAGTGAGCTCGCGAACGAACAAATGGAAATGGAAAGTTTTTATTGTAAGAGAATTTTGAAGAGAATGTTTGTAATGAGTTTTTGAAAAAGGAATGTTTTTGGGAAGTTTTTCACTAAAAAGGAGGAACTTGAATTTTYACATGTAGGACATGTTCATACATTCATGCATGAGGTTACTTACTGGGCTTTTTAGCTCATTCCTATTGCTTATGTTTTCCTTGCAGATGATATGTAACCAGATGGGACGAAAAGGATGCTTGTGGGCTAGCTTGGATACCCGGGGAATTGGTTTTGTGTTAATTATGAAATGAGATCAATTATTTTTGAGTGTTTTAAATTCTTGAAGTAAAATTGTGAGTTTTATTTTTGAATGGTTTAAAAAGACTTCCGCTGCATTTCTCTTTTGAATGATTTTTGAAAGGGTGAGGGTTTGTTAAGATTTATTTTTGACTCTTTTGGAGATTGTTGAATTTTAAATAGATGGTTGTTATTGTGAAACGGAATGACGTAGCATTCTCAGTTTAGGACGGTTCCTAAATCTGGGGGTGTTACAGTTTTAATGTAAGACCCCGACCCAAAGGAGTGGGTGATGTGATGAATTTGATATGATTTGATTGGTACTACTCATACCATCAAGATGCATTTTTTTTTCGGAAGTTCATCTCATAAGAACTTCAGTGTTAAGCGAGCTTGACCTGGGGTAATTCTGGGATGGGTGACCTACTGGGAAGTTCCCGGTGAGCGCGTGAGTGAGGACAAAACGTGCTGAAAAGACTCGTGGTGATTTGTGAGGCCAGTCCATCAAATCTAATAACGTACTCGACCCGATGTAATGGGGCAGGGCATTACAAATRGTATCAGAGCGGAGCCATCTGGAACTATGAGAACTAAGTGTTATGCGACGCAAAGTGCTACGTCGAGGAGGACGGGAGACACCTCTTGAGGTCGCAGGAGCCACCTCTAAAATCTCACATGGATGGTACGGTCCTGAATTTGAAGGCTCAACGAGGACGTTGAGAATATAAGTGGGGGAGAATGTAAGACCTCGACCCAGAGGAGTGGATGTGATGAATTTGATATGATTTGATTGGTACTACACATACTATCAAGATGCATCTTCTTTTCGAAAGATCATCTCATAAGAACTTCAGTGTTAAGCGAGCTTGACCTGGGGTAATTTTGGGATGGGTGACCTACTGGGAAGTTCCCGGTGAGCGCATGAGTGAGGACAAAACKTGCTGAAAAGACTCGTGGTGGTTTGTGAGGCCAGTCTATCAAATCTAATAACGTACTCGACCTGATGTAATGGGRCGGGGCATTACATGGTGCTTCTGCTTGGGGGTGTTACACTGCCGTCAAGAGCACTGTTGTCGTGAGCGCATGAGTGAGGACAAAATGTGCTGCCAGTCTATCAAATCTAATAACGTACTTGACCCGATGTAATGGGGCGGGGCGTTACATGGTGCTTCTGCTTGGGGGTGTTACACTGCCGTCAAGAGCACTGTTGTCGCCAGCTGCTACCAGCTCGTCGGTTTCCTGCCGTCATTGGTCACCGCAGTTGGATTGCTACACGCCGTTCCTCACTTGCCCAGATCCAAGCTTGCCTTGTCCAATTCTAGTGCGTTGATCTGGACTTGCTGAATCGAAATCCAGTGGTAGATACCCTTCAGCCGTCCACTTCTCCCTCGAAGTGCACTTGCTGTTGTCGCGACCAGTGTTATCCAAGCGCCAGTATTTGTCCTGGTCAGCTAAGTCCGGTTAGCAGCAGGAGTCTTCCAAGGCCATCAAGTGCCCAGCAACCGAGGGCCCAAACACCTAGGCGACCGAGCGCCCCGATGCCCAGGCAACCAAGCACCTTGCATGACTAAGGTTGTTGCGCCACGCCACTTCACGACACTTAAATGTTTGTCGATTTAAAGGTGAAAATATTGCTATTCGATTTTAGAATTTAATGAATTATGTAATTACTTCCTATAATGAAATTGTGAGAAAACATAGATTAGGTTTAATACCCAATTTAAGAATGAGTTTAAATTGTATAAAGTATGTGCTTTAACTTAGAAATGCATTGTTTTTGGTATTACCATTATCAATTGTTGAGAGGGTTAAAAAGTTATGAGATAAGTTGTACCTTTAAGAATTTGATAGTTTTGGTAGTATGGGCTAAAACTGGCAAATGATGTTCATAGGATAAGCGTTTGAATGTTTTAAGCTAGGACAATCGTATTAAATGGATTGTCTTTTTCTAATCATAATTAGGTCATTTTCAACCACATTGACTTTAGGAGCGGTCGAGGGACTCCGCTTCGCAATTTAAATCGAATATTTACGTTAAGGACTCCAAGCAAGTAAATCTCCATACCCACCTAGTTCCGTTGTGTGTTATGTGGTGACTATATTGGACTGTGTTGTGGAATGTGTTGAATTATTTCATGTACTATATATTTCGTACTGTTACTACGTTGAATGATGTTTAAATATGGTCTTATGTAGTTCATGTCATGGGCATGTAGTTATAGTATTCTACATCATTCCTGACATGAGTCATTTGTACATTTAGAAAGCGAATAGTTTAGGAAATAAAATTTGAAAGGAAATGAAATTTTATAAATGAATTATTATCAGGAAAATGTTAAGATTTTGGAAAGGAGTGTAAACCTAGTCATGAAAGATGTGAGTGGGAAATRGGGCGTGGGGGACTGGCACACCCGACCCAACCCTCTTGTAGGGTAGGGAGATAAGTAACGTTCACCTCTTGGGAGGTGAAAAGATGAAAGGAAAATTTAAGTGATGTTAACCATTATGCGGTTCTACCGTGATCGGATTCCAAAGAGTAATGGCTTACTGCAAGCTTAATGGCTAGGTATTACACTAAGTGAGCTCATGACTTTAATAAAATGGAAAGATTTTAAAAAGTTCTTACATTTTGAAATGAAAGTTTTATCGAAGTATTTAGAAAGTTTTATTGAGGAAGTGAACTATGAATTCATAATATATAGTACMTTTCACATACATTCATGCATGGGATTTTCTTATTGAGCTTTATAGCTCATTCCGTTTCCTTCATTCTACATTTCAAGTAATGTGTAGCTAGATGGTGCGTGGAGGTCGCTTATGGGCAAGCCTTGATACCCTGAAGCATTATTTAAATAAATTTGAGTGAATAAGATAAATGGTTGATTAGAGAGTTTTACGTATTGTTTAAGATATTTCTTTATTGATTTAATTATTTGTACTTTAAATTCTTTCAAGTTCCGAAAATTTCAATTTTGCTAAATGTTAAGTTAGTAGAAGATTGTTGGAATACTCTATTTATTTATATTGGACRTCTATTGGTTTGGAATGCATGCCGTTTACTAGTATTGAAAATGTTTGAGAACTTTTTATTGTATACAGGGGGTAGTTGTTGAAATTATAGAGGAAACTTTGCCGAAAGTTTTATAAAATGTTTTAGACATGTATTTAGATCTCTTTTGTTTCCTATAGCAGTTGATATGATTATGGGTAAGGTCAGTAATACTCTCAGCTTAGGACAGTTCCTAATCTGGGAGTATTACAGTTTTGGTATCAGAGCTTAGAGTTTTAAAAGTGATTCTATGCACTTCATACAAAGATATTTATAAATTCATGAAAGCTATACGGGTATCAAGCCATGCCACAAACTTCCCTTCCTGGACCATCTAGTAACTTTATGTTTTGATTTAATTCTTGAATGATGTCAATGCTAAGTGTTATAAGTATATTGTCTACATATCTGTTTGATGTGGAAAATGAGGTATAATATTCAAATTTTTATAATCATATGATTCGTTTGTGTAGAAGTTCTTATACAAATAAAATTTTTTTTAGTCTGGTAATGGTTCGTATTACGCGTTGGCAAGCCCAAGAGGGGGTGGTTCAGCCCCAGGACGAAGGGACAATTAGTACTCATGCCGTACAAGGAATTCCAATGACCATGGGGGCCTTTATGCAGGCAATGACTGCTTTTGGACAGTCTAGCCAATTGAGGAGGAGTGAAACACAAGAATTCAAGAGGCTCGCCCCATCGCCATTCTCAGGTACCACTGATTCTTTGGAAGCTGAGAATTGGATGACAGAGATCTAGAAAACTTTCTCTGTCATGCGATGCACAGGCACGGAGAAGGTTGACTTTGCTACATACATGCTCTAGGGGGAGGCGTACGACTGGTGGCTGATAGTTCAGCGCCAGCATAAGAGGGACATTGTCCCTTAACATGGGAAATGTTTATCGAGGTCTTCAATGATAAATATTTTTCCAAGAGAATGCAACAACAGAAGGAGCATGAGTTTGTGAGGCTGGAGCAAGGAGCCGATCTGTCAGTGAATATAAAGCTGAATTCACTCGATTAGATAAGTTTGCACCTGATTTGGTTGCTACAGAGGAAATGAGAGCAAGGCGCTTTGAAGAGGGGCTCAGGCCTCAGACTAAACTGGCGGTGATTCTTTTTGAGCTTTCCACATACTGAGAAGTTGTCAATAAATCTCTTTTGGTAGAGAGGGCTCAATTGTTAAGCAAGGAGGAGTTCAGAAGTCAACCCATAAATCAGAGATTCAAAGGTGGAAATTCGAAAGGCTGGGTCAAGGGTGGTCAGAAGAGGAGGTACAACCAAGAAAGTAGACAGGGAAGTCAGCAGATCAAATAGCAAAGGAAAGTTTGCTCCAATTGTGGTAAGGAACATCTAGGTGAGTGCCTCTTAGGCAAGGGGGTATGCTTTAAGTGTGAGAAGAAGGGCATTTTGCTAGAGAATGCCCTAGTGAAGGTGATAGAGGTGGTGGAGAGTTTTACAACTGTGGGAAGTCGAGAAATCTGGCTAAGGACTGTGAGGTGAAGAGACCAGCTGCTCAGGCACGACACTTCACCATGATAAGGAAGGAGGCCGATGAAGTACCGACCGTAGTGTTAGGTAGTTATAGCTTAAATATTACGCTAGTTTAGTCATTATGAATAATTGCATGAGTTTAAGGATTACCTGTTATGTAGGCACTTTATCTGTGTCTAATACACCTATCACCATATTATTTGACTCGAGAGCTACCCACTCTTTTGTTCACCCTGCTTTTGCTGAGAAACTTCAAACCTCATGTACACGTATGGATACATAGCTTAGTGTGTCCACACCTTCTGGAGTAGTCATGAACTTGGAGTACGTGTTGAGGGATTGTTCGGTTGCACTAGACGAGAAAAAACTGATAACAGAGCTCATGGTATTGGACATTTAGAAGTTTGACATCGTTGTAGGCATGGACTGGCTGTCGAAGCATCATCCCACAATTAACTAATGCAAGAAGAAGGTTATATTTGGTCCTCCTAGTAAGTTACAGTTCTGTTTTATCGGGTCTAGGGTGAAACCGTCCATCCCGATAATATTCGCTGTGAAGGCTTGTCGAATGATATAGAAGGCTTGCACTGGCTACCTAACTTCATTAGGCGAGATTCTTGAAACAAAGCTCATAATCGAACAAATTTCGGTCGTTCAAGAATATTTAGATGTGTTTCCGGACAACCTTCAAGGTTTACCATCGGTAAGGGAGATCAACTTTGCCATTAACTTGGCGCCTGGAATGGCACCAATGTCTAGGGCACCATATCGAATTGCTCCTGGGAAACTTAAGAAGTTGAAGGAGTTACAAGATCTTATGGATAAGGGTTTCATCCGACCTAGTTTCTCGCCATGGGGTACGCCTATGCTGTTTGTAAAGAAGAAGGATGGATCGATGAGGTTATACATAGATTATAGAAAGTTCAACAAGGTGACGATAAGGAATAGATACCCGTTGCCAAGGATTGATGATTTGTTTGATCAACTTGAGGGGGCGGGATATTTTTCCAAAATTGACCTAAGATCTAGCTACCATTAGTTGAGAGTCCGAAATGAAGACATTCCTAAGATCGCATTTCGAACTCGATATGGGCATTATGAGTTTTTGGTAATGCTATTTGGGTTGACCAATGCATCTGCTGCATTGATGGATTTGATGAATTGAATCTTTAAGGAGTACTTGGATCAGTTCGTTTTAGTTTTTCATTGATAACATGTTGGTTTACTCTCGATCCAGGGAGGAGCATGAAAAGCATTTGAGGAAGGTACTCCAAGTGCTTAGAGTTGAGAAGCTCTTTGCAAAATTTAAGAAGTGTGAGTTCTAGCGTGATAGCGTGCCATTTCTAGGGCATATTGTGTCCAAGGAAGTCATTGAAGTGGACCCGAGTAAGATTAAGGCGGTCTGACGATGACCAACACCTACCAATGTCGGTGAGGTTCACAGCTTCCTTGGGTTTTCTAGTTACTATCGGAGATTTGTCGAAGGGTTTTCCAAAATTGCCTCTCCTATGACCCAATTGACCAGGAAGAATATGAAGTTTCTGTGGGACGCAGATTGTGAGCATAGTTCTGAAGAATTGAAGAGAAGACTGACAACCGCTCCGGTCTTGACAATTCCACAAGGTTGTGAAGGGTTCGTGATTTATAATGATGCTTCGACGAAAGGATTAGGTTGTGTCTTGATGCAACATGGCAAAGTGATTGCTTATGCCTCAAGGCAATTGAAGGAGTATGAGAAAAACTATCCAACGCATGATCAAGAGTTGGCTACCGTTGTTTTTGAGTTGAAGATCTGAAGGCATTATCTATATGGGACAAGGTGCGAGATTTTCACTGACCATAAGAGTCTCAAACACTTCTTCACCCATAAGGAATTGAATATGAGGCAACGATGATGGTTGGGACTTGTGAAAGATTACGATTGTGTGATAAACTACCATCTAGGTAAGGCTAATATGGTAGCAGATGTGCTTAGCAAGAGGAATCATGGATCCGTAGCTGCTTTACGAGCCTGTCAAAAATCATTGTTGGTAGAAATTCGATAGCTCGACTTGGAAATAGTTTCACAAGACATATCAGGCTATTTCGCCAATATGACTCTTGCACCCACTCTCCTTGAGAAGATAAGGGATATGCATATGGATGATCCTCTGGTGTTGAAATGGCGAACAGTGGTTGCCAATGGGATACGTTCAGACTTTGTAATTGTAACACCCCCAAATTAAGAAACTTTATCTTAACCATGAAATGTCACCATTTACTCACTAACACGAATTTGCAAAAACCCAAAAGAATTTAAAACCAAATAAGAAATACTTAATACCAAACAAAAACCATTCTAGTCAACAACTATTTTAATCCATAACATTCATTTAAATTAACTTCAAAGTATCATGGTTTGCCCACAAGCGACCTCCTCGCACCATCTGGCTAAAAATCACCTGAAATGCAAAATAAGAGAAATGGAATGAGCTACTAAGCTCAGTAAGCAAATCTTATGCATGAATGCATGAACATGCCCTACATGTCATGAATTATAAAATCTCACTTTTTCAATAAAAACTTCCAAATCATTTTCTTGTATAACCTTTCCATAAAGCCTTTCCTTTCAAAAAGCAAGAACTTTGTAAAGACCTTTGATTTCCTTACATTCGTGAGCTTACTGAGTGTAACGCCTAGCCATTAGGCTTGCAGTGGTCCATTCTTATTTGAAACCCGATTACATTCCTACCAGTCGTACCGCAGAGCAGTTAACATTCTTTCATATCTTCACCTCCCCGAGGTGAATCATTACCTACACTCCCCGAGGGTAGGGTCAGGTGCGCCGGTCTCCCATGTCCTATTTCCCACTCACATCCTTTATGGCTAGGTTTACACTCCTTTCTGAAAACATTAACATTTTCCTTTAAAATTTCATTTCCTAAACCATTCACATCTAAATGTATAAATGGCTCATGCCAGGAATGATGTAGAACACTAACTACATGCCTACGACATGAAATGCATACCACTATATATAACATATCATTCGACATAAACACAGTATAGGATATGAAATACATGAAATATTCCACACAGTTAACACACCTCATAATACAATCCCATAACATGACAGATTAAACCATCTAAAAGAATTCAATTACATCCATTCATAAGTATTAATGAGATGTGAGAATTTTACTTACATTGAACTCAGACCCAATACACATTCAATTCACATAAGAACAATTATAACCATAATACATATATGTTTATGAGAATGTGAGAATTCACTTACCCAGAGTCTTTTACGTTACAGGATTCTTATTTGAATTGCGAAGTAAAATCCCTCGACTGTTCTCAACGTTAAGGCACTCGAAATGACCTAATTTTGATTAAAGAAGGAAAGTCCATTTAGTACGACTTTYCCAACTTAGATATTCAGGGTTTATTCCAACAATGTCATTTGTCAATTATTAATCCATACTTAGTTCCCACATTACCAATTATCACGTCTTTTAAGGGTACAATTTCAACTTCTTAGCTTGGGTATTAAACTTAATCTATGTTCTCCCACAATTTTACTTTAGCATATAATTTCATAAGTTATAAATTTTAATATTAATTAATAATGTTTTCACCTTTTAAGTTCACAAAATCCAGGTGTCTCGGGAGTGATTTTAGATTCTCGGGCATGCGCAAAAGCGGGGCGCGCAACAATCTTGAGCGTCTGGGTGCTGGGCGCCCACTGGCCTAGCATTGGCACCTGGGCACAGAGCGCCTGGGTGCTTGCTGGGCGCCTCTATTCTGGAAGCCGACACACAGAGTTTTGATCCTGCAAGAGGTTGAAGTCTACTGACGATGGTGATCAGATCTGGGCAGAGCGACGACCACAAGGAGCTAGCTGGCCATGCGGCAGAGCATCTGAGCGCTAACAAGGGATTCTAGATCCAGTCGAGGAATAAGCAGATCCGGACGACTCCGCTGCGACAAGCGACAAAGTACCATCTGTCCTCTTTCCTAATGACATCGTTGAGCAGAGAAGAAGAAGAAGAAGATGATGAATGCAGATCTAGCTGAGCGATGATCGGCGGGAGGCAAGACAAAAAGGCTGATTGCGTGGCAGAACATCCTAGCGGCGAGCAAGACAAGCGAATTTGGGGGCTTCATGCTAGCGTCGACTTCAGACCCCGTCGATCCGAGCGTGAGCTAGCAAGGATCGAGGGCAGAGGAAGACAAATTTGGGCAGCCGGGAAAACTCCGGTCGAGTGGCGTCCGTTCGTGTCAGGAGCGCTCTGAAATTTGGTCACGGCTCCGAGCATCGAGCACTGGCAATGCGTGCTACGTGCAGTGTCCTTCGAGCACTGGCATGGGAGGGACGAATTTAGCAGGGACTCTGGTGCGACGAGCGGCCTGCCGATCGCACGCAGCGATRAGCAGCAACCGCTTCAAGTGTCAGTAGTGGGAGAAGGGGAGAGAAGAGGGAGAGAGGAGAAAGAGAAAGGGAAGGCCACGACGAGGGCGTCGGGTAGGCAAAGGAGGAATGGCAGTGGCGGCGGTAGCGAGAAGAGAAGAAGAAAGAGGTGGGTAGGGTTTGGGAGTGGGTGGCGGCAGCGTAAAGGGGATGAAGATAAAGATGGTTTAGGGTTTTTAGGTTTTTCTTTTTCTTTTTTTTTTTTAAACTTAGGCCCTAACCCAAATCGTTCGGGCCTTCCTATTCGTAACTAAACCAATTCATTAAATTAAATTCGACGGGCCTTTCTTTTGATAAAAATCTAGTTTTTCGAATGAAAATGAATAAGCCCAACAAGTCGAGCCTCTAACCAACCAAGGGTCCTAATCCGACAAACACGATAATTTCGCACTTATTAATGTACAATTAAAGCATTAATCACATAGAAAATTATCCAACCTTTTTGGCACACAAATTTTACATGATCAAACAAAAATCCATAAAAAAGAAATCTCGAGTATTACAGTAATCATGGTTGATGGAGCCCTTCAGTATGGCCACAAACTTATGGCTCCAAATGATAAAGGTTTGAAGGAGGAGATCTTGAGAGAAGCTCATAATATGCCCTATTCGATTCACCCAAGAAGTACGAAGATGTACCAAGATTTGAGGAAGCATTTCTGGTGGGTTAGTATGAGCCGCGATGTAGCAGAGTTTGTTCAGTGTTGTCTACCTTCCAGCAGGTTAAGGCTAAACATCAACGACCCTCTGGTCTTCTGCAACCTCTTATGGATCAAGAATGGAAATAGGAGAGCATTAGCATGGATTTCATTATTGCGTTGCCTAGGACGAGGAAGGGATATAATGCTATTTGGGTGATTGTRAATTGTCTTACGAAGTCGGCATACTTTCTACCTGTTAAGACTTTCTATAGTATGGATGTAATACCCGAAATTTTGTCCTTTATTAATTTTGTTTGATTTTGCGTGAAATTGTGTGCCAACTAGGGTTGAAAATTTTATATGTCATTAATATTTTGAAATTGCACATTTAATAAGTACGAAAATATTGTCTATGTCGAATAACAGTTATTGGTTATTTAAAAGCTCGACTTGTGGACTTATTTATTTCTTAGTCGAAAGTTGGGCTTCTTATCGAAAGAAAGCTCGTTATATTTAATTTAAGGATTTATGGTTAGATTTGGATGGGAAGGCCCGAAGGGTTTGGGTTACGCCCAAAATATAAAATTCTAAAAAAAGAAAATATATAAGAAAATAAAAAGAAAGAAAAGAGAAAAGAAAAAGGAAAAACCCATCTTCTTCCTCGCGTAACCATAAGCCGCCACCGCAGTCATGCCGCTTCTCTCTCTGCTTGACCCGATGCCGCTCGTCGTGGCTTTTCCTTGCTCTTTCTCCTCTCTTCCCTTCTTCCACTGCTGACGCTTGAAGTGGCCGCTGCTTGTCGCGATTTGCAATCGGTAGGCCGCTCGCCGCACCAGACCACGCCGGTGCTCAAAGGACGCCACTTGTAGCACGCATCACCATTGCTCGAGGCACCACGCCAGGAGACTGTCCGGTCCTGTTGAGCCAAGCAAACCGCTCCAGGTCTCTTTTCCGGCTTCCCTCTCTCGCTTTCGGACTTGAATCTGTGATCTGTGGTCCACGCCATCGCCGACCAAAATGTCCCTATCATCTGCCTCCAGATCTGGTATGCCATCTTCTTCTTCTTCTTCTCTGCCTGATCGGATCTGCGTGACTCAGAAACTCACTAGATCTGCCGTCATCATCTTCTCTCTTTCTTTACGTAGCCGGATCTACGCGACACCATTCGCCAGATCTGCCATCGTCATCTTCTTCTCCTTCTCTGCTCAACAGTTTCTCTCTTCGACTGAAGCTAGATCTCTTACCGCTGGCCGTCACTTTGCTTTYTGTCCTTGCTGCTCGAGTCGCTGAGATCGTGACTCACTGTGGATCAGCTGCGTGGACAAGGAGCAACAATCGGTATAGCACCCACCAGTGCCCAACGCCGGTAGGTGCTCTGGTTTTGCGTCAAGGAACAGCACCCAGCAGTGCCCAATGCCAGTGCCAAGCACCAGGCACCAATAGGCATCAGGCACCCAGCAGCACCAGGCGCCCAACAAGCACCAGGCGCCCAGCAAGCACCCAGGCACCCAGTGCCAGTACCAGGCATCCAGGCACCCAAACGCTATTGTGCGTACTGGTTGAGCGCACGCCCAGGAATCCAATACCGCTCCCGCAACATTTGGATATCATAAACTTAAAGATGAAAACGTTAACACTTGGTATTGAAATTTATGACTTATACATAATTTTGCCTTGAAGTGAATTGGTGGAGAACATATATTAGATTTATACCCGAGCTAAGGAGTTGAATTGTACCCTTAAAAATGTGACATTCGATAATATGAGAACTAAATATAGATTTATAAATTAATAAAGGACATTCACATAATATCTAAGTTGGGACGATCGAACTAAGTAGACTTTCTTCCTATAATCACAACTAGGTCATTTCGAGGCCTTATGTTAAGAATGGTTGAAGGAGTTCACTTCACAATTTAAGTGAGAACCCATTAACGTAAAGGACTCCGGGTAAGTAAATCCTCACATCTCATTAATATTATGAATGAATATAATTGAACTCTTTTAATTAGTCTAATATGTTGGATGTGGGATTGTATGTTGAGGTGTGTAAATTGTATGGAATGTTACATGTGTTATTACTTTTATGTCGAATGATATGTTATATACTGTTTCATATCTTGTACTGTTTGTCGAATGATATGTTATATACGGTTGTATGTATTTCGTGTCATGGGCATGTAGTTAGGAATTCTACATCACTTCTGATATAAGCCATTCACATATTTAGAAAGTGAATGGTTTAGGAAATGAAATTTTAAAAGAAAATGTTAAAGTTTTCGAAAATGAGTGTAAACCTTGGCACGAAAGATGTGAGTGGGAAATGGGGCGTGGCGGACCGGCGCACCTGACCCTACCCTCTTGGAGGGTAGGGAAGAATAGAATGTTCACCTTCTTTGAGGTGAAAGTATGGAAGGAAAGGAAATGTAATTTTAACCGCTTTGCAGTTCACCGGTAGGAATGGAATCCGGTCCCAAATAAGAATGGCCCACTACAGAGCTTAGTGGGTATGCGTTACACTCAATGAGCTCACGAATGAAATGATATGGAATATTTTACAAATTATATATTTTGAAGGAAAGGCTTGTAAAGAAGTTTCGAAAAGGGAATGTTTTAAAAAATTTTTCATTTAAAAAGGCGTAATTTTATAACTTCATGACATGTAGGACATGTTTATGCATTCATGCATGAGGTTTACTTACTGGGCTTTTTAGCTCATTCTTTTCTCTTATTTTTCATTTCAGATGATGTGTAATCAGATGGGGCGAGGAGGTCGTTTGTGGGCAAGCTATGATACCCCAGAACGTGTTTTAAATAAATTTTATGTAGTAAAATAATTGTCCACTTGAATAGGTTCCGCTTACTATTAAGTATTTTTTTTTTTTTTTGAATGGTTTAAATTCTTGAGATTTCGGCAATTTCTATTTTGACTAAATGTTTGGATAGTGAAGATTGGTTAAAACACATGTTTAACTCTTTTGGATATTGTTGAATTTTAAATGGATAGTTGATTATTTGCAAGTAGAGTGATGTAATATTCTCAGCTGAGGACAGTTCCTAAACTGGTGGTGTTACAATGGAGAAATATGCGGAGTTGTACGTGGCTAAGATTGTTAGACTTCATGGTGTTCCACTGTCCATTGTGTCCGATCGTGACCAAAGGTTTACTTCTGCGTTTTGGAAGAGTTTGCATAAAGCTATGGGTACTCAATTGAATTTTAGTACTGCTTTTCACACACAAATAGACAGACAAACTGAGAGGACAAATCATATCTTGGAGGATATACTGAGAGCTTGTGTGATTGACTTCCAGGGAACTTGGGATGAATTTCTTGCTTTGGTTGAATTTTCCTATAACAATAGCTATCAAGCTACTATTGGTATGGCTCCTTATGAGGCACTTTACAGAAGGAAGTGCAGGTCGCCAGTTCATTGGGATGAAGTTGGTGAGAGAAAGCTGTTGGGTCCCCGAGATAGTGCAACACACCGTAGAGGCAGTTGAAAAGATTCGTCCACGGCTTAGAATAGACAGAAAAGTTATGGGGATAGGAGAATGAAGTAGTTGGAGTTTGAAATTGGGGACAAAGTCTTCCTAAAGTTGGCGCCTATAAAGGGGATTATGAGACTTGGGAAGAAAGGGAAGTTGTGCTCTCGATTTTTTGGACCTTTTGAAATCCTCAAAAGGGTGGGCGACTTAGCCTATCCGGTCACCTTGGCACCAATCCTATCGATGTAGATAATGTGTTTCATGTTTCCATGCTAAGGAAATAAGTTTCGGATCCCTCCCATATTCTCAGTTATGAAGCGTTGGATCTTCTTACGAAGAGATGCCGGTGGGACATATTGGAAAGGGCGGAAAAAGTATTGAGGAGGAAGGCAACAGCGCTACTTAAAGTTCATTTTAGGAATCATGCGATTGAAGAGGCTACTTGGGAACGAGAGGAGGAAACGCGTGATAAATACCCACACTTGTTTGGTGAATCCTAAATTTCGAGGACGAAATTTATTTTATGAGGTAGGGTATTTTAATACCCAAGATATTAGTTTTTCATTTTTATGAATTTTGTATGATCGTGTGAATTGTGTGCCAACTAGGGCTTGATAATTTCCTATGTGATCATTATTTAATTGTACGTTTAATTAAGTATGGGATTATCATGTTAATCGAATTAGGATTTTTGGTTAGTTAGTGGCTCGACTTGTTAGGCTTGTTCGTTTCTCATACGAAAACCATATTTTACCAAAAGGAAAGCTCGTAGAATTCAATTTATTGGATTGGATTGGCTTTGAAATGGGGAGGCCCAAAGGTTTCGAGTTAGGGCCCAAACTTGAAAAAAAATAAGAAATATAAAAAAAAAAATCCCTAAACCTTTCTTCTTCCTCTCCTATTTGCCGCCTCCGCCACCAAGCCACTACCACCTCTCTTCTCACCGTCTTCTTCTCCCTCCCTCCTCGCCATCTTCCCTCTTTTTTCTCTCTGGCAGCCGCTGCTTTTCTTCCTCTCTCTTCTTTCTCCTGCCGGACACAACTTCGCCGTTGAAAATCCAGAGCCACGTGCAGATCCAGATCTTYCTCACAGTGCTTCTGACTGGGGGTGTTACACTGCTGCCCAGAGGGCCTCGTCGCTAGGTTCGTCATCGACCTTGTCCGATTCGCTGCTGGTCGTCGGTTCGCACAAGCTGCTACCAACTCGTCTGTTTCCTTCAGTCATTGGTCGCCG
This sequence comes from Rhazya stricta, assembly GCA_001752375.1. NCBI lineage: Eukaryota > Viridiplantae > Streptophyta > Magnoliopsida > Gentianales > Apocynaceae > Rhazya > Rhazya stricta. The sequence goes on along the minus strand of MEJB01000011.1, from coordinate 1,441,211 downwards.
CAGTTGGACTGCTATATGCCTTTCCCCATGCCTAGGTCCAAGCTTACCTCGTCCAGTTCTGCTGCGTCGATCAGGACTAGACTTGCTAAACTAAAGTCCAATAATGGATACCCTTTAGCCGTCCACTTCTCCCTCTCGGTGTGCTTGTCGTTGCCGCGACCAGTGCTGTCCAAGCGTCGGTATATGTCCTGGTTAGCTGAGTCCAACCATGAGTAGGAGTCTTCCAAGGCCATCTGATGCCCAGGCGATAAGGCATCGCGCGCGACTAGGGATGTTATGTGCACGCTGCTGAGCTCACGCCGTGGATCAACACTATTGCAGTGACACTTAGAGTTTGTCGATTTAAAGGTGAAAATATAGTTATTCGATTTTTGAATTTGATGAGTTATGTAATTATGTCCTATATTGAAATTGTGGAAGAATATAGATTAGGGTTAATACCCAATCTAAGAATGAGTTTAAATTGTATAAAGTATGTGYCTTGACTTAGAAATTTATTRTTTTTGGCATTACCATTATTAATTGTTGAGAGGGGTAAAAAGCTATGAAATAAGTTGTACCTTTAAGAATATGATAGTTTTGGCGATGTGAGAATTAAGTAGGGGTTAAAATTGACAAATAACGTTCATAGGATAAGCGTTAAATGTTTTAAGCTTGAACAATCGTATTAAATGAATTTTCTTTTTGCAATCATAATTAGGTCATTTTCCGAGCACATTGACGTTAAAAGCGGTCGAAGGACTCTGCTTTGCAATTTAAATAGAATTTTTACGTTAAGGACTCCAAGTAAGTAAATTCCCATACCCATCAACTTTTTTCGTTGTGTGTTATGTGGCGACTATATTGGACTGTGTTATGGAATGAGTTATGATTGTGTTGAATTATTTCATGTAATATATATTTCGTACTGTTATTATGTTGAATGGTGTTAAATATGRTTTTACGTAGTTCATGTCATGAGCATGTAGTTATAGTATTATACATCATTCTTGGTATGAGCGATTCATACATTTAGAATGTGAATGGTTCAGGAAATAAAATTTGAAAGGAAATGAACTTTTATAAATGAATTATTATCAAGAAAATGTTAAGATTTTGAAAAGGAGTGTAAACCTAACGATGAAAGATGTGAGTGAAAAATGGGGAGTAGGAGACCGGCGCACCCGACCCAACCCTCTTGTAGAGTAGGAAGATAAGTAAAGTTCACCTCTTGGGAGGTGAAAAGATGAAAGGAAAAGTTAAGTGATGTTAACTATTATGCGATTCTACCGGTAGGAAATGTGATCGGGTTTCAAAGAATAATCGCCCACTGCAAGCTTAATGGCTAGGCATTACACTAAATGAGCTTACGACTTTAATGAAATGGAAAGGTTTTAAAAAGTTCTTACATTTTGAAATGGAAATTTCATGGAAGTATTTAGAAAGTTTTATTGAGGAAGTGAACAATGAATTCATAATATAGTACATTTCACATATATTCATGCATGATATTTGCTTATTGAGCTTTGTAGGTCATTCAATTTCCTTTATTCTGCATTTCAGGTAATGTGTAACCAGATGGTGGGTAGAGGCCATTTGTGGGCAAGCCTTGATACCCCGAAGCATTATTTAAATAAATTTGAGTGAATAARATAAATGGTTGATTAGAGAGTTTTATGTATTGTTTAAGATATTTCTTTATGAATTTAACTACTCGTGCTTTAAATTCTTTTAAGTTCAGAAAACTTCAATTTTGCTAAACGTTAAGTTAGTAGAAGATTGTTGGAATACTCTATTTATTTATATTGGATGTCTGTTGGTTTGGAATGCATGCCGTTACTAGTATTGAAAATGTTTGAGAATCTTTTTATTGTATATAGGAGGTAATTATTGAAATTACAGAGGAAACTCTGCCGAAATTTTTATAAAACTTTTTAGACAAGTATTCAGATCTCTTTTGTTTGCTACAGTAGTTGATATGATTATGGATAAGGTTAATAATACTCTCGGCTTAGGACAGTTCATAATTTGGGTGTGTTACATGTAATCCTGAATAAATTTAATTACTTTGAATCGTTAGCGGAGTGTTTTGGTTACCCATAACGTCAATSTGCCAAAAGTATCCTAATATTGTTACATAAAGAATATTCATTTAATATACATGTTTACCATTAATACGTCCATCATTTTTCCTATGAGTGACATTAACAAATAATTTTCGAGTTTAATTTCCATATCAATAAAAATCATACTATTAATATTACAATTTAATTTTATGACTCCCAATTGTTCTTAAAACACAATAATCATGATCATAATATCCATTAGTTTATCATACAAATCCTAAATTTCACCTTAAATTATATTCCAACATACTTCTACAAATTGTAYATATCTTTTACTTAATCGTACTAATTTAAATTTCATGTTAAATATATTCTATATTTTTCCTTAATTATTATAACATAATACAAAATATAGGCCATTCGGTTARTTTAAATGAAGAAACTAAGGAATCACTTTGAATTCTGAAATCTAGGTGTGGTATCGAATCTAAGATGTAATGGCATCTTTTTTTAGAAAAATGCGCTCCGGACGTACGAACAGCGGTGGTTTCGTCGTGAACGAGCATGCGCGCACAACTGACTGTGCATGCGCGCCAGGACAACTCCAGCAATGTTTTTCCAAAGTTTTTGTTTTCTGATCAGTTTCCCGGTGGTCTGTTCCAGCGATGTAATTCAGTGAGAGGCAACCGGACGGCGAACAAGATGGGCGTTGATCTCGAGCGGCACAGCGAGTAGGACGTGGGCATCTAGTTGGGAGAACAACCATCAATCAGAGCTGCCTTGCTGCTGGTTCGAGATTTCTGGGCACAATCAATTTAGTCAGACGCGAACAGCTCTGATGGATGGTGTCGCAGATCCGGGCCGTGGTGTCATGGATTCTGGGCCGCAGCTATGGCAGATTGAGGGAGGAGGAGGAAAGAGAAGAAAAAGAAAAAAGTTAAAATTTGATTGAAAAGATATTATTAAGAAGAATTAAATTGAATTGACTAAAATACTCTTAAAAAGTTGTATCTTAGGATAGGATTTAAATCGTGATTTTGGACAGAATTTTTGAAGCACCTAACGTTATTTACCATATAATTTTAGAGTTCTAGTGTTCACCTCTACTGATCTCAATTTTTTGCATTGAGAATGCAAGCTGCAAGTCACCGACTATACTCAACATATATATCAGACAGCGTCGCTGCACAACAGTGATCTTAACATAGATGTCAGATGTCAGTCTCTAAATAGTATAGAAGGAACTCTCATTCAAAGAGAAATTTCTGCAAAACCAAGTGCTCCTACACCATGGTAAGTACTAGCTCATCCAATGACGTCACAAGAAACACAGCTTTTTCAACTAGAGCAATGACTGAGCAAAAAGATATATATTTTTTTTCAATTAACAAAGTAAAGTCTTCGACTGTGCGGAGTGCACTAACTGGCTTAGCGACCACCCTTGAGATCATTGACAACATCATATGGGATAGGAGTGACAGTCTCCAAAGTTGCACCTTCCACCATAAAGCCAGGTTTGGGGCCTTCAGGCTGCCTCTTGGTGCTAATAATTTGACCTCTTGCCTTCGCTTCCACCTTCGACTGATCATTCCTCTTGACCCTCTGCTTAAAATCTTCAGTGCATCGTGAAGACTGGACATGCTCCACTCGGACATGGATTCTCTTCCTGATAATCCTGTTACCAACCTAGATTTCAGAGACGTGATCAGTTTGCCTTCAAGATTCAAATAAAACAGAAAAGCAGTCTCACATGACAAGCTACAACATATAACATCAGCTCTGCCAAAAGTTTATGAAGCCTGGATCTTAATTCAGCCAAATTGTAAAAGAAAGAAGGCACCCAGCATAACAGTGTCCCACCTCTTCAGAAATCTGGCATAATATCATTTACTTAAAATACAAACATGCAGCACCAACTATTACTCAAATTGAATACTAATGAGTCACAGATCCAACAGAAGTCATTCCATTCACCTCAGAAACCATAAAATACTTTATGAGCAGTCATTAATCTATTAATCTCACAATAATGTTCCCAGTTTTCCAAAATGCAGCTATTAGATGTAGTACATGTCATATGCAGCACATAATAAGTACTTTTCAATTGAATGAAAGACATATGCTCCCACAGTTCCATTAACTACAGTAACCAAGTGATGCAACACAAACTCACTAAAGCTGCCTCAGAAGTTTTCTGAAGGGAAAATTAGGCTGAAGCTAGTGACTAAAATGCAAGAAATTTGCCCGATAAAGCAAAACACATAACTGGACGGGATTTTAATGTGTAAGCTAGATTATTATAAGTATGATTAGATAACAAGAAAGTCAAATAAAGAAAATAACAGAGAACTCTTGGCTTCACACCAAAAGGAAGAATAAACCCCAAGACCTTGAGGTGCTGCACCTTAGGCTTGATTGAGTCAACAGGTATCATAACAAAGAACATTTTCAACCAGTTGTCTGTTTATAGCTCAAAGACCAACTCCTAAACTAATTAAGACGAGACTCTTTAAAGGACATAATACCCTAAACCTATAATAACCAAGATTCACATCAAATAAACCAAAACAACTCGGACAAACTTCTAATAGCAATAACTAGAGACTCTAGGAAATTGATGACATACCGTCAACCTCTAAAAGCATCCTAAACTTGACTAAACTAAATATTCCAGGCCATAGACTCATAAATTAGAATTTCCTATACGCTAGCTAGATTGTAGAATTAATGCCCGACATAGAACTTTCCAATTCTTTAACACTCTCATGTTCTGTGTTACCAAGACAAAATACTATTAGGCTTTCAAGCATCTCTGACACCACATACTCTCCAAGACTTGTTCACAAACTATTTCTCAAGTTAGACCTATTATACATCCAAAGCTTGGAGCAGTTAAATATGGATGTATTCAGAAAGGCAAGTAACATATACATTCACAGAGCTCGAAAGTCAAAGAAAATAGAATTCAACGAAATCTGAACATCACAAACAAATTTGTAGTTGTCCAATCAGATCCCTATTTTTTTAAAAAAAAAGAAAAGAAAATTGAAACAGTTAAGTTGAGTACAACTACTACCTCTATTTCATAATACAGGTTATCTTGGATCTGCGCGCACAAACTAATATTGTTGAATACAATGGTATCTTTTACCTACGTGGAGATAAAATTGTACTGTTGTTTCTTAATCTTGTAGAATAACTTATATTGTGAAAAGAGACCTCCTCCCTAAAATGACCTATGTTATGAATGGAGGTAGTACTAAATATGTTAGACTAAGTAACTTAGAAGGTCAACAGATGTAACACCTCGAAATTTACTTTTATGAATTTTTGTTTGATCTCGTGAAATTGTATGCCAACTAGAGTTGGACGTTTTATATGTGATTAATATTTTAAAATCGCACGTTTAATAAGTACGAAATTTCGATCGTGTCTAATAAGAGTTATCGTTGGGTTAAAGACTCGACTCGTGGGCCTATTTATTTGTTAGTCGAAAGTTGGGCTTTTTATCGAAAGGAAGCCCGTTATATTAAATTTATGAATTTTGGGTTAAATTTGGAAACGGGGAAGGCCGAAAGGATTGTGTTTACGGCTCCAAATATAAAAAAAAAAGAAAAGAAAAGAAAATATATAAGAAAATAAAAGAAGAAAGAAAGAAGAAAGAAAAAGAAAAACGCCCTAGGAACTATCTTCTCTTCCCCCGCTGCCGTCCGCTAGGGACTACCGCTGCCTCTTCTCATCCCTC